>JAFEMH010000950.1:30000-573786 GCA_022495995.1 Adenophora triphylla var. japonica
AGAGGTCTTCAATTGTTGTGACAGTGATCAGGAAGTTGGAAATTTTATACTATGTGATTGTTTGCTTGTGTGTGTGTGTGTGGTGGTGGGGGGGGGCTTCTGTTGTTGCCTGGTGATTCATGAGGACCTCATGGATTATAATGATAGGGTTCTAGATCCCATTTTGGGGCGATTGACGGCATCGCGGACGGTGATTATGTCGCCTACGTTTGAGCGCCTGATATCAATCCTGGCACCATAGATGCACCTTATATGAAACAAACTAGGATACAGTTTCTGTATATACGTGTCGCGTAAATAAGTAAACCAACATTTAAGGTGTAGTACCTGAAATCATAAAATGTGCTTTGAGAACCATAACTGAGAATAAAGAGTATCTATGAAAATCACAAAAATAATTGATAAAGAGCTAAAGAAAAAAAGAATAATGCGTAATCTAAATGGTGGTAATAATCAATTTAGTTATACCGAATCAGAAAAGACAAAAAGAAAACGATATGTTAGTAATATTAACGAATAGAAGAAAACATATGCCACTATAAAGAAAACGATAAATAACCGTACTCATAATCAAATATGCAACATGTTATATTTAGTAAACATAACACGTTACATATTTAGTAAACATAACATGTTACATACTCCCTCTGTTCCGCTTAAGTTGCAACATTTTGCCATTTTCGGCATTTCACTTAAGTTGCAACATTACCAAAAAAGGAAACTTTTTATTATTTTTATAATTCTCCACTCATTCTCTCTCTCTTCCTCACAACCACTCATTATTCTCCACTCATTCTCTCTCTTCCTCACAACCACTCATTATTCTCCACTCATTCTCTCTCTTCCTCCCAACCACTCATTATTCCCATTTCTTAATTTACGTGCTTCAACCCTCATGTTGCAACCTTAGCGGAACGGAGGGAGTATGCAACAATTAGATAAGTTAATAAATATCTAATTTTCAAGTCTTTTAAAGTCAAAGGGGGAGGAAGGGAGTGAATGTCTCAATAATGTAACACATTCAACTGCACACTACCTTAGTGGTTCTAGATCCCATTTTGGGGCGATTGACGGCATCGCGGACGGTGATGTATATCGCCTACGTTTGAGCGCCTGATATCAATCCTGACACCCTAGATGCACCTTAGGGTATTGTGGTTGGTGGTTAACATCTTAAAATATAAATAAGATAAGAGTCTTTCTCACCCACAGCTATCAAAATCCGTCCATCTTTGATCAAGAAAGATAGAGCAAATAAGTTCTCCACTGTTTGAGCAAAGGATTTTCTGTTTAATAAGATTTTTTCCAGTTTCACTGTCCTCTTCTCTCTAAGGATCTCAAACATCACATCCATGTTTGTGACAGTGCATGTTTTACTCTTCACTGGTGTTATACGGTCACAAGTAAAAACAAGGTAACAGTATAACACCAGTGAAGAGAAAACAGAACTTTCCTCCAATTTTTTCAATCTCCACCTTCCATTTACTCAAGATCTGATTGCCAATCTTCCTCATGAGCTTGAAAGTGGCGGTGTTGCCCTCAATCTCACGGTTGCTTTGCATTCAAATGCGAACAAACCGTGAGATTGAGGGCAACACCGCCAGCCTTTCAAGCTCTGGGCGAGGAAGATTCTGCAATCAGATCTTGAGTAAATGGAAGGTGGAGATTGAAAAAATTGGAGGAAAGTTCTGTTTTCTCTTCACTGGTGTTATACTGTTACCTTATTTTTACCTGTGACCGTATAACACCAGTGAAGAGTAAAACAGGCACTGTCACAAACATGGCTGTTATGTTTGAGATCCTTAGAGAGGAGGACAGTAAAACTGGAAAAAAAATCTTACTAAACAGAAAATCCTTTGCTCAAACAGTCGAGAACTTGTTTGCTCTGTCTTTCTTGGTCTAAGATGAGATAGGGTTTTGATAGTTGTGGATGAGAACGACTCTCATTTTGTTTATAAATGTTAATTTAATTCATCATTGTAAAATTATATATTTTACAACAAAGAATTAAATATTAATATTTAAAATTATTCACAATAGTAATAATTTAGGTCTATCCAAAAGCCGAAATTTCTTTATTTTCGATTTTAAAGCAAGTAGACAAAGTGATATTTGCATTTCATATAATCGTGCATTTCGGGATGGGATAGGTTTATCAAACAGACACTTAAAGGATAGAGTAGGTGGTTAGGTAGGGACACCATTATCCTTTAGTTTAGTTTGAACTAGAGCTCAAGATTTGTTGATACTAAGAAGCCAACCCCAATTCTAAACCTAATTTTAAATATTAATAATTTACAATTATTCACAATATTAATAGGTAAAAAATCCCAAGAAACCCCAATTTAAAGCAGCATGGAGCATTACAATGGAGAAATTGTTTCCCGAGAGTATCAATTTCAACAAGACATTCTTGAACTCTCGCGATTTCACCAAAAACAACACCGGAAACTTATTGACAGGAGGTATAGCATGCCATGCATCTGGTCTCTAAAAGATTGGAAGATTGATTGGGATGCGCTCCGAGCCGCTTCGTGCTTTTGGGATTCGGAGCGACATGTGTTCACCCTATCGTACAACGATCCGATGCCAACGATGGAGGATTTTCGAGCAGCGGCGGGTGTGGGTGAGTCGAGGACTGTGGCATTTCCTCGAGACGAGACGATCGATTACGGAGCAACTATCCGAATTCTTGGGATTATCGCGGGCGGGTATCGGGCATTGTCGTTGACGATAGATTCATAGACTTGACTCATATAGCCGATTGAGTCGGACCGTTTGATCTATCCACTTCCTTAGATATATTCATGTTGCTCATTCTATCTGCGCACTACTTCGCGCCTACATCGGAGTATGTCCGGCTACGCCGTTAGAGATCATCGAGCGGCGAGAGGTGATCGAGGAGTTGACATCCGGCATATTCAATCTAGACGAGGAGCGATGGACATCATTCCACTGTTGCTAGCGGAGACATACCACGGCATTGATAGATTAGCCGGAGGATCCGAGTACATGGGTTCGAGCGGCCCAGTTACTATCATTGTGGCTGTATGAGAGATTGCGCTTGATCTCGCCACGCCGGAGGGCGACGGCATTACCTTGGGTGACTCGGACAGTGCAGATATTGAGGGATGCCGCTGCGAGAGTTGGCATAGGAGGTTAGCCTTGGCCCGATATGAGACCGCAAACCCGTACTATTGGACTCCGACATGGGGATTGCGGACTATGAGAGATATTCGGGACGGGTCGGTGATTGTCCGACTTTTGGGACTACATGTATCATCCTTTTTCATTCCATCTCTAGTGAGCGAGCAGTACGGATACCCGGCGAGACCATTCGAGACTTTGAGAGAGCGGTTGACGACTAATACCATGCCGATGATTATGGCCCGAGCCTCGGACTACACATTTCTTTGGCGAGCATTTCTAGAGGGCTTTCTTCCGATACGACTACTACTCCGTCGAGACTAGAGGTAGCACATTTCCGACCACCGAGTATCGATATGGTACGAGGAGCGGCAAGTCCTGTATAGCTGAAGATAGAGGCTCGACGCCGAGAGTATTTTGGGGCAGACTATTCTTCCAGCTGGACATTAAGAGACATAGAGGCCAAGAGCAACCCTGATGAAATCACTAGCGACATTGCAGCAGATTATGAGAGACGGGAGCTTCGGAGAGCTGCTTTGAGAAATGATCCCGAAGTGATAGCTCGCGGGGAAGCCTTGAGGCAGAAAGAAGCGTGCGAGAGCTACCGGGCGGATTGATCCACCGGATCACACGATACGAGCCGGGACGAGGTCGACCGACTTTTTGACATACCTAGACCAAAGACCTCCCGAGGACCGAGGCAGAGGAAGAGTAGAGATTCGAGTTCGGGAGCGGGAACGAGTTCCTAGACACTTTAAGAAGACCTGTTAATATATTGTTAAATATGAGTTAGAAGCTTTATATTTATTTTAAGAAGATCTGTGTTGCTTTTAAGTTTGTAATTCAAATTTAGGGAATGATAATACGTTAATTACTTCTAAACTGTTAATATATTATGAAATCCAATAATTATTAACATCCCAATTTTGTTTCATCCGTCGATTAAATTGAGTGTACGTATAATATATGGATTGCAATGCAGGAGTGATGTCTGTTAACGATGATCGTAGTTGGATGTACAAGCAGAAGTTGCCGAATCATTGCAGTATCAATCCTGAGTTTATACGAGGGTTGATGGGATTTATTGAATTTGCTCAATCAAATAAAACCAGTCACATGGATAAAGATGGTAAGATTAGGTGTCCATGCACCATCTGTTGTAATGTCAAGTATCTAAGCTTGATCAATACTCAGAAACATCTTTTGCGTAACGGATTTGAAGTTGGGTACAAACGGTGGACTCGTCATGGTGAGCTGAGATTGCGCACAAATGTTGCGAATAATCCCCCCGGGAATATTCATGTACCTCCCAAACCCGAACCTATTATTCAGGACAATGAAGAACCACCTTTGAATATGGAAGATATGGTTAGGGATGCAGCCGGTCCTGAATTCGATTGGTCAGAGAACCAACAGTAAGAACCAACCCCTGCAGCCAAGAAATTTATTGATGCTATGGACTCTGCAAAAGAGAAGGTCTATCCAGGTTGCGAGATCAGTGTGTTGGAGGCTGTGGCCGAGCTCCTTAACATAAAGGCCGATTGCAATATTAGCCGATCTGCTTATAATCGTATCATGAAAGCAATTAAGCGGATGTTGCCGAAAGAGAATAAGATGGTTACAAACTTTTTATGAGACAAAGAAGTTGGTTGGGCGGATTGGGCTATGTTATGAAAAGATTGATGCGTGTAAGAATGATCGCATGCTATTCTACAAGGAAGATTCACGTAAGACGAGTGTTCAATTTGCGAACAAAGTAGATATAAGCCAAATCGGAGGGGGAGTTCAAAACACAAGAAAAACAAACCACATAAGCAGTTGCGTTACATGCCGTTGATTCCAAGACTGCAACGCCTCTACGCGTCTAAATCTACTGCAGAGGCAATGCGTTGGCATAAGGAAAGTTTGCGTGAAGAGGGTGTGTTGATTCATCCCAGTGATGGGGAGGCATGGAAACACTTTGATGAGACTTATCCTGACTTTGCGTCTGAAGCAAGAAATATACGGTTATGCATCTGCTCTGATGGTTTCAATCCATTTGGTCCTGGGGCAAAATCTTACTCTTGTTGGCCGGTTATAGCCACTGTCTACAATCTTCCGCCCTGGTTGTGTATGAGTGATCCCTACATGTTCTTGTCATTATTCATCCCCGACCCAAACAGCCACAGGAGGAACATTGGCGTCTATCTCCGACCTTTGATGGACGAATTGAAGCAGCTTTGGGAGGATGGGGTCGAAACGTGGGATGCTTTCAAGCGAGAGAATTTCAGCATGAAGGCTGCGTTGATGTGGACAGTTAATGACTTCCCTGCATATGGGATGTTATCGGGTTGGAGCACCCACGAGAAGTTAGCCTGTCCGTATTGTATGAGTGACACAAAGTCTTTCACGCTCACGCACTCTGGAAAACCATGTTGGTTCGATTGCCATAGACAATTTCTTCCGGAGGACCACCCATTCAGGACCCAGAATAATGCGTTTAAAAAGAACAAGATTGACCATGATGAGGCCCCGATTCGTTTAAGTGGTGACACGGTCTATGAGAAGGTATCTACATTGCCCGATCCTCGGTGGGGGAAAAAGTTTTCGAAGACCAAAATACAAGGGTTTGGGACTACCCATAACTGGATCAAGAGGAGTATATTTTGGGAGCTGCCATACTGGAAAACAAATCTCATTCGACATAACCTTGACGTGATGCACATTGAGAAGAATGTATTCGATAATGTTTTTAACAGGTTGATGGATTTTAAGAGAACAACTAAAGACAACGAAAAAGCTCGAAAGGACCTTAAGGAAATCTGTAAGCGGCCGGCCTTAGACTTGGTATACGTCAATGGTAAACCAGTTAGACCAATGGCTCAATACGTGCTTACAAAGGAAAAGAAGCTCCTCCTCCTGAAATGGCTCAAGGATTTAAGGCTTCCAGATGGTTACGCGTCAAACATTGGTAACTGTGTCAATGTAGAGGAGGGAAAAGTGCAGGGTTTGAAGAGTCACGATTGCCACGTTTTGCTGGATAGGCTACTTCCGATTGCTCTCAGGGGTCTCTTGCCTGACAATATCTGGGTGGCGTTAACAGAGTTAAGTGAGTTTTTCCGAGCGTTAACATCGACCACACTGCGTGTTGATCACATGAAAAAGCTTAAGCAGAGCATCGTAGTGACTTTGTGCAAACTTGAGAAGATATTTCCTCCTTCATTCTTTGATTCTATGGAGCATTTACCGGTCCACTTGGCATACGAATCTAGAGTCGGTGGTCCAGTTCAATACAGATGGATGTATCCATTTGAGAGGTAATTTAATTTATTCTATTTCTAAATAATTTGAGCGTTAACAATATACCTTCTTTAACATTATTTATGTTTTAATCTACGAATGGCTTTTAGGTATCTAGGCCAATTGAAAAGGAAGATGAGCAATAGGGCCATGGTCGAGGCCTCAATTTCAGAGGCTGTTATTATAGATGAGATTGTTGCCTTTGTCGGAACATATTTTCCTCCTGATGTTGATACGAGATTGACTAGGGTTGGCCGCAATTACGATGGTGGTTGTCCGTCTAAGGGAAACATCTCTGTATTTTCATCCTCTGGTCGGTTCCTCGGCAAACAGGTTGGTAGGCGTACGTTAACCGCTAAAGAGTTTTCCGCGGTCGAAACATATGTTCTTCTTAACTGTGACGAGGTTGGGGAATATATCAAGTAAGTCATTGATGTTATGTTTACGCCTCGTCGATTAAATTATGCATGTTTAATTACCTGCATATGAAATGCCTTGTTTAACCCTATTGCAGAATGTTTGAAGATTTAGCTCAGGATTTATCTCCAGAACTCCTCGCAACTAGGACAGACAGAGAATTTCCAAACTGGCTAAGGAAATATGTAAATATTTCGTTTCATTCAAATTTATTCTATACACTTTTTTAAACATTCAATCTTAAAATTGTATTAAATTGGTTACATATTGTTTTATAGATAGCTGAACATCCGGGTGATGCCAAAGCTGCGAGGTTAAGACATTTAGCATCAAGTCCGTACTTGAACGTTAATTTATGCAACGGTTATTTCGTGAATGGCTATGTGTTTCATACCAAAGCTTACGGGGGCTCTAAATTTACGTGGAATAGCGGTTTGAAGCTTAAAGGAAACCTTGATTATTATGGCATCCTGAAAGAAGTAGTCGAGGTGGAGTATTTGGGTAGAAACAGTGTTATCTTGTTCAATTGTGATTGGCGAGATGCTGTGCGAGGTGTTAAGAAGCACGGCATATTTGACCTCGTCGATGTAAAGGACTCGTCCAGACAAAATGGCGACAACGTCTTCATCTTAGCATCTCAAGCACAACAGGTATACATGACTCCCTACCCTCGTCCGCGACCCGACGGATGGTGGGCTGTCTGGATGACCAAGGCTAGGAGCATGATTGACAACCTACCCTCGTCGACAACTACAGAGTCGTCATTAGAAACACCCTATTAAGAGGATGAAATGCCAGTGCCACCTAATGTTTCATCAGCTAATCATCCATTAGATGATGTCACTCATATTCCTCAAAATGTTGATGAACCCGAGGAGGATATCTTACCAGTGAATTTGCCAACTCCTCCGCCTCGTTCAGGTCATCTCGCGCACATTGATATTGATGAATCAGAGGAAGATGAAGAGGAAGAGGAAGAGGAACCAGAGTTTGATTCATCAGAGTCCGAAGACGAAGATGAAGAACTCGAGTTTTGTAGTAATTCAGAGTCCAGTGATGATGATGGGGACGAAGATTAATAATAGTTTAAAGTTTTATATGTATTGTGAATGCTTTAGATTATTACAACTTTAAAGTTCTATATGTATTGTGAATGCTTTAGATTATTATTAATAGTTTAAAGTTTTATATGTATTTTGAATGTTTTAGATTATTAGAACTTTAAAGTTTTATATGTATTGTGAATGCTTTAGATTATTAATAGTTTAAAGTTTTATATGTATTGTGAATGCTTTAGATTATTAGAACTTTAAAGTTTTATATGTATTATGAATATATTGTTTCCTATTGTTAAAGTTGTATATTTTAATATTTTTACTGTAATGCAGATATGAGTTCTAGTAAAAAGGGTAGGAAGACACGGCCCATCTACACATCTATTACTGGGACGCAACCGTCCCGATCCAGTACTGATCATGATGCCGATGTCGACCCTACCCGTAGTAGTACTAGCTCCACCTCCACCTTTGGGGCCGATACACACCCTGCTGTCGATTCTGAGGGGAGGATATTTGTCGAGATATTGCCACATTATGACCAGTAAGTAACTCTTCATTAATTTGATATAAGTTGGTTCCTTTTTGTTTTATATATAATTCATTATTTAAGTTAAAATGTTATTGTATAAATATACTTGGCAGGTTTGTAGGTGAATATCCTACCACAGGGACTAAGATCGGCCAGTATTGGCGGTCTCGACTCATGACTGAGTATTGGCCCAACTGGAAATCATTGCCAGCGGCGCAGAAGGAAGATGCGTGGGAGGAGTTCAGGGTAATGTGTTAATGGTTTTTATTTAAAACTTAAATGTTAGTTTGTTATTAAAATGTTATAATTAATAATAATTATACTCTTTTAGTTTTGTAATGTTATCATTATATGTTGTAGGGAAAATATTGTTGGGCGCCGAAAATTGACGAGGCGACGGCTAGATTTGTTTTCAATGTACAGGCTCATAAGCTATTTAAGGATCATATTGGTAACATATTTATCTATCCTTAATTAGTTTAATTAAGAATGATTATACTCTTTTAATTTGATAACGTCATCATTATATGTTTACGAGATATTCATATTTTTTATAGGTAACACGAAGAAACTATGTTATACTAATCGGCTCAAGGATAAACAACAGCCCTTGAAACCTACTTGAATGACCGAGGAGGTGTTTCTTCAATTTTGCGAATATTGGGGGTCGGAAAAGGCGAAGGATATAGCCGAACAGGCTAAGGCAAATAGAGCAGGCTCCTCGGGGTCGGCGGCAAAGCATGCCATGGGGATGCTCACGGTCGGCGAGCATCACTACCGCATGGTATGTATGTTAGTTTAAATGTAGTAGTGTATGCATGCTTTTAAATAGGTTTATGTACGTATGTTAGCTGGGAGCCATGTTGATGCTATGAAATCCACGGTTTTAGTGTAAATGTAGTGTATGCATGCTTTTAAATCAGTTTAAATGTTTCATTTATACAATTTCAAAGTAATAATCTCGCTTATTTTATTTATAGGAAAGGGAGCATGGCCCGAATGTCAGTTTTGTGGATGTTTACGCTAGCACCCATCTTCGAAATCCTATAGCGCCCGATCAACCTCCGCAATGGGTTGACGATCGCTCTGCTAATGCCTTTGTAAGTAAATTATCATTAAATGACTTGATTTTGAATATGTAAATTTATTTATGCCCCTTACATTGTGTATATGATTATAATTGTTTGTTTTATTTTGACAGAGTGCATATCAAGCCGCCGTTGTTCTCGAAGGAACGCCTCCCGACCAGCCCGTTCCCTTCGTGCCTGATGTTTGGCGCTCGGTCACCTCTGAGGGACATCCAAGGAGAGGAGCCCGAGTGTTAGGGATGGGGGATTACGGGCGGCAATGCCCGTCAACGTCGACCAGCCGTCGGCCAAATGTTGTCCCGACCACGTTTCATGATCCGAGGGTCGACACTCTACAGGCTCAGTTGGATGAGGAGAGACGCGAGCGGGCAAAGCTTACGGAGGCTTTGGCGGCTCAGGCGCAGATGCAGCATGAGAATGATCGGCGTCATGCAGAGACTCAAAGACAATTGGCGTTGTTGATGGCTCGTTTGGACCAGGACCAGGGTAATTTCCGGCCTCCCCCGAGTTGATTACGGACTATTTTAGACTTGTTTGTACTATTTTATACTTGTTTGTAAACATTTGAGATATTTGATACCCGCGGGAGTCCCTCCCCCCTATCCCCCCCTCCCCCCTCCCCCCTCCCGATTTGGTACGGTGATATTTAGTCTTTAGTTTAGTACGCTGATATTTGATTTTTAGTTTTTATAGTTTTAGTTTTATAAATTGAATTGTTATATCTGGTACAAAAAATTTTGGTTTATTGATATTTTAAATTATTTTTTTTAATTTATTTCAGAACCAGCGACGGAAATTTCCATCGCTGAAATTAATTTATTTCAATTAATTTTTTTTACAGCGACGGAAATTTCAGCCGCTATATCAATTAATTTTAATTTAATTTTTGATTATAGCGGCGGACATTTCCGTCGCTGGAATAAAATTAATTAAAATAAATTAATTTCAGCGGCGAAAATTCCCGTCGCTGAAATTATTTTATTTTAATTAATTTTTATTCCAGCGACGGAAATGTCCGCCGCTATATCATTTAATTTTAATTTAATTTTTGATTTCAGCGGCGGAAAGTTCCATCGCTGTAATAAAAATTAAATTAAAATAAAATAATTTCAGCGACGGTAATTTCCGCCGCTGAAATTAATTTATTTTAATTTTTATTACAACGATGGAACTTTCCGCCGCTGAAATTAATTTAATTTAATTAATTTTTATTACAGCGACGAAAATTTCAGCCGCTGAAATTAAAAATTAATTAAATTAAATTCATTTAACGGCGGAAATTTTCGTCGCTGGAACCATTAAATCACCGGCGGAATTAAATTCCGTCGGTAAAATCAAAAAATATCGGCGAAAAATGACCCGTCGGAGCACTGCGACGGGCTGGTAGCGTCGGACCACCGACGAAATTTTTCCGCCGATGTTTATTTTTAGCGACGAAAATTTCGATTTAGCGACGAAAATTTTCGCCGCTATTTAGCCTTTTTCTGGTAGTGTTAACCTAATCACAGATTTCCTCTCTTGGTTTATACTATCTGTGAGTGTGAGTGAGAGACAGAAAGAGAGTAAAGAGATGAGGAAGTGGAGATTTTGTTTCTACTTAATTCTTGTGTTCGCCCTTTTGAATTAAGAATTGGTGAGATGGATTACGGCCGATGTCAACCAAGTGGAGATTTTGGCATGCGTTTGCTATGAGTTGGGAGGTGGGGGTAGTTTAGACATTTATATTTATTATAAAGAGTGTAAGTGACTCTACGTGGGTTTTGATTTCAACTAAGGGCTCCTAAGGTAAAAATTAAAATGTAATGTTTTTATTAGTAAATATCACCCTATCACGAGGACTTATTGGTAAAAATCCCAAAATATAAAGCATGTATTATTATGTGATACTACCGGTACCCCCGTGTATTACACGACAATATATTAACTCTTACAAAATAATTTATTAAATAAATAAATAATTATGAACATGATAATTATATCATTTTTAATCAATCAATTTTTAACGTAAACCTAATTACAATATCTTCACATCATTATTACTAAAAATCATGGCTCGAACCAAATATGACATTTCAAATATTAGTTTATATATACAACTTTCAAAATTACTCTACAAATATTAATAAAATAGTACTATTTTTACTTATAAAATACTCCCTCCATTTCATTATGTTTGGTCACATGCATTTTTATTTTTTTTTTGTCTCATTTTGTTTGGACATTTATAAACCAAATTCAAATTTATATCTTATTTTTCTATTATACCCTTATTTGTGTTTTATATTAAACTAATCAATTAGACATGCACAAATTCTCATGCCATAATTAAGGAGAGTATAATTGGAAATGTAAAAATTAAGCAAGACATTATTAAGGTTTCTTAAACTATGTGATTTTGTCTTTTGGCAAAACATAATGAGACGGAGGCAGTATATATTTTTATAAAGGAAATAATTTAGTTTTTGAGCACTAAGACTTCTCAAAATCAGATCATTTCAAAATTAATCAACCATAATCAAAATAACCAAAAAATTATTATATGACATTTCCAACAAATGATAACCCAAATTTGTTTTTATTTTTTTGAAATAGGTCCATATCACATTTGGCCAAATCCATGTAATGATATATAAAAAATAATTGAGAATTTGATCAAAAAGTTTCTTTTGGGACAAATCAATTTCCGTTAAGTTTCTGATTAAATCGAAATGATCTAAATTTTTTTATGTATCAGTATATAATACAGAATGTTGTATTATACAAATATTGTATGCATGCAATATTATATTCGCTTATATGTAAATATAATATTTTATGCATTATTATATAAATAATAAAACATACTCCCTCCGTCCGCTTAGAAGATTCACAGTTACTGTTTACACGTTAATTAAGGAGGGAGTATTATATTGAAAGTGTTGTGAGTGTGAAATAAAATAGGAGAGAGAATGAGTGGAGAGAATAGTAAATTATAATGGTGTTGTGAGTATTAAAATAATGTAGGAGGGAGAATGAGTGGAGAGAATAGTGATTTAAGGTTTCCTTTTTAGGAAAGAAACAAAGTGTGAACCATGTAAGCGGACGCCCAAAATAAAAAATGTGAACCATGTAAGCGGACGGAGGGAGTATAGAGGAATTTTACGAATATTATGATCCTTTTAAAAAAAAATTATGGTTACTCTTCTAAATTAATTTGCTTTTAATAAAGATATTTTTGTAACAAAAATAGACTTTACTGTTACTGTTACTACTGTTACTGTTTGTTACTGTTACTGTTATTATGTATAGAGATATAAATTTCCGAAAGTAAAAATATTTGGGATAATCAACCGCGTGATCTTGAAATTTGGATAAAATAATTGACGTAAAATCTAGGGAGAAACGCGTTTCTCCATAAGTTATGGAGAAACGGGTTACGGGTATCCAGAACCTTTTGAAAGGATATCCAGAAACTTTTTGTATTGGCCATGACCTTGTCCCATGGTTACTTCTGGATATCGATCTCAAAGGTTACGGATATCCAGAACCCTTTGAAAGGATATCCAGAAGCTTATGAAAGTGATATCCAGAAACCTTCAAAATGATATCCAGAAACTTTCAAAATGTTTCTGGATATTCATTTGATGGTTTCTGGATATACATTTGAAGGTTTCTGAATATCCAGAAACCTTCAATAAGCAATTTCTGGTCTTGACCTTGGATTTGACTTCAAATCTCTTTTTCTGGATATCCGCCCAAAGGCTTCTGGATATCCGTTCCAAAGCTTCTGGATATCCAGAACCCTTTGAGACTTATATCCAGAAATTTTCTTCTGGTTATCAAACGTATAGCTTCTGGCTATTAAAAACGCGTTTCTCCATAGTTATGGAGAAACGCGTTTCTCAGCAGACCTACTCAATAATTGAATAAACAGCATCATTCAAATAAATGAACAAAGGAGTTGCAATATAGGAACACACGCAGGGTGGTCGGTTTGGAGTCGACGCATGCAATATGAAAATATCCGATCTGAACTTATTCACGTGGCCGATTATTTATACTTCCTCCGACCCGCTTGAAATTGCACAGTTACTGTTTGCACAAGAATTAAGGAAAAAAATAATGATATAAATGTTGTGAGTATAAAAATAAAATAGGAGAGAGAATGAATGGAGGGAATAGTAAATTATAATGGTGTTGTGAGTATTAAAATAATGTCAATGAGTGGAGGGAATAGTAAAGATTCTTTACCATTTTAGGAAGTGTGCAATTTGTAATGAGACACCCAATGAGAAAATTGTGCAATTTGTAGCGAGACGAAGGAAGTATATGATAGTTGATTGTCGGTTGCTTAATAAATTATAGATGATTGATTGATAACTCATTTGTTGCAGCTGATAACTTATTAATTGATAATTAATGTATTTAATATATAATACTTTTGAAAAAAATATTATTTGCAAATAAATAAATATGAATGTTTGCGTTAAAGCTAAAAGAAATAAATCAAAATCATAATAATTATAAATTTACATTTATATATTGAAATTAAATATTAAGAAAATACAAAAATTTAATTTATTGAAATTTAATAAGGATACAGTTTGAATTCACAAATTAATTTTTATTTATGTATTATATATTTTTCTCTTTTGTTAATTTATTTTGTTTATAAAAGTAAAAAATATAAAATAAAAATGAGCCCAAAAATAAATAATTTTTTTTTGTGATATTAAATGATAATAAGTATATAAAAGAACGTTAAAGAATTGAATTGATTGAAAAAGTATGCAAGGAAGATAGAAAATAAACAAATGTGTATGTACTAGTATTTGAACTTGGGAACTCTTGATAAGATAAGTGGCGAAAAGCAATATTTTTTGTGACGTTTTGACTTTTGCTTATTCGTTCTATAATTAGGTTGTACATTACTTATTAGATTATAATTTATAAGTGAAAACAAACACTACAATTTTAAATTAACTAAAGCCAAAAGTCATACAAAATTCAAAATAAAATAAGTCAAAACAAACGGGCGCTACATATGATACGTGCGTAAGATTTTGGGACATGTTTATTTAGCGAAATTAGAAAACCAACATATCATACCAAATACTCTATAGTATAATTTTTTGGAATAACACAAAAATTTAAAAATTGTTTAGGAAATAGGTGTTGGAAAAAGGAAAAGGAAAAGTGAGATAGAAAGAGAAAGTGAGAAACAATATAGTAAATGAAAAATCATTCTGAAGCCAAAATCTCACAAAAAACGCATTTTTTTCAAGCTTAGAAAAAAGAGTATTTTTAGAAGACGTCGACTCTTCCCCTCGCTTCTTAGTTGAAGAGGATTTTTGCCCATTTTAATCTAATTTGATAGATACAGTTTCTCTCTTCAACAACTCCAAATCAGAATCGCTGCAAAGAAAGCAAAGCAATCTTCTCCGTCGCTGCGATCTTCAACAACTCTAATTTGATAGATATAGTTTCCCAATCTAACTTCTCCGTCGCTGCGATTTTCTCCCCGTTCCAAAATCCCCCCTCCAAATTCTCCTCCCCCATTTTCTGAGAATTTAGGGTTTGGATTTTCGGGCAATTTGATTGGTGTCAATGGCCGCCGTCTCCACCGCTTCTTCTTGTTCCTCAAATTCGGTTCATCAATTGGGAATTGCATCTTCCTCATGTAAACCCATTTCGAGAAATGCCCGAAAATCCCTTACCCAGAAAGGTGGCAATGGTGGTTGGAATTCGTCCATAATCAGGTGCCAGGTTGCTACTTCCGATGTGGAGATTGAGAACGCCGGCAATGCTTCTTCTTCAAGCCTCACTGCTCTGTTGTACTCTCTTTTGGTGTCCTGAAATTGCATTGCCAGGTTATGGTAAAAATCAGATGGGAATTTGAGTGCCAGTGTATGTGTTTTTGAGTGCCAGTATATGTGTTTTTTAATGCCAGTGCATGTGTTTTTGAATGCCAGTGCTTGTGATTTTGATAGCAAGCAAAAATGATTATCAGTGTTTTTGAGTGCCAGTGTATGTGTTTTTGAGTGCCAGTGCATGTGTTTTTGAGTGCCAGTGCATGTGTTTTTGAATGCCAGTGCTTGTGTTTTTTAGAGCCAGCAAAAATGTTAGTGTAACAAAGTGCCAGTGTTAGTGTAACAGAGTGCCAGTGTTAGTGTAACAGAGTGCCAGTGTGAAGAGTGCCAGTTCATGTATATAAAAGTGCCCGTGTAAAAAGCGCCAGTGTCAGTTCAACGAAGTGCCAGTGTTAGTGTACTGGCACTTTGTTAAACTGGCACTGGCACTTTTTACACTGGCACTTTGTTACACATGCACTGGTACTTTGTTTACACTGGCACTTTGTTAAACTGGTACTGGCATTTTTTTATACTGGCACTTTGTTACACATGCACTGGCACTTTGTCACACTGACACTTTGTTAAACTGGTACTGGCACAAACGAAAAAACACAAAACACGTTTTTCCTAAATGCCAGAAAAATGCGTTTTTTATAATATCAAGTCCATTCTGAATGTGAAAGTTGATCGTATTGAATAAAGCATTTTCATGTTAAATTATTATATTTCGAATGTATCACTAAATGACAAAATATTATAATTAAATGAGACGGAAGAATTAAGCATATCTTTTTAATAATTAGTGATAGTATTAATTTGATTTCGAGTGAATTCCATATATAACATATACTTCATCTGTTTTAAAATAAATATTTTGATCAAATAAGTGAACTTTGAACAAAATTTAATGGTAAATTATTTATCTTTATGAAAATTTAAAAATGGTTATGACTAGTGTTTTCATTGGTATAACAATAACCTTTTTCAAATTAGCATAAAGATAATAAATTTTCATAATTGTCAAATTTCAACTTTGTTAACCAAATATAACAATTTTTTTGGACATATGGAGTAACAAATCTATCTACTCCTCCGCTTCTAAAAGATTGTCACTAAAAAAGAAAAAATATTGTTTCACAAACATTATCATATTACGGTATCCAATGTTGCCGGAAAAATAGAGAAGACATAGGAGGAGGAAACAAAAGTGAACACTTTTAGGATAAAATATCCAAAGGAATCCATCCAACAATGTAAGTTAAAATCTCCACTCTAATCTAAGGCAATCAACCTTAGAGATAAAATAAACTAGAAGAAATCCATATTCAAACATCAAATCAAAACACCCAATAATTTTATATAAACTCAACTCTATTCTATTACAATTCTATTACAACTAGTACATCACCCGTGTGTTAAACACACGGGAAGAACACTTTTTAAAATTTACGTTAAACAACATAAAAAATTCAATTTTTTTATTAACATAAAAGTGAAACAGTAATGATCTTAATTAAAGATGATACTTTACTTGTAGAATTTTAAAACTTGAAATAGCGCTAAATATTGGTTTGGTACTTGTACAATCTTAAACCTAACTAAATAAGTATGGTTTTTCTAGGATTGTAGATTCTTTGTATATCCGTCAACCCATAAAAGTAATAAAAAATTGTGAGACCTGCATTAAGTGAACTAAATCAAATACTCCAATCAATAGCAAAACAGAGCACTCCTAATGAGATATAACCTTGGGAAAAAATTGTGTTAATCAATGTGAAAAACAATTACTCATACTTTGCAGAAACACATAAACCGAATAAATCTTGCAACAAAAAACCGGATGTCATGAATATTGATTACCCCATTCAAAAGTTTTTTACAACTAAAATTAAAAAGGCAAAAAAGGAAATTGTTTTCAGTCAAACATACCCAAATAAAAGTTTTTTACAACCAAAATAAAGAAGTTGTTCAAATTACTATTTTGTCAAATCTATGACACTTGTGTCAATCTTCTTTGGTTTTATCCATCGATTCCATTCGAGCCTCTTAGACCTTCTAACTATTGGACGCCGAAGTGGACCGCCTTGTGCTTCATCTTCAACAACAAATTCTTCATTCACAACCTAACAAAGACACAACATTAGTACATAAATATTAAAAGAACTAAAAATAACATATAGTGCAAACTAAGTCTCTTTATAACCTCATTTTCAGCCAAAAGTGTATTTGCCTCTGCCTCATTTAAAGCATGGGACAAATCCTTCAATAACATATCACAATCATTAATCAAAAATTCACATTCAGAAATTACTGGAACAATTTGTTTAGCCAAATGACATCCTCGCTTATTATGACCACTTTCATTGCACAAACTACATTTTTGGTTCTTGTCCCTTGCGTTCCTTCCACTTCAAACCTGCAAACAAAAATAAAATAAAAATTATAAATTACAACACAGTTAAAATACCAATACATTATAACATTATAAGATAAATTAAAATAGTTTACCTCAATACCATCTTGTTCTTTACTCAATGGACAACCCCTTTTGTTATGTCCACTTTTGTTGCACAAACTACATTTTTTGGTTCTTCTCCGATGTGATCCTTTCACTTCAACCCGCAACAAAAAATAAAAAATACTAAATAAGAACACAGCTTAACATACCAACAAATTATATCATTATTCCATAAAATAAAATTGTTTACATCAACAATATCTTGTTCTTTACGCACCGGACATCCCCTTTTGTTATGTCCACTTCTCTTGCGTAAAACTACATATATATGACCTGGTATCATGTGAGGCTTCCTCAACCTTCAACAAAAAATAAAAATAAATATAAGTATAATGTGCTAATGACGTCGGCATCAAGGAATAATTGAAATGGTTATTGATGGGTCGCACAAATATTGCACCATCAACACCGCAACACCCGCTTCTTTCAATACTAATGATAGTGTAAAGGAGACTGAGTGTTTCCACCCTATGCCTTACTAAAATGGGAACTCCTTGATTGGTAGATTAAACTTCTTGTACGGAACAAACTAATGAATAAATGAGCAAGAAGCAAAATTAAAAACCAATACGTTCACCAACAATTACCACCAATGATTGTTATAAACGTAAGTTGGTTAAACACTTGTGAATCATGACAAATATCAAAGCTATTAGAAGTAAGAATCTATCACAACCACATGAAATCTTCTCGGTAGCATTCCTTTTCAATTGGACACTGTTCCAACAATTATAATAGAAGCCACTATGAAACAAATGAATACAACAGGTAACAATACATACAAAATTTAATATTGAAGATTCAGTCTTTAGTGATGTTGCAAACCTGATTTTGTAATTCCATCAGTAATTGAACTGGACTTTAGTTAACCAATACTTCTTCTAAACAGAGAGAGCTAAGATCTGCAAAAAAAAAAAACAATAACAATTCCTAAGAAAGAAAAAATAAATTGACACTGTTATATGAGCTATGGTAGAGGAGTCAAATATATGCAGCTAAGTAAGAAATTGTCTATCATTACAAAAAAAACTGATTACCATCTCTTAAGAATAAATATTTCCGTTAAGAGATTTTTAAGCTTGTGGTATCAAAGAAGGATCATTGTCATCATATTTAAGTGTAAGTATCATTTCAAAAGGGACATAATGACATGTCTTATATAACATACAAAACCAAGCAATCTGAAGTATAAATAAAGCAATTCATGAGAAGAAAACTCTAAAAAACAACAATCTTCATGGATTGAAAGCAGCTTATAGTATCATATACCAAACAAAAACTCTGAAATTCATTTGAAAACCACAAATTAGAATAACAAACCTAGAGAAGCAGGTTCTAGTATCCTATAGCTACCAACTGAACAAATGAAATGACAAAATCGGATGAACAAATAAAAATATCACAAAGTTCCAATGCGGATGATTGAAATAGAGGAAAGGTTGATTCAATTGGATATGCAAATCAGAGACTAATGGTTAGGGTTTACATAAAATTGACTTTGTATTATTGATTTTAGTATACAAAATATGCATTACATTGTTTTAGCACCCCATTAGCGGCTCAAAGAAACTACCTCCAAAGGGATTTTTATTGTCCAAATAGATAAGAACATACCAAAGAGATGAAATAGAAAATAAAAGGAAATATGAAGAAATTAATAGAGGAAATTGCGTTTACCTGGACGTTGGGAAAAAAAAGGAAGACACTGAAGCGTCTAACAAACGATCGGGAAAGAAAGAGGGGGCGGCGACCGTGAATGGGGGAGGTGAGCCGAAGGTAGGTGAGGTTTTGGGAAAGAAAGGGTTTTGGTGCAATTTGTTAATTGCTGATGACGGAAGGGAGTAATGAGAAACAGAGAAGAAGAAGATTAGCGGTCAGAATAATAAACCGCTTAGCTTATCGAGGAAGCTAGGCCATCCAAAAAAAAAAACTTTATTGACATGAAAGTGAAATACATTATTTATGATCTAACTTAAAGAAATAAATACTTTTTTAAAATAACAAACATCTATGAATATTACAAATTTTGGAAAATTTCCTTATAAACAACATTTGTAGTTTCATTGGTGAGGTTTCCTTCATCATCGCACATTAATATCTTCAATCCATGGCGATTTGTGACCCTAGACAATGCAACGTATAACTGACCATGACTGAAAACAGGCTTCTTCAAGAAAATTCCGACATTTGAAAGAGATTGACCCTGACTTTTATTGATTGTCATTGCATATGACACAACCAACGGAAACTGTCGCCTCTGTAATTTAAATGGCAACCGTATATCTGCTGGAGTCAATGTCATTCTCGGAATAAATACAGTATCACCAACATTACTACCGTTTAGAACTTTCCCTTCGAGAACATGATTTCCGAGCCTTGTAATAATTAACCTTGTTCCATTACATAACCCTGAACAATGGTCAATGTTTCTCAAGAACATGACCGGTGTACCGACCTTTAAATGTATTTCATGAGTAGGTAGACCGTAACACTTGATAGTGTTTAAAAACTCCGTCGAATGAAGATCTTCAAAGAAACCGGAGTTATCTTCGTATTTGCAAATAGAATCGAACTTAAATAAGTCCTTTGTTCGATTGGTTGTACGAAACCATATAGGCATTAATGTTCTCAACCACATCCAGGGTTGGAGCAAGAATGGCTCTTCCTCAGAATAATCGGGATCATTAAAATGATCGGTGAAATTGGGATATGTGCTTTCAACAATAGACTTGATGAAATCATCTCGACTCATTAACAATCAAGTCATCGGAATCTTTATTGTGGCTTCACCATCATTATCATTACCATATGACCCATCCCCAACACTCAATATCCACTCGAGAAAGCCTTGAAGTTCTAAACCACTTTCATCATTTTCAATTTGTTGTAGTCTCATATGCTTGGAAAGCCTCAAAACTTTGACATGAGACCATAAATATGATGAATTGATCGTGGCCATAACAACATCTTGTCTCGGTACCTTTAGGAATGACTCGGAAGTATCTGACGGAAGTCTCCACCCATAACCAATGTCTTGCCTCCAAACGGTTGATTCAAACTATCTGTGTGATTGAACCTCATTATGTCCCTCAACGTTCTGTCCAGTGCTTCAAAACAATATCTATGAACCATAGGTGCTTCATCCCAAATTATAAGCTTAGTTTTAATCATAAGCTCACCAAGAGGAGTACCTTGTTTGATATTACATGTTGAATCTTCATCCAAAGTTAATGGAATTGCAAACCTGGAATGACCAGTACGACCATTAGGGAGTAAGAGTGATGCTATACCACTTGATGCCACATTTAATACGATTTCACCCTTAGATCGTAACGCCGATGAAAGAATCTTCCACAAAAAAGTCTTTCCAGTTCCACCAGATCCATATAAAAAGAAAACTCGTCCAACATCAAGAAATTAATTGCTTGAAAAGATAAGGATGTATAGAAATATGAAACGTCAACAGACTTGGGAATGTACGATCTCTAGTGTACATCATTGGTAAATTGGTAAAATGATCATAACGTATTCTAGAAAAATTCAAACGACGAACGGAAAAGTGCATTGAAAACTAAACACGAAGATCTTTTCGGAAATTTATAACTATATTGCGGGAAGTTTACGTATAATTATCATATTGTACTTGAATTTGACCCAAATTCTGGTTTATGTTATTATTAATTTTTTTACAGCAACATTTCTATCAATTTTCTCCATAGTTCTTTAATCGGATAACCAATCCACCAACAATAATTGAGGACATACCCTGAGGGTTGCTTCCTGCATCATCCAACAACATTTTAGTTATGTTTTCTCAATTTGTCATGGCCTTTATTCACTTTACCTTTAGTATTTTTTTTTAAATGAATTTCAATAAAAATTAAATATTGGAGTGATTAAGGGTAGTATAGTACTTTTAACATATTTCTTAATATGTGTATAATGAGCTTCAATGACATTGTTTTAGAAACGTAGGGAGTATAACATAATAATAAAACACGAGATGGCATCATCATTTGACACATGACAACATCACGTTGAAAGCTTTCCCGCCTAAAACACTTGGTGACATCATCGATCTTTATTTATTAAGTCAATTAAAAAGCTATAATTAATTATTTTAAATATTTACCCTCATTAATTATTGTGCAATAATTTAATTTATTTAATAATAATTACTCCCTTTTGTGTGCATATAATATTCATACAACTTCCTCGCTGAAGAATTTGTACCTAGGACTGATCAATATGTTTAGCCACTTGTGTGTAAAGTTGATCAAACAAGTGTCTTAACAACTGTATAGACAACTACACACGCACATAACAGTAAATAAAATGCAGCGTAATAAAATAAATTTTTAAACACTTTAGCAAGAATTACTTGCTGGAAAACCTTTCATAAAAATACAATCTTTTTTATGAACAAGTTGCAACGAAAACTTACAATAAAAGGAAATAAAAACTTATAAAAATATCAAAACGTTATAAACTAAAAACACGAAAACAGAAAATCAATGTTGAAGTTTCAATCATGTAAACTTAAAGAACAAAGCAAAAAGACTCTTATTAAATCAGAATACTTCATTTGACTCTAGGAATTCGCGCTTGACAATGAAGGGAGTGGTATTCTTTTATAGGCGTGATCACAATCCTTCTCCAATTATAATGATTTTTCTTGTTCACTCTTTTCTTTATCAACAAGGAGCCATTTTCTATCTTGAATACCTACCTTAAATATAAGATTATTATTAAACATAACAGTTAGCCGGTTAGTGAAACACAATCTAAACTAATATTTACAATTATTTTCTAACCTAATTAATACTTAATATATATACAATATTTAACAAATTAGAATCACAAAGATACATTTAAAATAAGAGTATTTTCATACTCTTTCAATCTCCCCCTATTTTTGTGTTTCTGATCAAAGCCTGTATGAATTGTTAAGTCCAAAAACAAAATTAGCATAATGATTCAAATTCAAACAAAATATCACATGTTTAAGTTTTTACACCCCAAAATAAAAAATAAACTAAAATGATTTTCAAATACCAAGATCAGCATATAATTATTCTCCAAGAAACTCTTCTTCCATGGCAGCAAATGCATCCTTCTCAATATCAAATACCAAACCATCTTCATCATTTGTTGCTCCCCCCTGATCAGCCAACTCCTTTCCACTTGAACTGACTTCAGCTCCCCCTGCATAAGTGATCACTTCTCCCCCTTTTTGAGAAAAACCACTAAGACTATTCCTAAGATCAGCAATTGATTTTTCAAGTCCAGGAATCAGCATATGTCTCCCTTCAATTTCAGCTTTGTGAGAGTTGATATGTGTCTGAAAAATGGCTATTTGGGCATGTATGGCACTTCTGTCAGGAGAGCCAGAACCTGTGGGAACAATTGTGTTGACAGTTGTTTGCACACCTGGTTGAACAGATGGTGGGACAGAAGGTGAAGCAAAGGAGGGCCCAGCAGATTAAGCAAGATCATTAAACTTGGAGTTGTCATCCATTATTTTGGAATTTTGAATTGCTCAGTAACATTAGATAGAGTTTCCCCTGGGACATCCTCAATCCCTTGATCTTTGATCATAGCATAGATAAGACTTGGGTGAGGGTAAGTATAGTTGGTGTTGGTGCTCTCAGCAAAACTTAGAATAGTATCAAATATTACTTTCCCCGAATGGAATTTATTCAATCCTATTCTAAACAGCAACAACACTTGATCTTTGGTTAGGGAAGTTGCATTTGAGGTGGGCAGCCAATTGGACCTCAGAATATGGTGGAGAAAGACATACAGTCTAGACAACAGATTGTTCCAAACCCAACTACCCATTTTGTGACCTTTCCCCAGTTATAAGTTATGGTTATAACTGCCTCATCATAATCAAAATGTAAGGAATCAAGAGGGGCATCAGGGGTGCCAAGAAAGAGATTTATCCTAGAGGGACTAAATTCTACCACCTGATCTCCAAAATTTGGGGAACTGTCTACACTTATGTCCCGAGTAAGGTTGGCAAAAAATTCTAGGACTAAGGACCTAGAATAGAGATGGGAAAGTCCAAAGTCCTATCCAAACTTCTATCAGTAAAGAACCCAATCAAACCCAGTTTTTCAAACACCGCCATGTTCCTTTCCTTTTCAACTACAAAAAGGCGGTGCATATCTGCAGAAAAGCGAAACTCAGCCTCAAGAGGGAAGAAGAGGGTATTATGTTTCAATTCTAGATATTATGGGGAAGAAGGGATGCGAACTGAAGGTTTACGTACCCGAGAAACTGATTTGGAAGAGCTGCCAATAGTCTGAGCAGTTGTGTGACTAGTTATTTGTAAAACTATGTGAACATCCTTGCCCTTGGGACGAGCTAGAGTTGCTTGGAGGGTTCTCTTTATGCTTTGTACTTCAGCATCACTTATTGTAGGGGTGGACATGGTTCGGTTTGGTTTGGTTTGGAAGGAATTTGGAGACCAAACCGCTAGTACTCGGTTTGAGAAAATCCCAAACCAAACTGAACCATAGAAAATTTCAAACCAAACCAAACCACCTCGGTTTGGTTTGGTTCGATCTCAAACCACGATTTCATAAACTGTTCAAACCGTGGTCCGAACTGCGGTCTAGACCGCTATCCGAACTACAAACCTGTCCAACTAAAAGCTTTGCTCTTTACATATTTTTTTTATCAAACTAGCAATCATATATATTAAACATAAAACACAAATACTACTATCCAAATAGGAATGAGTTTTAGTAAACTGAAAGTTCATTGTTCTAACAAGTACAACAAAAGAAACCATCTCAAAACAAATTACAAGACATTGTCTAAAATAAAGATACAAAATTACAAATTCAAGATTCAACCATTAAATAAAAGTCAAATGTCTTAGTAGCAAGATAAAAGTATCAAACCATTAAACCGCGGTTTGGTTCGGTTTGGTTCGGTTTTGAGGTTCCAGACTACGAACTGAACCGAACCACACGGTTTATTAAATTTTCAAACCAAGCTAAACCATTTATAGAAAAAAACCAAACCAAACTGTGTGGTTTGGTTCGGTTCGGTCTCAAACCGCGGTTTGAACCGAACCATGTCCACCCCTAACTTATTGTATACTCTGTGCCCAAGAAGGCACTCTTGTCACTGGAATCATCATATTAGGAGGATGATCCCTCTTCAGTCATGGACGGAGCGGTATCTTTCCTTATTGAGCTCCTTGTCTTGATTCTGTATTGACTCTCCCCTTGATTTGTGGTCAGATTTGTTACCTAAACCCTAACCGGAGTTGGAGCTTTTGTCGGAGTTCTAGCCTTGACCAAAGTAATGATGGGCATCTTATCTTCATTAAACCAAGTCATCGGCAATTGCTGTTGTGCTGGGGTTTCCTCTTCATCCGAGGAGTCATGGTTGACAAGCTTCCTCCTTGCACCTGCAGGGTTTCCAACCTCTTTGATTTTGGTTTAGAAGTAGCAGCCCTTGAACCCTTGAAGATGACCGATTGCCCAGAGCTAATTAGCCGTTGGGATCGTCTTGAGCCACGCACCGGCAGCTCTCGTGCAGCAAGCAAAGCCTCGAGCACATTAGGGTTATCAACGTCGATCTCCTTGTCAGGTTGCCCAAGTGAGCTAACGTCCATCGGAGGCACGTATTGTGGCTCGTTAATCAAATCAGCAATGATAGCATTGCAACTGGAGGTGCCCGAAGCAGAGGAAGATGATGGTGATGCCATGGATGATATATGTACAGGTTAGTAAAAGCAAGGCAGTACAACAGAGATAGAGAGAAAAATTATGAGAGGTTAGAGGAGAGTTGTGAGGAGATTTATGACAAGACTTGTTCAGTTAATTAATAGCACAACATTGATAAGAGATAATCATGACCTTGCCTTGGAACTCAGAATAAGATGTGGAGAAGGAGAAGGATCCGTGTGATGGTTGTGTTGCTTACCTCTTGGAATTCCTTTATCACAACGGATTAGGGACTAAAAATTAAATCCTTATCCTATTTTGTGATGAGATTTACTTCCCTTCCAGATTCATAACTTGCCTTATTCAAATAAATCAAAACACCTTGATTGATCAACACAATCTCGTAGTCTTCTTTGACTGCAATAATTCTTAAACACCACATTATGAAAGCACCATTGAACACAATAAATTTATTGATCAAAAACACGGTAATAACAACAAAAATATGTTTATATTTTTACCAAGGATTTCGAATGCTCTAATTGTCACATTATGCCTATCATGAAACAATGCACACACAGTGGAGATTAATCTCAATAGGGTGTAACGTAAGATGACTAAATCACACATTGACATAGTTTGACATGCAAGAAGTCAATAAGATAACCCTCAATCATGTAGCCTCTAGAATGTCTCCATATTTAGCATTGAATCAATCACTGAGAAGGAGCTTTACACTCTCACATCATAATGCTTGTCCAACTTTTTTTTTCCCAAGTGATGCAACATTAAGTCATTGGCATTGAGCACATGAGTGGAAGCTTCAAAATAAATGGAGGCAACTTGTTTTTCTCAATGACCTTAGAATAGACACCCACTCCATGATGGATATCACACTAAAAAAAATTAATGTGGGAAATTTTATCACCAAGTTAGGAGGGTTCTCACAATCAAAAGTCAAACATAATGTCAATAATGCAAAAATAGTCAAGAGGTCACAAGAGACAATCGTGCAATGCGTAAATGCAGAATAATATTTTTGTTTTTATAATTTGTTAGTGTAAACTGCAGGTGATATTGTAGATGATTTCCCAAATTCCAGGTGATATCGCAGATGATTTCCTGAACTGGAATTTAAATAGTTGAACATTTCTTGTTTATTATTTAATGGACTAATGTGCTATTATAATCTGTATAGTCTATGATTTATGTGTATATTTCAGAGTGTAATAGCATCAAAGAAAGAGCTAGACACATGTGGAATTTGGAATAAAATGATTTATGCATTTTATGCATAAATTCGTAACTTTGGTAACAACAATTAAAAACGTGTGGAGACTTGGTCAAGGAGTTGTCACTGAATAAAAGAAGAGTACAAGGTTGATAAATCTTGGAAGTACAAGGCGTGGAAGCTTGACTTGGAGATAAATCAACTTGGTTGCTACAATTGAGGAAGTGGGAGCTAAAATTAAGGAACAACTTCAACCACTCTCCCTACACTCCCTCAACATGCATATACAGCCCCAAGGCTGTTAATTGAGTAGCCTTCAAGTATTTGAAGACTATAAATAAGCTTGGAAGGTTTCATTTGAAGATATACCAAGACATGCCAAGAAAAGTCATTTCATACACACCTTCAAAAGCTTAGAGATAGAGTTCTTTGTTTGGTTCTTTTAATCCTTCCTCCCTTGTAATTTCGGACTTGATTACATTGGTATCAAGTTGTGTGAAGGCTAGGATAGGATTCCGTTCTTTATCTCTTGTTCCATAGAGCTAAAAATTGTTATAGCTATAGGGAACATTTTCGGCTTTGTAAATTCATTTATAGTGATTATAAAGTCTTGCCTAAGAGGCACTCTCAAGTTATATTTATATAACTTGAGAAAAACAATTTTGGTGTTTTTATTCCGCTGCAAACTCTTTTACAAAATTGTTTTATTTTCGAAGTGTGTGTGTGCTATCCCAAGTGCTATCGTTGGTGCCGTTATCACCTTGGATATCACTTGTGATTCTGGCCGTGACAATTTCATAATTTTTTGTTAGTGTTTTCTGTAGTATACATTAATACAGAGATGCAGATAGTTGTCTGCACACTTGTGCAGTCATCTGTGTTCACACAAGATGAGAGACTTTTTAAGGGAAGAGAATCTCTCAAAATCTAATGACTTGGTAAAGATATTAGCAAGTTGATCTGTTGTTTCTACATGTTCAAGGGTAATAATTCTTTATTTAACAAGATCTTTTATAAATTGGTACCTAATATCTATGTGTTTTGTACATGAGTGTTGCACAAGATTTTTGGCAATGTCGTTGGCAGTCATATTATCACATTATACGGTTAAGGTTTCACTTTTTAAGCCATAATCCTTTATCATTTGGTTCATCCACAACAGTTGGGTACAACAACTACAAACTGCCACATATTCAGACTTGACAGTTGATAAAGAAACACAGTTTTATTTTTTACTAAACCAAGACTCTAGATTATTTCCTAGATAAAAACACCCTTCCGTGGTGCTTTTTCTGTCATCTGTATTCCCAGACCAGTCAGAGTCACTAAATCCTACCAAGTTTGTGTTTGTATCCCTAGTGTAGCTCAACCACAAGTCAGTGGTACCCCCAACATACCTAATTATTCTCTTTACATCTTTTAAGTGGGATACCTTGGGGTCAGCTTGATACCTAACACATAGGCACACATTGAACATTATATCAGGTCTGCTGGCTGTGAGATACAACAAGCTCCCTATCATACTCCTGTAGAGAGTGCGATCAATACTATCACCTTCCTCATCTTTACAAAGCTTTTAGGATGATCCCATTGGAGTTTTCAAGTGTGATGCATTATCAAGCCTAAATTTCTTTACCAGATTCTTTACATACTTAGATTGTGAAACTGACATTCCTTCTTTGGTTTGAACAATTTGAAGATCAAGAAAGAATTTCAGTTCCCCAACCATACTCATTTCAAATGTGGATGTCATACTCTTGACAAACATTTCAAGTAAGTCGTTAGAAGTAGAACCAAATACTATGTCATCCACATAAATCTGAGCAACAAGTATGCCCCTTTTATTCCTTAAAATAAACAAAGTCTTATCAACCTCTCCTCTTTTAAACCCAATTTGAACTAGGTGCTCTGTTAGTCTATGTTGGTCTCAAATGTGCAACAAGAGTATGAAAACAGCTAGAGGGGGGGTGAATAGCTGTATAAAAAATTTCTACTCTTTTCAAAATTTCAACCTTGGCTTACTTATGCTGAAAGTATGGTCAAGTGAAAACCAACTATCAAGCAAGTAAAATGCACAGCGGAAGTTTTTAAGTACAAAAGCTTAGTAGTTGAAAGATAGTGTGGTCGACCGCAAAAGTGAAAGTGTGGTCGACCGCAAAGTTGAAAATAGGCTAAGGCAGATTTATACTATTAACACAATTCAAAGTGCGGTTGGATAGATATGAAGATCAAATACAAGGAACAATAAGAATACTTATGAACTTGAAATGTAAAGTGCAGAAGGTGTTTGACAAGATATTTGGATCGGTTCAATCATAAATGATCTACGTCCTCTACCAAGATTGTTAGTCTTGGACTTTCTAAGGGAGATAGTATCTTTGATTTGAGTTGCAGTTACAGTTACAGTTACAGTTACAGTTACAGTTACAGTTACAGAGGAATACAAATATGAGAATCAATCTCAAATCTAACTATCTTTTTCTATGAAAGCTAATCCTAGACTATAACCATGTATGTGTGTGTGTGCAAGATTCAAGAGCTCTTTATAATGTAAGAGATAGAGCTTGATGAATCTGGAGTGGATACAAGACTTGAGAGTTTTTTGGGTAAAATATTCTTGAAAGCTTTGAAGTGTTTGAAGATTCAAATGATTCTGGATATTCTGAGCTTCAACACTTTGAGGATTATAACAACGTCTCTAGCTATTCTTCATGGCTTGATCACAAGGTCTATTTATAGTCTTGGAATAAAAGTAGCCATTGGAATTTCTTGTTGAGCAAGCTTCAAAGTCAATGTGATGTTGATGTTTGATTAGAGCACATTTCCTTTTTATCTCCATGTTACAGAGTTAGTGGCGAGGTGGTATGCTGGTATGTCCTTTGTATGAGATATCCCAGCTGTCACTAATTTGAATTTCTCTTATTGAATTCTGAAATGGTATAATTCTCTGAGTTAACTCTGAGTTGTGATTAGAGTTAATTTCTCAATCATCAAATTGGCTAAGGACTTGATGATGTGCCATCTGGCAAGTCATGCGGTTTGGAATGCTAAGCGGTCTGCCAGGGTGTGCGGTCTTCCATGTAATGCGGTCAGCATGTCAATGTGGTTGCCATGGTATGTGCGGTCAGGAAAGATCTTATGCGGTCTTGAAATGATACTGCGGTCTGCCAATGAGTGTGTGGTCGACCGCATTCTGCACAAGTTCAGTCCTTTCTAGAACCAAGAATACTTAGAAAATTTAACCTACACAAGCCTTAGTAGCTATACTACAAAAATGGACTTAACTAAAAATTAAAGTTATAAAACTTCATACATAATATCCTATATTCCATAAAAAGTAAAATAGGTGATGGTATCAATCAAATCAAGTAATAGGAGGGGCTTATAATGAGCATACCCAACAATCTCCCCCTATTTGATTGAGACCATTACCTACTATAACACAGGCTAATTGATTGTACTTGGTAAAAACATGTCCAAAAATTTAAGTATGGTAACTCATGTCCCAAGTCAATGCACATACTAAGCCTAAGTCATAGTTTTCTAACTTCCTAAAAGGATAAAAGAAATTTACATATGGAAGTAAGAAATAAACACTTAGTGCATTCAATAAAGTTAATCAGGAAGTGCAGGAATGCATTTAAACTAAATGTATGAAACATGCATAGGTATGAGATGTGTAGGATGAGCTATATGCATGAGTTATAAAAATAATGCAGTCATTATTCCATAAACAAGTAGTTTGAATGAATAATGTTTTTCAAAGGATAATGATGCATTTCATCCTTAGAGAAAATAATAATTGTAGCTTACAGACATTCAAGTTTAAACAAAATAGGGAAGCAATAAAACAAAAGGCTTCCAAAAGAGTATTCATTCTTCAAAGGGTCTTCAACTTCCAATCTTCAACAATCTTCAGTTTTTAAAAAAGCAGGTCTTCATAAGCTTCACCAACAATCTCTATCTTCTGGTAGGAGGAGGAGGAGGAGGCGGGTCAAAACTGTCACGATCTTGGATGTTGACGTAGTTATTGACTGCAGGTTCTGCATTAGGGGTAGGGGCTGGAGGAAGAACTTCTGGCATGTAAAATGCAGAAGCTTCAGCACCAACGAATTGAAGCACTCTCCTAAGCTCAGTTGCTTCACCATTTATAGAAGTTTCTAGAGCGGTCAGGTGATTTTCCATGCTTTGGAAAGCACCTGTTGACAAATTTGTAAGCTTATCAATCCTTGTTGTCTGATAGTCGATTTTGTTAGAATGAATGTCTATACTTTCTCTCACACTCCTGAATCTGTCTCCAAGAATAGTAAACGCTGCTTTGATTGATGTATCAATATACTCATCAATTTTCTTGATCATGTCCATCACTTTTGTTTTATCTAATGCCATAGCCCTAGACATCTCATCCACAGCAAACTTCATCTCTGTTGATAAGCCATGCTGGAGGACTTGAGTCATTACTTTCATTGCTTCTTTGATAAACTCTTGGGTGATAGAGTTTTCTGGATTTGAAGGAGCAATTGGAGCAGCTAGCTGGCTTGTGCCTGTTTGTCCAGTCATGATGTCTTTCACTGCCTTTGTTATGAGTAAACTCTCCCCCTTAATGGTATCAATCATCAAGGAAGGTAGAGAGTTAACTTGGGCATGTAGCTTCTTGTGAGCAGCAGTAAGAGAAGATTGATTTTTCAGCAGTTGAGCAATCTGAGCTTGATTATCAAGCTGAATGGAGGTTAAAGTTTCAATTGATTGAAGGATTTGATCAAGACCAGAGTTTGGAGTAGGCTTTGGAGACTGAATAGGGCTTTGATGAGGAGTTGGAGTGTTGGCAAAAAATTTAGGCTCATTAAGGTTAACCGTGTGGTCAGAGGCGACCTTTGGAGTTTCAGCTTCAGCTTTTTCATTAAGGCCATCATCTTGGCCACCAATGTTTTCTTGGGCAATATTCTCATTCACATTGTCACCACCAATTTTATCTTGACCAAAATCTTCATCTACCTTCTCAGCATCAACATCATCATCAGACTTAACTACAATATCAACCCCACTTTCAGGTTCCTTCATGTATGGATCTTTAATCCAAATACTAGCTTCATCGTCTGGCACAACATTTTTGTATTTCTTCTGCACATCATTTTCTTGGACTGAAGGAATGGAATCAGCTAAGTCATCATACAACTCTTCATCACTTTCTTCAAGGCCTAAATCAGCAACGGCCTTTCTGACATTGACAATCTTTAGCCTTTTCTTGGGTGAGGATTGGTCATCATTTTTCTTTCTTTTCTCCCCCTGAGATGGGGCACCAAATAAGTGTTCATAGATTTGCTTTTCTTTCTCATCATTTGGAGAAACTTTCTTCTGAGGGAGTTGTGATGATGTGCATCCGCGATTTTGTTTTTTCCTTTTTTTCTCTTTTTCGAAATTGTTTTGGAAAAAATCAATGTTTTCGGAGTCGCCACGCTGTTTTTAGTTTAAGGGCCAAAACTTTGAAAAATACCCAATATTTAGAGAAAATGAGTTCGGAGGTCACGTTACATTACGGGAAGAACGTTAGTGTGCACCCGGAATGCCTCGTAAGACGAGTCTTCCTCACTTGAAAATTTTTGTTGTGTGTGTGTGTGTTTTAAAAGGGGTTTTCTGAAAATAATTGGAATTTTAGGGACTGAACTGAAAAACAATTTGAAAACAGGGATTAAATTGAAAATAACAGAAAATTGAGGGACTGCTTGCAAATAACAATATCATCCGCGTGGACTAGATTGCAGTGCAATCTTATCCGCGCGGGCTAACCTGCAGTGTCAATATTTTACAGTTTCCAGTTTAGTCACTGTAATTTCCAGAAAGTTAACTGGATTTACAGGACTTAACTGGAATTGTAATTGGAAGACAGAAAGTAAAGGGGGATTTGGATTTTTGGCATCCATGCTTGTCCTCTCTTTCCCTAGACTTGGATTAGTGGTCATAAGTGATGAATCCACTTAATCAAGTCATCTCGGGGGTACCTTGGGACTTTGTGAGCATTTCATTTGCTTGGGAAAGGGGGGTTTTGACATAAAAAGTAAGTTGACAATGGAGTTGGGTCAAGATGTATCAACTTTAGAGGAAGGTCTCTAAGGTGGTCATGGGAAGACCAACCTTGAGACCTATACTCAAGCGTATTTTGTACATCTTGTGTGACCCATATTGTATGTCTAGATGGTGTTCATCCAAGGAAAATGTTCCGAGGTAAGCATCTTAGACAAAGGGGAGGGGAATTTGCAAGGAAATAGACAATTTAGACCATTTAATATGATCATTCATGGAAATTGATTCCAAGATGACCACATTTTGGGTCAAGTAGGCAAGTAAAGACTAATAATATAAAAAGGCATGAAAATATAGATGTGGACCATTTAATGTGATCATCTATGGAGATGAACTCCAAGATGACCACATTTTAGGTCAAGAGATCAAGTAACAAACAAGAACTAGTTAATGTAAAGGGACAAGGGAAATACATAATTTAAAGTGTGGATCTCTGTCATCCATGGAAATGAGTTCCATGGAGATTCTCTTGGATCCTAGGACAAAGGAAAAGGGAGATGAACAAAAAGTAAGTAGAATTACATCATGGAGAAATGAAATTCATGCATGAACAAAGGAGTTTTGAGTAAGGGGAGTGAGAGTTTACCAATAATTCTTGGGTTTGTGGTTAGGGTTTGAAGGCTTCAATGGCTTGGAAGTGGTTTAGGGGTGGATTTGGTGTTGAATTTGGTGTGGAATTTGAGTGGTGAGAGTGTTGAGGGCTGTTTGAGAGGGGATTTTGACAGAGTAACAGTAGGTTTTACGAATTTTTGGCCTCCTCAAACTGAGGGAGAAGGGCTTAATTTATAGGGTAGTTGGATGCTGATCTTATCCGCGTGGACAAGATTGTAGGTGCAATCTTGTCCGCACGAACGACCCAAGCAGGCGTGCCTGTTTTGTGCAGAAAAGCAGTTTTGGCATTTTTGTTCTTGGTCAATATTCCTTTTTTTATTGGAAATGACAAATATCAGCGAGATTTTATATATTTTTTATTCCTAAGAGGTCCTTCCTCATTCAAATTGTCAAAATAATGTCCAAAATGCCCCTAAATGATAATAAATCATTAATTTGGGCTGACGAAACATTAACGACCCAGATTGGGGTACTTACAGTAGCCCCTCGGCGACGGTACTTCCAGGGGAAGTGGGGTCGTCGACAAAATGAGGACCCCAATCTGGAAAAAATTTACCTAGATGGGTGAGGAGGTAACCGAGGCGGTCGGATGGATGGACCCTTAACGAAAGGATTCCTACGTATCCCATTTGGGAATCAAGCTGGTCTTAGTTCAGGTCTTGCTGGGGAAAGAAGCGATCAAACGAATGGACCTCCCACTGCATTTTCATTGTCGAAGGTAGATTCGACTAACAAAGGTGTTGCTGGAGACGAACTCGACTTAGCGGGAGCGTTGCTGAAGACGTATTGGACCTAGCGGAAGCGTTGCTGAAGACGCATTCGACCTAGCGGAAATGTTGCCGAAGACGTATTCGACCTAGCAGAAGCATTGCCGGAGACGTATTCGACCTAGCGAAAGTGTTGCCGAAGACGTATTCGACCTAGCGGAAGTGCTGCCGAAGATGTATTCGACCTAGCGGAAGCATTGCCGAAGACATATTCGACCTAGCGGAAGCGTTGCCGAAGACGTATTCGACCTAGCGGGAGCATTGCCGGAGACGTATTCGACCTAGCGGGAGCATTGCCGAAGACGTATTCGACCTAGCAGAAGTGTTGTCGAAGACGTATTCGACCTAGCGGAGGCATTTATACCTAAATTGAGACTTAGTTCAGGAGTATGAACCTAGGTCGGGACTTAGTTCAGGAGTATGATCCTAAGTTGTGGGTTTGGTTCAGGAGGGGGGCCATTTGAAGGCGTTATCGCTGGGGAAGATTTGAGCTTTCGATGACTGTTGGGGTTGAGGGTAACTGTGTCGGTCAAGTGGCTGGACCTATGGTAGGCTACCTATGTATCCCGGATGGGAATCAAGCCTGGACGTAGTTCAGAAACTGCTGGGGATGCATATGGGATTACGATGACAGCCGGGTTTTATCCGCTGGGGATGTGTGTTCTTGGTTCGGACTTATAATGACGGCTGGGATTGAAAACAAGGAAGGAAATGGGCTTCTGTTAGGGTTTCGTTAAAGGACGGACTTACGATGATGGCCGAGATAGAAAACAAGGAAGGAAATGGGCTCCCGTTAGGGTTTTCATTAAAGGACAGACTTACGATGACGGCCGGGGTTGAAAACTTGGAAGGGAATGGACTTCCGTTAAGGTTTTTGTTAAAGGACGGACTTACAATGACGGCCGGGGTTGAAAACGGGGAAGGGAATGGACTTCCGTTAAGTTTTCATTAAATGACGGACTTACGATGACGGTCGGGGTTGAAAACGGGGAAGGAAATGGGCTCCCGTTAGGGTTTTCATTAAAGGATGGACTTACGATGACGGCCGGGGTTGAAAACGGGGAAGGGAATGGACTTCCGTTAAGTTTTCATTAAAGGACGGACTTACGATGACAGCCGAGATTGAAAATGAGGAAGGAAATGGACTTTCATTAAGTTTCGTTGAAGAGGTCGGGCTTATGTTGAAGGCCGGGGTTGAAAATGAGGAAGGGAATGGGCTTCCGTTTTGTTGGAGGAGACGGGCTTATGTTGAAGGTCGCATCGAAGGCGTGGGCTTTGGACGAAATAGGCGGTCGTGATAAAATTGATTGAGGGACGGCAGACGATCCCGCATGCGTATCGAGGGAGACATGAAGAATTATCCCTCAAAACGAAAGTAGGCATGGAGAATTATCTCACAAAACAACAGCGGGCGTGGAGAATTATCTCACAAAATGGAAGTAGGTCCTTTGGGTTGTGCTAACATGCGAAGAGTGATCAACCTAATAGGGAAAAGTCTGGAGGTAATTCGACCTGAAGGAAAAGTTTGGTTGAGTTTGCATCTTGCTGGTGATCGTCGTCCTTGTAGGAGTTGTTGAGCTTGTCTTCACATTGGGACTTCTCGTCGTGGAAGGCTTTGGGTTCGAAGAATGCAAGAACCAGGTTTGAAATGAGAGGGTCCTTATTAAAAAGGCATCTAACACTTGTTAAGAGGGAAACCAAAGGAAAGGTGTTAATTTGGTAGAGATGGACTCAAAGGCACTCTGGTCGAGTTGGCAATATTAACAGCGTGATGTGTTGAGAAGCATTTTGCTGGTGGCGATGGTTCTAGAGGTGATGGTAAAGACTTCGGCGGCCGTTTTCACCAAAATGTAGACACTGGAGGCTGTCTTCATCCATTTATGGACGTTGGAGGTCGTCTTTACCAAGATGCAGACGTCGAAGCTTGTCTTTTGCCAAGCTGTAGACATGGGGGCTATCTTTGCCGAACTGTAGACATTGGGGGATGTCTTCACAGACTTGAGGCATTTGAAACGAAGCTGATGTAGGTCTGGGGCCACGATAATGTTGACTTGATGTGTCTGAGGCTAAGATGATGCAAGATTGAGGTATCTGAATTAGGTTGGTGTTCATCTGAAGTATTTGGAACAAAGATGGTGCTGACTTGAGGCACCTGGGCACAAGCTGACGTGGGTTAGAGGTGTTCTAGTCATGGTGATGTGGAGATGAAGGTCTTGCCAGTCATTTGGGCAGTTATGTTAAAGTCATTGGAATTACGCTTCGGTGGAGACCATCCTTGCTGCGGAGAGGCTTCGGGTAGTTATGGAAAACTGGTCTTTCGTGCTTGAATCGCTACATTTGTTAGTAGAGGGACAAATGCAAATATGACATTTATGGTGAATGCATGCATAGAACCAAAATGATTCACAGTCTCTTAGGTTTGTTCTACGGATTCATGTTTTGTGCATGCTACATGAGCCCTTAGGAGATTTTTGTGGGGATGCATGGTGGTGAGAGGGTTTGTATGTGTTGTGGACTGTTTGGGGACAAGTTTTAAGCAGGTGGGGTGATATCCTTTGGTTGCGGACTGAACTGCAGGTCATTGATGAGGTCTTTGTTGTAGGTCAATAGTATCATGGGGATCTCAATTTTGATCTTGGGATGAAATTAGATTTAAACCCCGAGTCTCGATTGAAATTTCTTTTCAGTCTCGGACATTGAAGCTGATGCTGACATGCTCTAGAATCAAAAGTACATTGATATGAATGAACCCTCTTTCGCTTGGGTTAGTTGTGACTTGACATAAATTTGGAGAATGACTTGGCGAAATGCTGATACGGGGAGATTCCCAGTTCTCAACCTCTGATGATGCAGGGAGTTGCCATATACTAAGTTCTAAAGCTGACACTCCAAGATAGTTGTTGAGGTGACTAGACCTTTCTTCTGAAGATAGGTGTGACTTGACAAAGCCCCATTCCGAGGAAACAACATGGCGAAAGCCACAGAAGCTTTCTCTGAATGATTTGATGAAGCCCCAGGTTCGACAAAGTGTCATGGCAGAGGTCCAATTAATGGTTTGACTATAAAACTGACATACTGATGAAGTACTAAGCCGATCGATCAACGTGAGAGACCTCGAGGTGAAGTTGATGTAACCCCAGATTCATTGCAGCATTATGTCATGAAGTGAGAAACCCATCTTTGATAACAATTATGCAACTAGAATCCTTGAGGTGAAATCGACAACAACTATGCAACTAGAATCCTCCCTTCGAAGGGTGTCTTCCATATGGGAACTGTTAGCCATAGCGGTACTTGGCTTGTTCATGGCTTCAATCCTATTCACCCTATGGTTGTTCTTTTGGAAGGGATTGTTGGATGTGTTGGGCCCTTCAGATATCTGGAACTTACCCTTCTCAATCAGTTCTCACATCGCCCTTTTCAGGAGCATGCAATTATTAGTAACGTGCCCACGATACTAGTATAAAGCACATTGCTTAGTTGTGTCCAAAGGGACATTGGGATCCCTGGGCTGATAGTTGTCCAAAGGTCTGATCAGACCTTCCTTCACAAGTCCCTGAAAGACTTCACTCAGAGGCATTCCAAAATCTTTAAACCTTAGACTCCGCGGCTTGGGCACATCGCCTTTCCTTGGCACGAAAGGAGTGGCATTGTTGCAATCCTGGCTCGCGTAGTTAACTGATTCCTTGCCTTTTGGGCAGGACAGAAGCTGGATTCGAGGCAGAAGCTCGGTACCGATAAGTAGGAGCAGTGACTTGCTGTTGGTCAAACTTTAGCCCCAGAACTGACCATTGCATGCAAATCTGGATAGGGGAAGTTACTGAGGGACTTTCTCAAATGAGGCTTCCAGGCATGACCGAAAGATGTCCAATTATTCTTCATTAGAAGAAGGGCTGGCCATTTTGCTCAACTTGAGGTTTCAACGCTTGTAAAAGTCATCGATGTTCTACTCAGGGCATTGCATAGTTGTTTGAAAGTCTACCCGATTTGTCTCCCATTCCAGGTTGGCTTTGTACTTTTCGGTGAAGGCGTTGGTGATATATTCCCCAGTGGCCCTGGACTGGGGTTTCAACCGAAAAAACCACTTTAGAGCCTCCAGTTTTGGGGAGAGGCTGAAGTAATCGGCCAACTGCTGATTCTTGCATCCTTTGGCTTTCACGGCTAGGGTGTAGGTGTCAAGGTGGATCTTGGGACTGGCAGTTCTATCAAACAGTTCCAGGTTAGGCATCACGAACTTGTGCGGTAGAGGCACAATGGAATTGGGATCTGTGGGCCGGAGGGGGGCCTTCTTTCCTGTTAGCTCGGCAACCTGCGCTTTCGTTTCCTTATGTTGTTCCATGAACTAAGCCAGATGAGGGTCCAGTGGTGGAGCCAGAGTGTTCAAGCCAGTGATCGAGCTGGAGAGAGGGGTTACCGTTGGCAGCACACTGGTAGAAAGGATGGCAGGGCCTGGGGCATAGGTGTAAACCTGCCCTTGGCCTAAATTACCCTGGGGAGTGTAAGTAGGAGCCTGGGCATAGGGATAGAATCCAGCAGTGTTACTGATTCCCAATGAGCAAGGAGGGTGGTGGCAGACCAGAAGTGGCCGAGTAGCTCGTGTTCCCGGGGTGAGACTCATAGGGAAACTTAAATGCGGATCGTGGCCCTTGGTTGTTGAACTGCATGCCTGGCTAGGGTGATGGAGTATAGCCGGGAGGATACTGTGGTCCCGGTGATTCTGATGAGACGGGGATGGGAGCTTGCTGGCATATAGGGCCTTGAGTGAGGAATGGGTTTATGGAGGCTGGTGAGGCGCTGGGAGCTGCCGGACCAGTACTATTTTGAGGAGGGACACCTGACTGCTATCCTAAACCAAACTATGGTGGCGGCATTCCAGACTGTTGATGCGGCACCCTGAACTGTTGTTGTGAAGGCCCAAACTGATCTATGCCAGACTGCGGAGGGATCCAAACTTGCTGTGGTATTCCAAGGTGTCCCCAACCATGAGAGGACATTTCATACTGACTTTGTCCCCACTGAGGGACGACAAACTGGCTTGTCCCGCCAGACTGTATAGGGCCACTTGGCTGTGGCTAAGGAGTTGGCTGACCCATAGGTTGAGGAGCAGGGGCTCTGGTAGTGGTATCATAGGAGGCTGGTGGTGGCATCCTGGTGTAGTCTGGGCGACTGAGAGTGGGATTAGGGGTTTGCTGTCCCGTGGAGGTGGTCATGAAGGGATTTTGTGAGACTTGTGCGGTGCCGGGGACTGGCTGTCTTGAACTGGGTTGCTGTTGGGGCATCCCAAACTGCTGGGGCTGAGAAGTTCCAAACTGATCCATAGTTGACTGCCGTTCCAAACCCAACTGAGAAGTCATACCAAGCTGATGTAACTGAGAAGCCCCTGACTGATCTGTACCGAACTGCTGAGGCATACCAAACTGCTGCGATATACCGAGCTGACCCCGACTGTGTTGAGGCACACCATACTGGCCCAAATCGGACTGAATTCAATGTGTTTCCCCAAACGACTGTCCCGGACCGAACTGTGAATGTATACCAGACTGAGGCTGGAAGGATGGCTGATTCACAGGTTGAGATGAGTGTGGCCCGGTGGAGGTTCCATATGAGGAAGGTGGTGGCATCCGGCGGTAGTTTATCTGACCAAGAGAGGGATGGGGATCCTCTTCCTCTTCTACCGTGAAAGTCCCATCGGTGTTGAGGGCAATCATTAAATGATCATCGAAACCTCATTCTGATTGGTACAAAGGGTTTTATGGACTCGGATTCCACTGTTAGCCCTAAAATCATGATGAATCCCTGGTTCTGGTTAAAATTCCGTCCTCAACCTTGGACATCAAAGAACTGCACTTGACAAGCTCATGACCAATATGGCGATCAAATCTCCCTTTGCTTGGCGAAGCCTCAGTCTGAAGAGATGTGTTGGCGAAGTCTTGATTTTGAAGAAGTGACTGGTAAAGCCTCAGTCTCATGATTGTGAATCTGACATAATTAATGAGGCTTCAACCTGATAGGCATTGCAAACTGATTCTGAAATGAGTCTAAACAAAGACCCGACATACCTTGTAGCGAAGTGAAGAACCAACGTGGATTCGGCATGACCAGAGAAGCCCCACTCTAAAGAAATGGCTTGACGAAAGTCCTCCCTTAAAGAGTCCAGTGTAGCTCTAATGCAAATTGAATTGTCATGTAGCAAAAGAGGCAACCCATCCTTCTATATTTACTTTATTATTTTCTTCAGTCAATTAGTCAATCGGATGAAAATGTAAAAGAAAGACAATTTAGAAATGTATACCTGCAGGGGCATATTTTTGAAAAGTGGGGACGAATCTCCGATTTGTATTATTTGATGGCCTCATTTGATGAAGGCACAAAAGAACTCGCTTTGGGTTTGACTCTTTTGAGAGAGCATAAACGTAGAAAGGTTTGTAAAAGTGTATGGAAGCCCCTGCTGACAGAAAATCAGTATTTAGCTCTAGTTTTCTTATAATGTAGAAAGAGAAGACTTGTTGAGACATCTTAAACATGTTTTATTCAAAATGATCACAAGATTGCTTAAAACCCTTTATTAATGTTCGGGTTATTCAACCCCTAATCTCGATATGAACAAACATTTAGATTAATTAAGAGGAGAAAGTCAACTGATACCAAGAGTCAAAGTTGGCGAATGGTGAAGAGAGATTGTGTACAGGAGAGGCCATTGATGAGACTGAATATTCTGGGATTTGAATGTGTTTATGACCGGACCATTTCTGGTTGCCTACGTTCCCCTTAATATAAGGAGCTCAGGTCGCCGTAGTTCAGGTCTTGAACTATGTTTGGCTTTGGGAAAGGGTATGAACATTTGTGGTCCCTTTGGTGAAAAGGCTCGGATAGGGAGGTTGGATGATGAGGCACGGGCCTTGAGATGATTCCTTGACAAGTCGTTTTTTTTTACGGCTTCTTCCGTGATTTCGTTGCTTCTGCATCGTCGTCTTTCATCGGGGAAGAAAGAATATAGCATAAGGGCTTTTGATGTGCTTCTGCCCTTGCTTTGACCGCTCCATTTTTATCGACAACCTCCATTCTTCGAGCTTAAATTTTGCCCATCTGTCAAGCTTCTGATTGGCGGTGCTGGATCCTTGGCCTCATTTTTTTTTGAAGCTCCTGCTTGAGGTTTTTTTTTTTTTTTGAAACTTTTGCTTGAGCTTTTTTTTTTTTTGAAGCATCCGCTGAGGTTTTTTTTTTTTGAAGCTCCTGCTTGGGATTTTTTTTTTTGAAGCTTTTGCTTTAGCTTTTTTTTTGAAGCATCTACTTGAGGTTTTTTTTTTTTTTGAAGCTCCTGCTTGGGCTTTTTTTTTTTTGAAGCTTTTGCTTTAGCTTTTTTTTTAAGCTCCTGCTTGGGCTTTTTTGATGCACATGAGGGCGAAGGCAAGCCTTTAAGTTGTTGTCATCAGGAGGTTGATCTTCTAATGCCGAATGACCTTTTGTTGTTCCTTCATGTTGCCGCCGTCGTTGACTTGGTCAAGGTGATGGTGGGGACATGATTTGGAAAGTGTTTGACTATTGAACTTCGTTGCATACGCCGGGCATGAGTTAGAATCGAAGTCAATGCCAGGTCAAGATCTTGCCCATTTTTCCTCGTCGGAATTTTAGCAGAGCTTCGCTTGAGCGAAAGATCTTTTGATTTGTTGGCAAAGACTCGGTCTTGACTCTTACGCATTCCGTGCAGGTCAAGGTCAATAGTCAATGTCGGAGTCGAGATCTCGCCAATTTTTCCTTGTCGGAATTTTGGCAGAGTTCCTCTTCCATTATGAACTAAGGCTTGACCTTTACGGGGGTATGCAACTGGGCTATATGACACGGACTAGACCAAAAACCAACCAAAAGTCACGGTTTTTTGAAACGTGTGACACGGACTGTGCATTGGTCGACACTGGCTGCCATGAGGAGGTTGGGATGATTCCGTGCGCGCCCGGGAGCATCGTAAGGCTGTCCGTGACTGCAGCTGGAAATAATGTCTCAAGTCTAGCAAGAAAAGAAAAAGACTCTTTTATAGAAAATTTAAGATTAACTACAATGTCCGAGGAGGACTTGATTGAGCGAAGAAAGTACTAGAACCTACGAAGGTTGACTAAAAGACTGTTTTAATATTTTAATTTAATTTAAGGATGGGTAGCCCCTAGTCTAGCTACTCTTTGTTGTTGGACCACGCCTCTACCCTTCAGCATTGGAAGCAAATTCCTCATGAAGCTATGACAGATTATGTTTGCCTTTGGTGACTTCAGGAATTCCTTGCTTACCGGCCCTGACGGTTGCCTTATCTGCCATCAGATTATTATCATCCCTTTTCCCCTTGGCATCAGTTGTGAACTTATCGGAGGCGGGGAGTTCAAAGCATTTCACCAAATTCGGCTTTGCCACGGTCACAAGCTTGTTGCAGTCAAACCAGCCATTCTCAACATTTGTTGCGACTAAATCATCTAGCTTGCTAAAGGAAATGTCAAAGTCTATTGAATTCACAGAGCTTGAATCATAAAACTCAATCATGTTTACACTTGTGTTGTTTGGGAAATGATCATTGGCAGTGTTGAGATCACTGAGGCGCTCGAGTTTGCCCTTCTTAATTAACCCCCAAATTGCCTTTCTCAAAGATATACAGTTGTCGGTTGTATGACCGTGATACTGGTGGAAAGCACAGTGCTTAGTTGTGTCCAAAGGGATGTTGGAGTTCTTGGGCTGATGGTTTTTTATAGGTTCGAGGAGACCCTGCTTTACCAAGCCATTTAAAACTTTGCTCAAGGGCACACCCAAATCCTCAGGGTGTGGTTTCTTCCTTAGGTGGGAATAAACTCTTAGTGCTCTTTGATTCGAGCTTTAGTCATCGACTTGATCACCATTCTGAACAGAGTTTGCCGGTTTTGGTCCATTGGGGCGCTTAAGCTTGCCCGCTTTGATTAACCCTTGAACCGCTCTCTTCAAGGTTGTGCAGTCGTCGGTCGTGTGGCCATAACGACCATGGAAGGTGCAATGCTTAATCATGTCGAGGGGTGCATTTGAGCTCCTTGGATGGTAGTCCCTGAGAGGCTCCAGAATGCCTTCCTTTGCTAAAGCCTTGAAAATTAAGCCCATGTGTATCCCAAAATCATCAAAATGTTCTCGCTGCCTTAGAGGACCACCATTTCTTGGTTCCTTTTGAATGCCGTCAATTGTACACAATGCCTTCTTTCCTTTATTGGATGTTGCAGCCGTGTTGGAAGGGTAAGGTTTATAGCGGTGAGACATGTTCAGACCAGTAGTGCTTCCCCGTGCACGAACCCTTTTGATGTAACCCTCGATGTAAGCGTCGAGATTTGATTTTGTGTAAAACTCCTTTGTGTCTGATACGCGAGATTGGTATGGTGAGATGGCTCGAGTTGAGCGATTGTCGATACTCTCGTTTCTAGGCTTTTCTTGTATTTTCTTAATTGGTTCTGCCAATATTCCTTCGAATGAGTCAATAGGAACACTAGGACTGCACGACCCCGCCACAAGATTGACATTAGCAAATGAAACCACAGTAGGAAGTACTCTAGTGTGGGGAATGACAGTCTGAGCATTAAAAGCGTGACCGTAACCTTCCTCGTAAGTCAAACTTGAAGCATAAGAATACGGACCAAAGGATTGGGGGTGGTGAGACTTATAAGGGGCCTCATAAGGTCTGGCAACTGCCGAAGATGAGGATATATGGCTTGTGACGGCTGGATACCAGGGAGTAGTGAGTGCGGATCCAAAAGGCTGCTGATGATATGAGGTATGAGGCACCATAAAAGTAGGACTGAACGTGTCTTGACCACACTGAGGAACGTGACTAGAAGAGTAATGTGCATATTGTACTTGATGAGCAGGAGCAGCTTGCGTAACAGCCGGGTGAAGAATTGGATGAGGACCATTTGGCCTTGTCGGACTTCCCAACTGAAAGGGGGGAGGTAGAGCTTGGAGGATGTTGTGAATACGGTGAGACTGATGAAGTGGTGATAAAAGCCTGGTGGCCCATGTGAGCTTGCAGTATCACAGGGGCAAGTGGGCCTTGAGAATTGACGGAAGCAAGCTGACCCCGTCCGAACCGTGGAGCCTGAGAAGCGAACTGACCCAAAATGTCTTTCGGAGCCATGTCAAACTGTTGGGCTTGAGAAGTTGCAAACTGACCCATTCCGAGCTGATGACCCAAACCAGACTGAGGTTGTGAAGTAGTAAACTGACCCCTTCCAAGCTGTGGGGCGAAAGCAAACTGGTTCAAACCTAGTGGTGAAACCTGAGAGGCACCGGGGGCAGGTTGACCCAGATCAGACTGCTGAGGGGTACCGATTTGATGAGGCTGAGATGTACTGAACTGACCAATTCCAGACTGATGGCCCGGACCAGACTGAGGTTGTGAAGTAGTAAACTGACCCCTTCCAAGCCGTGGGGCAAAAGCAAACTGATTCAAACCTGGTGGTGAAACCTGAGAGGCACCGGGGGCAGGTTGACCTAGATCAGACTGCTGAGGGGTACCGATTTGATGAGGCTGAGATGTACTGAACTGACCAATTCCAGACTGATGGCCCGGACCAGACTGAGGTTGTGAAGTAGTAAACTGACCCCTTTCAAGCCGTGGGGCGAAAGCAAACTGATTCAAACCTGGTGGTGAAACCTGAGAGGCACCGGGGGCAGGTTGACCTAGATCGGACTGCTGAGGGGTACCAAGTTGTAGGGGCTGAGAGACAGGCTGAGTTATAGGCCGGGGGATGCTTGGCCCATTAGCAGTTCCACACGAAAGGGAGCAAGGTATTCGATGGTAGTCAGCATGCCCAGGAAGGGAATTAGCTTCAATCTCCGCATCAACCGTAAAGGTTCCATTAGGGTTGAGAACAATTGCTAGTCCCTGGGTTCTGACACTTTCCAATAATTGACTGATCTGAGCCTCTTGATGTCGTCTTATCTGTTCCAACATCTGATTCCACTGTTCGGCATTTTGCGGATTTTCGGGGTGCGAAGTCGTACGTCCCCCACTATTCTCCTCTGAGCTGGCCATTCTGAAACTCTGAGCTGAAGCGAAGGAAGAAACCGATGAGGTATCTGATTCCGGAATCATTGAGCTGAACAAACGATGACCCGGGATCTTGATCCAAACTTTGCTTACTGTAGAAGGCACAAAAGGGTGTGGTTCAGACTCGGGAAAGCGAAACAGGTTGGTGTTTGGGCTTAGGGCTCATGCAACATGCGATTATTCGTTCGAATTTACTTAAAACGCCTTTTTTCAAATCCTAAATGGTTGGAAAAGATTGCTCTTTTTTTTTTCTTTAAACTAATCTAAGTCCTGGATCAGTGGGACCCATCACTACACCTGCGAACCCTCAACCTGTAACCCCGAACAAGGGTTCCGTAGGGCAAGCGGGTCCTACCGACCGAAAGGGAAAACGAACCTAAGGTCTGGAAGATCATGAAGTCTTAACGCGCACTCGATGTAAATTATCGGCAAAGCCAGCATCGAGGGTCAAGATCGAGTCAAAGTGCCTGACGAAAAGCCGGCATGACCTTGACTGATAATAGTCCACAAGGGATCTTGACTCGTCATTGGTTAAGCAGTAATTAAACATGGATTAAGCGTTAATCCTTGATGACTCGGTATCACACCGAGAGTCGGTGCATAAACCGTGCGGGTCAAAGTCAAATTCCGAGCCCCAGTTAAGATCGAGTCAAAGTTCATGACGGAAAATCGGCATGACTTCGACTGAGTTAGGTCCGTGGGGGATCCTGACTTGGCACGTCGACTAGGATTTGACCTACACGAGGCATGTACTGACGCAGTCTGACACAGACCAGACCAAAAACCAACCGAGTCTCGGACAAAGTGTGTCATGGACAAGTGCAGGGTCGACACGAGGGTAAACCAATGGCTGTTTGGGTCGTCCCGTGCTCGCACCGAGAGGCGTAGGAAGGCCTCCCAGGCTACTACTGAGATTTCCCGGGTTAAGGACGTAGTGTGCAGTGTAAGGTCGACGTGCGCGTAGTGTGCGGCAGTCTAATTTCCTTTATTGAGTAAAAACAGAAATTTTTAAACGTGTCTTAAAAGCATGATGCATGCAAAAAAAGATTTTTTTTTATTTGAAAACATGCAAGCACATAAACACATAAAGTTCAAACAATTAAGGAAACGGATCCGACAGTCAAAATTTGACTTTTCCGGGACGGTCAAAACAACAACGAAGCATACCGGGAAAAAAATACACACACACAAAACCGAAAAAAGTCTCAAGTGTTGGGACGGAAGCTTGACCCACAAAAGTTTTTTTTTTTTTGAAATGACACCGGTACGTGGCATTGTTCACCCAAAGTTTATCCCCGACTCCGTACGGAGGCGTTGAAGAGGAAATTTAATGGTTTCCACCTATATACCGAGTATCATTTTTTTATTATTTTTTTTAAAAAAAAAACTTTTATGTCCCCAGCGGAGTCGCCACTGTGATGATGTGCATCCGCGATTTTGTTTTTTCCTTTTTTTCTCTTTTTCGGAATTGTTTTGGAAAAAATCAATGTTTTCGGAGTCGCCACGCCGTTTTTAGTTTAAGGGCCAAAACTTTGAAAAATACCCAATATTTAGAGAAAATGAGTTCGGAGGTCACGTTACATTACGGGAAGAACGTTAGTGTTCACCCGGAATGCCTCGTACAACGAGTCTTCCTCACTTGAAAATTTTTGTTGTGTGTGTGTGTGTTTTAAAAGGGGTTTTCTGAAAATAATTGGAATTTTAGGGACTGAACTGAAAAACAGTTTGAAAACAGGGATTAAACTAAAAATAACAGAAAATTGAGGGACTGTTTGCAAATGACAATATCATCCGCGTGGATTAGATTGCAGTGCAATCTTATCCGCGCGGGCTAACCTGCAGTGTCAATATTTTACAGTTTCCAATTTAGTCACTGTAATTTCCAGAAAGTTAACTGGATTTACAGGACTTAACTGGAATTGTAACTGGAAGACATAAAGTAAAGGGGGATTTGGATTTTTGTCATCCATGCTTGTCCTCTCTTTCCATATACTTGGATTAGTGGTCATAAGTGATGAATCCACTTAATCAAGTCATCCCGGGGGTACGTTGGGACTTTGTGAGCATTTCATTTGCTTGGGAAAGGGGGGTTTTGACATAAAAAGTAAGTTGACAATGGAGTTGGGTCAAGATGTATCAACTTTAGAGGAAGGTCTCTAAGGTGGTCATGGGAAGACCAACCTTGAGACCTATACTCAAGCGTATCTTGTACATCTTGTGTGACCCATTTTGTATGTCTAGATGATGTTCATCCAAGGAAAATGTTCCGAGGTAAGCATCTTAGACAAAGGGGAGGGGAATTTGCAAGGAAATAGACAATTTAGACCATTTAATATGATCATTCATGGAAATTGATTCCAAGATGACCACATTTTGGGTCAAGTAGGCAAGTAAAGACTAATAATATAAAAAGGCATGAAAATATAGATGTGGACCATTTAATGTGATCATCTATGGAGATGAACTCCAAGATGACCACATTTTAGGTCAAGCGATCAAGTAACAAACAAGAACTAGTTAATGTAAAGGGACAAGGGAAATACATAATTTAAAGTGTGGATCTCTGTCATCCATGGAAATGAGTTCCATGGAGATTCTCTTGGATCCTAGGACAAAGGAAAAGGGAGATGAACAAAAAGTAAGTAGAATTACATCATGGAGAAATGAAATTCATGCATGAACAAAGGAGTTTTGAGTAAGGGGAGTGAGAGTTTACCAATAATTCTTGGGTTTGTGGTTAGGGTTTGAAGGCTTCAATGGCTTGGAAGTGGTTTAGGGGTGGATTTGGTGTTGAATTTGGTGTGGAATTTGAGTGGTGAGAGTGTTGAGGGCTGTTTGAGAGGGGATTTTGACAGAGTAACAGTAGGTTTTACGAATTTTTGGCCTCCTCAAACTGAGGGAGAAGGGCTGAATTTATAGGGTTGCTGGATGCTGATCTTATCCACGTGGACAAGATTGTAGGTGCAATCTTGTCCGCGCGGACGACCCAAGCAGGCGTGCCTGTCCTGTGCAGAAAAGCAGTTTTGGCATTTTGTTCTTGGTCAATATTCCTTTTTTATTGGAAATGACAAATATCAGCGAGATTTTATATATTTTTTATTCCTAAGAGGTCCTTCCTCATTCAAATTGTCAAAATAATGTCCAAAATGCCCCTAAATGATAATAAATCATTAATTTGGGCTGACGGAACATTAACGACCCAGATTGGGGTACTTACAGGAGTGAAGATTGAGATTTGGATGAATCAGGCTTGGACTGAGTGAGGGGTTTAGTAGATTTGGTAGGAGTAGTGAACTTGGTTTTCTTGACAGATTTGGAGAGATGGATTGTTGACGGCTTTGGAATTGGAGTGGTTGGCTTGGGTAATTTTGAACTGAGGGGAGCGGTCGATCGTGCTTTACCGGTTGGCCGTGCTTTTGTGGTTTGGATAGGAGATGAATGCTTGGGCTGGTTTGGCTCCTTGATTTTGATTCCTCCTGGTCTCCTTGGAGCATCAAAAAATTTATCCTTTTTCTTTGGCTCCTCGACCTCAATTGCTTTTCCTTTGATCTAGGATATTCGTTTGTAATTTCTTCTTCTTCTTCAACTAAAGTTGTTTCCTTCTCAGTAACCTTCTGACCCTTCAGTGGCACAAATTTTTCAATGGGATCTTTTTCCCAAAACTTCTTGTACAGATCATTTCCAAATCTGTTTCGAAAGGCCTACATGTGTTTTCTAGTGAAAATTTTTATTTGGGAATTTCATCCTGAAGTTCCTTGTGCTGATCAATGTATTTGCTTATCTCCATTGTTTGAATCAAAATTAGTGAGATAAGCCTGGTGTGAGTTCGGTATCTGTTGTGGCCAGCTGCCTCATTTTTCTGATACTCTAGAATACTAGCCACCAGTCTCTGATAAATTATCTTGGGCCAATGCAATTTTGTACCCTGAAATATCGCGGCTGAAATGTTCCATTGGACATTGTTAAAATTTTCCTAATTCCCAGTTTTGCAAATGAAGCAATGTCCAACAAGATGACTGATGTGGTACATCAGCTCATCAAAAAAAAATCTTGGAGTCGTTGTTACTGCCTTGCTGTCAATCAATGAAATGGCTAGGTCATCTAGATTTTTCTGATCAATTTCCATGGGATCAGTCCTTGCAAATTGAAGGTTCAGAACGAATGCAATATCTTCATAATCTATCTCCAATGGAATCCCTTGAATCTGTGTGCTGATCAATCTGATTCTTCTTCCTTTATCATCCTTGATTGTCACTTCTCTGGCATAGTGGAAGAATTGATCTACTAAGGCTGGAATATGAAAGGTTTGCTTCATATTAAAGAAAGGAAGGACTCCACATTCCTTGAAAGCTTTAAGCATCATTCTCCCAATAGCATCTTGAGATAAATCTTTACGGTCAATAACCCAACCGTGGATGAAATGGCTGGTATTCTGTAGAGATAAGATGAAATGTGAGAAGAAATAAATAAGAGTTTGTAAATGAGGTCGACCGTGAGGTTTTAAAATATTTGCGGTCAACCGTCTACAAGTATTAAGCAAAAACATGAACAAACTACTTGCAAACATAATTTTAGATCAAAACATAGAAACATGATTAAATTGAATCAAGACCCAAAATATAGAAGATTTTCAAAGATTTCATATGAACACATGAAGAACTTATGAAGAACATGAAGAATATGAAGAACAAAAATTTCAGATTTTCACAAAACTTGATAAAATTATATTTTCATACTTCTAGAAGTAGGAATTTCATCAAAACGACATTAAAAACATGATTCAAACTCAAATAAATCGCAGAAATCATGTTTGAAATTCGAAAAACTTGAAACCCAGGTTTAGAAAAATCTGCCATTGAATCATCAGAATATTAACTGATCATGAAATAAACAACCCAAATAGTATCACAATGGTAAATTGATCATAAATGAAGAGATTTCGAAGCAAACAACATCAAAAATAAGCATTTTGAAGGAAAATGGGTTTCTCGTTTTTCAGAAGAAGACGAACGGACAAAGTAATTTTCGAAGTTCAAAATCAAGGTTTTAGAGATAGAAATTTCATACCATTATCACGAATTTAGAGAGTGTGGAACCACTGCTTGATTCCTCAGAAGTTGAGTATGATGAATCCTCATTTGAAGGAGCCATTTATAGAGAGCAATTTTAGAGAGAGAAAGTAGAGAGAGAGAGAAGAAGACAAGAGTAAGGACTGTAAGGATATTGTGCAGGTGAAAGTGGGTTAGTGAAGAAGTGGAGTAATGGAGACGGAGGTTATGGAGGGAGGAGTAGTGCACATAATTGTACTTTATGTAAGATGGATAGTCCTTTTGTCTTCATTTGGACAGCCAATGGGGGCTGAACAAGTGTCATTTAAAATAAAATATTTTTCTCAAAAAGATTTGAATTTAAGAAATACGAGGGAAAAATAATTGCAAAAGTATTCTTGTGCAATTATCTTGTCCTAAAATGGACAAGTTCCAGACATCAAAAAGATTAGAATACTTACCTGATGTCTTCAAACATACAGTTGAGCATGACTTTTAGAGTCACACGATTGACCGTATATAAGGCTTTTATAAAGCCTAGAAATGATTTGAATTAGACAGATGCGGTCCATTCTGATGCATGCAGTCGACCGTGATTAGGATAAGCTTGATGCGGTCGACCGTGCTAGATTTAATGGGTCATTTTATTGACCTGTACTTAGACATGAACTTCAAAACACACATTTGTTAGTTTAAAAAATATGGACAAGTTTATTTAAGTTTTAGCATACCCATTTCTCCTCTTAAGTACATGAATCTCTTGGAATCTAGAGCTTTGGTGAGAATATCTACAATTTGATTGTCAGTACCAACATGCTCTAAATGAATGTTACCTTTTTCAACATGATCCTTGAGAAAATGATACTTGATATCAATGTGCTTGGTTTTGGAATGCATGACAGGGTTGTTTGATACTGCAATGGTTGATGTATTGTCACAATAGATTGGACAATTTCCTTCATGGATATCATAGTCAACTAGTTGTTGCTTCATCCACAGTATCTAACAACAGCAACTCCCAGCAGCTATATACTCAGCCTTCGTAGTTGAAACAAAAACTACAGCTTGTTTCTTGCTGGCCCATGCAACAAGTCGATTTCCAAGGAAATGACAAGTTTGACTAGTGCTTTTCCTGTCAATTGTGCAAGCTGCATAATCTGCATCTGAGTAACCTATAAGATCGAAAGATGATTCTTTGGAATACCAAAGTCCAAGGTTAATAGTCTCAGATAGATAACGAATAATACGTTTTACAGCTATAAGATGTGCTTCTCTAGGGTCTGCCTGATAGCGAGCACAAACACAGATACTAAACATAATATCTGGCCTACTAGCGGTTAAATATAGTAAGGAGCCAATCATACCTCGATACAAAGTCTGATCAACTTTCTTACCTTTCATGTCTTTGTCTAACTTATTACCAGTAGCCATAGGAGTGTCATATGCTTTTACATTTTCAAGTCCAAATTTCTTGATTAGATCTTTGGTGTATTTTGCTTGGCTAAGGAAGATGCCTTCACTACATTGCTTAATTTGGAGCCCAAGGAAGAATGTGAGTTCTCCCATCATGCTCATCTCAAACTTGCTTTTCATGAGCTTCTCAAAACGCTTACACAAAATTTCATTAGTAGAGCCAAAAATGATATCATCAACATATATTTGAACAAGTAAAGAATGATTATTATATTTGGCAATGAAAAGAGTTGTGTTGATTTTACCTCATTTGAAGCCTTTTTCTAAAAGAAATTTAGATAGAGTATCATACCATGCCTTTGGAGCTTATTCCATATAAAGCTTTTTGGAGTTTGTAGACATGATCAGGATGTTTATTGTCTTCAAATCCAGAGGGTTGTACAACATAGACTGTCTCTTGAAGTTCACCATTGAGAAATGCACTTTTCACATCCATTTGATAAAGCTTGAATCTTTTGAAGGAGGCATAAGCTAAGAAAATCCTTATAGCTTCAAGTCTTGCAACGGGGGCAAAGGTTTCATCGTAATCGATTCCTTCTTCTTGTCTATATCCTTGAGCAACCAACCTTGCTTTGTTTCTTGTGATGCTTCCATTCTCATCCATCTTGTTTCTAAGCACCCATTTTGTACCAATAACTCCTTGATCCTTTGGTCTTGGAACTAAAGTCCAAACTTTACATCTTTCAAATTGGTTGAGCTCATCTTGCATAGCCACAACCCAACTTGAATCTTGGAGTGCTTCATCAACTTTCTTTGGTTCAATTTGAGATAATAGCGAAGTGTGCTCGTCATAGTGAGAGCTTCTTGTTTGAACACCAGAGAACAAATCACCAATGATGTTATTGATTGGGTGATCTCTAACCTCATGAATTTCTGGAGGTAATTCTGATTGAGTTGATTGTTGTTGAAGATCTTCTATTGGTACATCATTTGAGCCATTATTGTAAGTGAGTTGAGGTACTGGATCTATAGAATGTATGGGAGTAGATTCAACTGCATCATCTTCAGTATGAGCATCTTCAGTAGGAACTTATGATGTTGGTTCTGAAAAATTTGGTGCGGTCGACGTTGATGGATTTCCTTGAGTTGAGTGATTTTCTGAGGTGTAGTTTGAGGAGGAACACCTGTCTCATTAGGCTCAGCAAAATCATCAGCAACATTTGGAGCCAAATGTGGCTCAAGGAGAGAATGTTCATCAAAAGTAACATGGACAGATTCTACTATCTTTAAATTATTTTTATTGAAAACACGAAAAGCTTTAGAATGTTTGGCATACCCAACAAAAATATCTTCATCCGCTTTAGGAGCGAATTCACCTCGATGCTCTCTTCCGTTGTATATAATAAAGCATTTGCATCCAAAAATTTTGAAGAATGCTATGTTGGGGGTTCTTCCTCTCCAAAGTTCAGATGGAGTTTTGTTGTAGGTCTTGTTGATTAGGGATCTATTTTGAGTATAGCATGATGTATTAGTTGCTTCGGCCCAAAAATATTGAGGTAGCTTGGCTTCAGCGAGCATTGTCTTTCCAGCCTCAATCAACATTCTATTCTTTCTTTCCACAACTCCATTTTGTTGTGGAACACCAGCAGCAGAGAAGTTATGGTCAATACCATGGTCGTCACAGTATTGAGCTACACCGTTATTCTTGAATTATGTTCCATGATCCGATCTAATACTAACGATGTCATCTTCTTTTTGATTTTGGAGTTGTCTAAAAAGTGAGGTCTAAATGTCATAACAATCATCTTTAGAGGTCATCATTTCAACCCACATATATCTTGAGTAATCATCCACCACAACTAGAGTATATCTGCTTCCTCCTATACTTGTGATGGTGACAGGTCCAAACATATCGATATGGAGTAGTTGCAAACATCTTGAAGTTGAAGGTACGGTCTTGCTGGAGAAAGATGCCTTAGGTTGTTTGCCAAGTTGACATGCGGTGCACTTCTTATCATGCTGATCAGCTACTTTGGGTAGACCACGAACTAGACTCTCTTCCAATCTTTGATAGATACTTGAAGTTCAGGTGACTAAGTCTTTTGTGCCACAGCCAACTATTTTCACTCACACTTTTTGCTACAAAACAGAAATTAGTAATGTTGCAAGCAGAATTAAAATAGATAATATAAACATTACTCTTACGAATCCCTTTGAGCAAAGTGACTCCGGATGTGCCATCTTTAATAAAGAAATTTGTTGAAGTGAAGTTGTAATGCAATCCTTTCTCACAAAATTGAGATATGGAGAGAAGATTATGCTTGAGTCCTTTGACTAGAGAGACTTCTTTTATAGAGATATTTCCTTTTCAAATGACTCCTTATCCAATTGTCTTTACTTTGTTTTTATCCCCAAAAGTTACTGATGGACCACTTTCTTCACGGACATCTTCCAGCAAGGTGATATCTCCGGTCATCTGTCATGAGTAGCCACTATCAAGATACCATTCATTTGAGTTTGCCTTGGATGTTCCAGCCATAAAGCAGAGAACCTGAAAAATAAAAGCACAAGGTCCCCTTTATTCTTTTGGGTCCTGGGGTTAGCACCTTTTAATAACCCACACCTGTTTGACCGAAGGCGGATTAAGTCTTCGAGCATTAGGTGTGAATATTAAAAGGCATTCTGCAGCCGAGTGACCATAAACATCACACGCAGAACAATGGTGAAAACCACTACCACACTGAGTTTTGATAAACTCTTTACTAGCCTTTGGTTTCAAATCTTTTACTGGGCCAGAGGTTTTGGCTTTGACAAAAAAATTCTTTTTGTGGTTGACCACAGATTTCCTAGGAGCACTTGCCTTGCTTATGGAAGCTTGGTATGTGGTCGGAGGTATTGTGCGGTCGACCACACGATGATTTTCATCATGGTCTTTTTTCTTTTTTCCTTTTCTTTCATCTTGGAATTATTCCCAGTTTGATTCTTGGGGCAGACATAATGGAAGTTAAGTTTAGCCTTTGGTTCCTGTCCTTTACCCTTTAAATAAGATTGCTTCACCTTAGGACTTTCATGAGTTTGATCAGAAAGTTTTTTACTCTTTTCACAACAAGAGACACACTTAAAATTGACACTAGTTTGGAATCCCAAGCCTTTTTTATCTCCACTAGACTTTTGGGATTCTAGTATTTGATCGATAGTGACATGAGATTTGGTCCACTCATCAATCAATTTTTGGAGATCAGTGTTTTGAGCAATCAAGTTATCGTTTCTAATTTTGAGTGCAGCAATTTTAGTTTCAAGAGTGATATTTGATTCAGCAAAAGGAGTCATGCTTCTGACTTTTTCTTTCAAAAGTTTGATTTCAGATTTTAGCACACTTTTCTCCGTCTTGAGCTGAGAAATTTCATCAGTTGATAGTGACAGAGCTTTCTTAACATTTTCAAACCTTTGGATCATCACTTCAGCCTTCTTAAATATCTCTTCTTGTTCCATGGGAGAAATATCATTGACCCTTTTTGAAACACTTGGGGTTGACTTAACTTTTGAAGGTGTTTCATTTTTGGATGGAAAGATTGTTAGTGTTATGCCCTAGGCCTATGTTTGATAGACTTATGTGTTGACATTATTTATTATTATATGAGATGTTTATCATTTGATTATTATATATGTTTTGTATATTTGTTTATAATAATCTCCGTCCCTAATTATTAAGAGAATAATTAGTATAAATGTTAATGGATAATCATATGATGATTATATGCATAGAGATGCACATTAAATTTATGGGTACTTGTTAGAGAACAAGTGACTGGACTTGACCCGCATGAGATTTATGTCATGGTCAAATGTCATAATTAAATCTCATAAGGTTACTTCATTTAGTCCCTAGACCTGAGATTATCATGAACTTACATATGATGAAAGTCATGTTTGATTTTAGTCAAACGATATCTTAACACGATATTTATAAAGGCTAATTTTGGCATGATCGGATTCATGATGGGAAGGATGATAAGTCAAGATGGAATTTGTCCCTCGAAATAGAGATGTTTTGCTTGGGCCCCTCGATGAGTGATAATGATGAAAATGTATGGCCATACCCCAATGTGATTGGAATTATCATTATACTCAGAATCGACAAAGCATTGAACAAAAACAAGTTGGCGAGGACCATGACTTGTGTTCAATATAACATCGTGATACAAAGGGAGAAATGGAAGTGTACCATTGGAAACGTGAACTCTTACGTTATATTATTTGGGTAGACATAATGGCTTGCTAGAGTCCTCTTATGTCTTATGAGAGTCGATGTGATCGAGCTCATTGCCAACATAATATAATCCTATTGGGTCACACACAACTAGAATGAATTTGATTAAACCTATGGAAGAATGATTGAGAAAAACTCCTCATCAGCCTTGTCTGGTCGTGCGACACAACTAGACCATGTGCCTCGTGTGGTCGTGCGACACAACAGGTCCTGAGGCGGTTTGACAGAATCCTTTCCTAATTTGATTAGGATTCATATTCTATACTAATGTAGTATAAATATGAACATCTGTCAACCCTAAAGTGTTAACCGAAATTCTCAAAAGAAATTCACAACAATATTCTCAATATTATTCCAAGGTTTATAGGATCTAGCAATCTTCAAGAAATTGTTCTTGGATTCATTCAAAGGTGTGGATACCGAAAGAGGGTCTTCGCTCGTTCATCAATCAAGGCCTAGAGTTCAAGCAATCTGAAGAACGAAGTTTGTGATTCGAAATCACATTATTAAATCGTTCGATAGCTCAAGAACGGAAAGCATTCAAGGTTGGTTATATCTATCTCATAGTTTTTCAAGTTAATTGTATAGAACGGATCCTTGGCTCCTTGGGTTTTATGTTATTTGATGCTTAATTCCGCTGCACATGGACCCGTAAAACCCAACAGTGGTATCAGAGCCCCGTTCGTATCATTAAGTTTGAATTAACATGCTAGAAAAGTAATATAAATCGTTTATATGTTCTTTTGCATGCTTTGTATGCGATAGATTAATTGTTTTTGAAACAATATGCCTAAATTGTGTTCTATTGATATTGAATTAAATCTGTTAAAAGTCGTTTTGCATGATTTAATTGCTCTGTGATTTAGAATTGATTGAATTCTGCAAATTTGCATCTAGCTTCATGGTGTCACGCGACATAGTAGGTCTATGTCACGCGACAGATCATGGCTGATGGCGTGCGACAGAATAGGACTCTGGGAGTCTCTGTCATGCGACAAAACAAGCCCAATCAGGACAGAATCAGTTTGTTGAACAATCTAGTTAATCTGTGAATGTGTTTTACAATCTGATATGTTTATGTGTTAATCTGGATGCTATAAATTAAGTTTATAGGGCTATGCTAGATTAATTCATTGTTTATGCATGCTTAGTTAATTAAAATTTGATTTTATTAATTATTGCGATGCATGATTTATGTGTTCTTAAATGTTAAGAATTTTAGATGTTTAGTTGAAACAATATATTGCAATTTCCTGAATGTTTAGATTGAAACATTAAAATTTTGGTTTTATGATTGTTTATGAGAAACAAGTCATTTTACGCGAAATTTAAAAGGAAACTGATTGTTTATAAAAGGTAGTGATTATGTTGCTAAATCAGAGGTGATTTCTGATTGTGCATGTCTAGGAAAGTTCTGTCGAAGGAGAAATTTGGTACTTAAGTAGTCCTTGTGGCTCACCTATCTTTCTGGGAACTTACCTGGTGCACGATTATGAATATCTTTGCTGATATGCTTATAATCTACTTTTAAAGAACCTTTATTTAACTTTTAAGTTCTTTATGCCAATTCATGATTAAAACACTTGAGACCATTCGGATAGTTTTGGGTGGGCTTGCCATAGCAAGGTACTTTGATTCTATTCGAATGCGAGCAAGATGAGGAAATGGTGGTTCCTATACGTTTAAAGTGAATGAACTTAATTGGGTTATCAAAATGGTTTTGGACCCAAGGCATAAGATGAGATTAAAATATGCCTAGACATATGATGTCTTGAATAAATCTCATAAAAGATCTAAGAGTCATATATGTGATATGATTGATGTTTCTACCTAATTAATTTAATTTTGAGCGGTTTGCCATAGCAAACTTGAAGTTAAATTAAAGTTGGATCTTAGCCCATTAAATGTATTATGCTTATTTGCATTGGAAGGTGTATAGTTTAGTGGGAGCATTTTATGTAAATGCATTATATTTCTCATATGATATATTTACTTATATGTGTTCATATTTTATGTATATCTTTTTGTAGAATAAATGGCATCAAACAATAATCACCTGTCACTGCGATCTCTCCTTGAGAAGGAGAAGTTGGAAGAGAATGGTACAAACTATATGGATTGTATCCGTAGCGTGAGAATTGTTCTCAGGCAAGAGGAAAAACTGTACGTTCTCGAGGAACCTATTCCACCTGAACCTGCTGCCAATGCTACTAGGGCAGTGAGGGACCAATATCTGAAGCACAAGCGTGATTCTACTGATGTTGGTTGCCTCATGCTCTCCGCCATGTGCAAGAACCTTCAGAAGGATCTTGAGCACTTGGAGACAGTTGATCTAAATAATCGGCTGATGGAAATGTTCCAAGTACAAGCTAGGCAAGAAAGGTACAACACATTTAAGGTCTTGACCTCATGCAAGATGAGTGAAGGACAAGTTGTTGGTCCCCATGCTCTTAAGTTGAAGGGCCACATTGAGCATCTTGAAAGGCTCGGTTTTCCAATTAGCCAAGAGTTGTCTACCGACATAATATTGAATTCATTGCCCAAAAGTTTTAGTAATTTTATAATGCACTATAACATGGGTGGAATGAATAAAAACCTTTCCGAGTTATTTCAAATGTTGAACACTGCGGAAACCAATATTGTCAAGAAGAAAACCGACCAAGTGCTAATGGTTAACAAGGGGAAAGGTTTCAAGGGTAAGGGAAAGGCAAAGGTTGCTAATCCTAAGGCAAATGTTGCCAAACCCAAAGAGGCTGCCAAGCCTAAAGAGGCTAAGCCCAAGTCCCAAGAGGACGCAGTCTGCTTCCATTGCAATGAGATTGGACATTGGAGGAGAAACTGCACAAAATACAAGGAAGCACTGAAGAAGAGCAAAGGAGTTGCTTTGACTTCAGGAATCTTTGTTATAGATATATTCCTATCTACTTCTAGTTCTTGGGTATTGGATACCGGATGTGGAACTCACATTTGTTTAAATGTGCAGGGTCTAAAGAACAGAAAGATGCTTGAGGAAGGTGAAGTGGACCTACGTGTGGGGAATGGAGCAAGAGTTGCTGCATTAGCCGTAGGAACTTATGAAGTTACTTTACCTAGTGGACTAATACTTGTTTTGAACAATTGTTATTACGTTCCAGCTTTAAGTAGGAATATTATTTCGATTTCATGTTTGGATAATGAAGGTTTTAATTTTCTTATATGTGATAAGAAGTTTTCCATTTACAAGAGTGATATGCATTATTGTACTGCTATTTCATTCAATGGCCTTTATATCCTTGATGTTGAAAATCGTGATAATGATATCTATAACATTAACAAGAGATCTAAACCCAATGATGTAAACCACACTTACTTATGGCATTGTCGTCTTGGCCATATAAATGAGAAACGCATTTCTAAACTCCACAAAGATGGATTTTTAGACTCACATGATTATGAATCTTATGAGACATGCGAATCTTGTTTACTTGGCAAGATGACCAAGGACCCATTTACCAAAACTGGTGAAAGGGCGGGCGACTTATTAGGACTCATACATACCGATGTATGTGGGCCTATGAGTAGCGATGCTAGGGGAGGATTTTGGTACTTCACAACATTCACTGATGATTATAGTAGATTTGGATATGTTTATCTAATGAAACATAAAAGTGAATCGTTTGAGATATTTCGAATATTTCAAAATGAGGTGCAAAACCAACTTGGCAAAACTATTAAAGTACTTCGATCCGATCGAGGTGGTGAATATTTGAGCCAAGAATTTGACAGTCATCTTAAGAGTTGTGGAATCATTTCAGAACTCTCTCCACCCGGAACACCTTAATGGAATGGTGTGTCTGAGAGGAGGAATAGAACTTTGTTGGACATGGTTCGTTCTATGATGAGTCAAGATGAGCTTCCTTTATCCTTTTGGGGACATGCACTAGAAACTGCTGCTTTCACCATAAACAGAGTTTCTACCAAATCGGTTCAAAAGACCCCATATGAGATGTGGCATGGAAGAAAACCAAGTTTGTCTTTCATGAAGATTTGGGGTTACGATGCATATGTCAAGAAGTTAACTTTTGACAAACTAGCACCTAAATCTGATAAATGTGTTTTCATGGGTTATCCTAAGGAAACCAAAGGATACTATTTCTACAACCGAAATGAGAACAAAGTGTTTGTTGCTCGAAATGGTACTTTCTTAGAAAAGGAGTTTCTTCACAAAGGAACCAGTGGGAGTAAAATAGATCTCGAAGAAATTCGAGAACCCGAAAACAACATTGAACCTATGGTAGAGACTGAACCAAGTTCACAAACAGTTGTGGAACCGGTTCAAGATGCACAAGTTCTTCGCCGAAGTGGTAGGTCACGATCCGAACCCGAGAGATATGGATTTCTCGTTACGGAAGATGATGAAGTGGAGTTAATCGAAAATGATGAACCTACTTGCTATCAAGAGGCGATGTCCGCTCCTAATTCGGAAAAATGGCAAGAAGCCATGAAGTCCGAATTACAATCCATGGCTGATAATCAAGTTTGGAACTTGATTGATCCACCCGAAGGTGTAAAAACCATAGGGTGCAAATGGGTCTTCAAGAAGAAGACCGACATGGATGGGAAGGTGCACACCTATAAGGCTAGGCTCGTGGCTAAGGGTTATAGGAAGATTCATGGCATCGACTATGATGAAACCTTTTTGCCTGTAGCTATGCTTAAGTCTATTAGAATTTTAATTGCCATAGCCGCATATTATGACTATGAGATATGGCAAATGGATGTCAAAATAGCTTTCCTTAATGGGAAGTTACTTGAGGATGTATACATGATACAACCTGAAGGTTTTGTCAGTCCAGAAAATTCTAACAAGGTATGTAAGTTGCAGAAATCCATTTATGGATTAAAGCAAGCTTCTAGGACTTGGAATCTACGTTTTGATGAAGCAATCAAAGAGTTTGGCTTTATCAAGAATGAAGATGAACCTTGTGTATACAAGAAAATTAGTGGGAGCGTAGCACTATTTCTAGTGTTGTATGTCGACGATATCTTATTTATTGGAAATGACATTCCTGCACTACAGACTGTCAAGTCTTGGTTGGGAAAGTGCTTTTCAATGAAAGATATGGGCAAAGCTGCATATATCCTTGGTATAAAGATTTATAGAGATAGATCCAAGAGGATGATTGGTTTAAGTCAAAGTACTTACATTGACAAGGTTCTTAGAAGATTCCAAATGGAAAATTCTAAAAGGGGAAACTTGCCAATGTTACATGGTATATCTCTTAGCAAGAATCAAAGTCCTAAGACTAATGATGAGTGAAAGAGAATGAATGGTATTCCATATGCTTCGGCAATTAGGTCTATCATGTATGATATGTTATGTACTAGACCCGATGTCTCATGTGCTCTAAGCATGGCGAGTAGGTACCAATCGGATCCCGACGAACCACATTGGATAGCAGTCAAGAATATCCTTAAGTACTTACGAAGAACTAAGGATGTATTCTTGGTCTTTGGAGGAATGGAAGAAGATCTTGTAGTGAAAGGCTACACAGATGCTAGCTTCCAAACCGACAAGGATGATTTCAGATCGCAGTCTGGATTTTTGTTTACACTGAATGGAGGCACTATGAGTTGGAAAAGTTCCAAGCAAAGTACCGTCGCAGATTCTACAACCGAAGCTGAGTACATAGCGGCATCTGATGCAGCTAAGGAAGCCATTTGGATCAAAAAGTTCATTAGTGATTTGGAAGTCGTTCCAAGCATCAGAGATCCTATTGAACTTTACTGTGACAACAATGGTGCCATTGCGCAAGCAAAGAAACCAAGGTCACACCAGAGATCCAAACACATACTTCGACGTTTCCACATCATCCGAGAGATATGTGAGAGGGAAGACGTAAAGATATGCAGAGTAGACATTGATGACAACGTGGCAGACCCATTAACTAAGGCTCTCCCGCAAGCTAAGCATGATGGTCATGTTAGGTCCATGGGTATTCGATACATGAGAGAATGGGCCTAGTGCAAGTGGGAGACTGTTAGTGTTATGCCCTAGGCCTATGTTTGATAGACTTATGTGTTGACATTATTTATTATTATATGAGATGTTTATCATTTGATTATTATATATGTTTTGTATATTTGTTTATAATAATCTCCGTCCATAATTATTAAGAGAATAATTAGTATAAATGTTAATGGATAATCATATGATGATTATATGCATAGTGATGCACATTAAATTTATGGGTACTTGTTAGAGAACAAGTGACTGGACTTGACTCGCATGAGATTTATGTCATGGTCAAATGTCATAATTAAATCTCATAAGGTTACTTCATTTAATCCCTAGACCTGAGATTATCATGACCTTACATATGATGAAAGTCATGTTTGATTTTAGTCAAACGATATCTTAACACGATATTTATAAAGGCTAATTTTGGCATGATTGGATTCATGATGGGAAGGATGATAAGTCAAGATGGAATTTGTCCCTCGAAAGAGAGATGTTTTGCTTGGGCCCCTCGATGAGTGATAATGATGAAAGTGTATGGCCATACCCCAATGTGATTGGAATTATCATTATACTCAGAATCGACAAAGCATTGAACAAAAACAAGTTGACGAGGACCATGACTTGTGTTCAATATAACATCGTGAGACAAAGGGAGAAATGGAAGTGTACCATTGGAAACGTGAACTCTTACGTTATATTATTTGGGTAGATATAATGGCTTGCTAGAGTCCGCTTATGTCTTATGAGAGTCGATGTGATCGATCTCATTGCCAACATAATATAATCCTATTGGGTCACACACAACTAGAATGAATTTGATTAAACCTATGGAAGAATGATTGAGAAAAACTCCTCATCAGCCTTGTCTGGTCGTGCGACACAACTAGACCATGTGCCTCGTGTGGTCGTGCGACACAACAGGTCCTGAGGCGGTTTGACAGAATCCTTTCCTAATTTGATTAGGATTCATATTCTATACTAATGTAGTATAAATATGAACGTCTGTCAACCCTAAAGTGTTAGCCAAAATTCTCAAAAGAAATTCACAAGAATATTCTCAATATTATTCCAAGGTTTATAGGATCTAGCAATCTTCAAGAAATTGTTCTTGGATTCATTCAAAGGTGTGGATACCGAAAGAGGGTCTTCGCTCGTTCATCGATCAAGGCCTAGAGTTCAAGCAATCTGAAGAACAAAGTTTGTGATTCGAAATCACATTATTAAATCGTTCGATAGCTCAAGAACGAAAAGCATTCAAGGTTGGTTATATCTATCTCATAGTTTTTCAAGTTAATTGTATAGAACGGATCCTTGGCTCCTTGGGTTTTATGTTATTTGATGCTTAATTTCGCTGCGCATGGACCCGTAAAACCCAACAAAGATGGGGCGAGAAAATGAGCAATTACCAATTTTGTAGCTTGGAGTGAGTTCAAAGTTGCTATAGTCCTCACTACCAGCCACATTCTTGGTTTTCTTAGAAACCACCTCATTCCTCTTTTTGGGCGACTCATCGTAAACTTCATCTTCTGAATCACTAGAAGCATCCTCAGCAATGAGGCAGAGATTTACCTCTTCGGTACTCTTATCGCTTTCTTCATCAGAATCAGTTTCGATCCAAGTAGCAAATTCTTTTGAATTCTCTTCTTCTTCAGCAACCATCCCCTTTCGTCGAGAAAATTTCGAAGGAGAATTTTTCTTTTTCAAGTATTCATATTTTGGTTGAGGACACTCCGAAGCAAAATGACCGGGCTTTCTACAGTTGTAGCAAACAATGTCACTCTTTTTCTTTGGATCACTCACCTTAGAAGATGTTGCTGGAGGTTTACCTTTTGAAAATGATTTTGAATTTTTACGAAATTTTTGAAAACGTTTTACAAACATGGCAAAATCCTCGTCATCCATATCGATGAGAGAATAAGTTGAAATACTAGGATCTGTGGTAGGTATTGAAGGTTTCTCCACATGATCAACAACAGACATAGAAAGTGATTTTTCCTTCCCTTCAACCTCTTCAATATGTTGTAATTTTAACTCATAAACTTTAAGATTTGCATACAAGTTACTGAGAGTCCAAGTATTCAAATGTTTTGAGTCTTCGAGGGAAGTAGCTTTGTGCATCCATTTGGATCCCAAAGCAGCAAGGAATGTCATGTTAATTTCTTTATCAGTTAACACTTTACCAAGAGATAAGAAAGCATTTACTACCTCAACATAGCGGTCGTAGGTTTGACGTAAAGTTTCATTCGGTCGTCTTGAAAGCTGTTGTATCTCCTTTCAACTTCGAACTTCTTGTTCTCCTTGCATAGCTCATCACCTTCAAGGTAGCTTTCAATTGCATCCCACATCTGCTTTGCGGTCATGCATTTGATAACCTTATGATAGGTGGATACTGATAAGGTTTCGGCAATGATGTGTCTGGCTTTGCTATCCAATGCAACATATTTTCTTTCTTCGTCAGTCCATTTCGTCTTTAGCTTTTTAACTTCAGGAATTTCAGTATTTGTTGTTGGATCTGGATTGGCCTTTATTGGTACAAAAGGTCCATCGATTACACAATCAACCAGCCTTTCATCAATAGACTCCAAATGAATCAACATGCGAGTTTTCCAGATATCGAAGTAATCTTCATCCAACATAGGAATGTGTGAATAGTTAATCGTTGCCACAGCTTTTGAAGTTGCCATGATGAATCGACACCCAAGCTGTTAAGCTTGAAAAACAAAGGATAGTTTCATAAAGGTGTTAGCTCTGATACCACTAGTTGGTCTCAAAGGTGCAACAAGAGTATGAAAACAGCTAGAGGAGGTGAATAGTTATATGAAATTTTTCTACTCTTTCAACCTTGGCTTACTTATGATGAAAGTGTGGTCAAGTGAAAACCAACTATCAAGCAAGTAAAATGCACAGCAGAAGTTTTTAAGTACAAAAGCTTAGTAGTTGAAAGATAGTGTGGTCGACCGCAAAAGTGAAAGTTTGGTCGACTGCAAAGTTGAAAATAGGCTAAGGCAGATTTATATTATTAACACAATTCAAAGTGCGGTTGGATAGATATGAAGATCAAACACAAGGAACAATAAGAAAACTTATGAACTTGAAATATAAAGTGCAAAAGTGTTTGACAAGATATTTGGAGAGGTTCAATCGTAAATGATCTACGTCCTCTACCAAGATGGTTAGTCTTGGATTTTCTAAGGGAGATAGTATATTTGATTTGAGTTGCAGTTACAGAGGAATACAAATATGAGAATCAATCTCAAATCTAACTATCTTTTTCTATGAAAGCTAATCCTAGACTATAACCAGTATATGTGTGTGTGTGTGTGCAAGATTCAAGAGCTCTTTATAATGTAAGAGATAGAGCTTGATGAATCAGGAGTGGTTACAAGGCTTGAGAGTTTTCTGGGTAAGATATTCTTGAAAGCTTTGAAGTGTTTAAAGATTCAAATGATTCTGGAGATTTTGAGCTTCAACACTTTGAGGATTATAACAACGTCTCTAGCTATTCTTCATGGCTTGATCACAAGGTCTATTTATAGCCTTGGAATAAAAGTAGCCGTTGGAATTTCTTGTTGAGCAAGCTTCAAGGACAATGTGCTGTTGATGTCTGATTGGAGCACATTTCCTTTTTGTCTCCATGTTGCAGAGTTAGTGGCGAGGTGGTATGCTGGTATGTCCTTTGTACGAGATATCCCAGCTATCACTAATTTGAATTTCTCTGATTGAATTCTGCAACGGTATAATTCTTTGAGTTAACTCTGAGTTGTGTTTAGAGTTAATTTCTCAATCTTCAAATTGGCTAAGGACTTGATGATGTGCGGTCTGGCAAGCCATGCGGTTTGGAATGCTAAGCGGTCTGCCAGGGTGTGCGGTCTTCCATGTAATGCGGTCAGCATGTCAATACGGTTGCCATGGTATGTGCGATAAGGCAAGATATTATGCGGTCTTGAAATGATACTGCGGTCTGCCAATGAGTGTGCAGTCGACCGCATTCTGCACAAGTTCAGTCCTTTCTAGAGCCAAGAATACTTAGAAAATTTAACCTACTCAAGCCTAAGTAGCTATACTACAAAAATGGATTTAACTAAAAATTGAAGTTATAAAACTTCATACATAATATCCTATAGTCCATAAAAAGTAAAATAGGTACTGGTATCAATCAAATCAAGTAATAGGAGGGGCCTATAATGAGCATACCTAATAGTCTACCATACCAAGCTCGTGGGGCTTGTATAAGACTATAGAGTGCCTTTTTCAACTTGTACACATGATTCAATTTAGTGGGGTACTCAAACCCTTTAGGTTGTTCAACAAAAGGTTCTTCATTTAGAACACCATTTAGGAACACACTCTTTACATCCATTTGGTGTAGAGTGATTCACTACAAGAAAAACGGCAGTTACCAACGGAAAATCCGTCACTAAATGTCAAAAATCCGTCACTAAATCAATTTAGTGACGGATTTTAGACGTAAAAAATCCGATGTTAAAACGTGCGTCGCTAAATTTTTCGACGGATTACTGACGGTTCTCAATCAGATTTAGCGACGGAAATTTCCGTCGCTAACGTTTTAAAATCCGTCATAATTTGGTAAAATAAACGACCAATTTAAACCATTATGCCGACGGATTAGCGACGGAAAATTTCGTCGCTATTTAAACGGTCGTTTTATTTTTTGGACCATTTTCGTGACGGATTATCGACGGATTATTCCGTCGTTATTTAAATGGTCATTTTATTTTTTTGGACCATTTTAGTGACGGATTATCGACGGATCATTCCTTCGCTATTTAAATGGTTGTTTTATTTTTTGGACCAATTTAGTGACGGATTATCGACGGATCATTCCGTCGCTAAAACTCAAAAATCCGTCGCTAAATGTTGGAGAGGAACGACAAAATTAATGTATTGGCGACATTAATAACGACGGATTTAACGACGGAAATTTCCGTCGCTAAAATTTATTCCAAATTTTCCCAATTTTATTAATTTTTTTAAATTTTCTTTTTTCAATATTTTTTATTTTTGATATATCAAATTACCGACGAATATTTCCGTCGCTAATTTGATATTTTTTATTAAAAAAAATTATATATATATATATATATATATATATATATATATATATATATATATATATATATATATATATATATATATATATATATAATATATTTTAAAAAATATATATATATATATATTTATTCTCAAATCAATCCCTCAACTTTTTTTTATTCTCAAATTAGTCCCTTAACGTTTTTTATTCTCAAAACAGTCACTAAACTTTTTTTATATTCAAATCAATCCTTGCATTTTTCAAAAGTTCACTTTGCTCCACCACCATCCACAACCAACACAAATCAAACAAAAGTTTGTACAAATCGAAATAAAACACAAAATACGTTAAAATGAACAAATCAAAATCGAAATCGAAATATGAACAAATCGAGAGAGAGATTTAGAGGGAGTAATATGAACAAATCAAAAGAAATTTCTACAAATCGAAATCAAAACTGCGCCACCGGCCTCCTTAGTCTTCCCCTCGGCCGTCTTAGAAATGAGCTTGGCCTTCACAACAATCGGTTGCGACTGCGGCAAGACTCCCTTTCTTAGAACCTTGATGTGTGTGACCACAGCTTGTCGACGTCACCATCCGATTTGCTAAAAGGCGCGACATTTGGGCACCGCCCAGCCTAGGCCGCGTTTTAGAACATTGGTTTTATTACCTCCTTCCTTTCTCACCCTCTAATTTCTTCTTCATTATCTACCCAGTTTTCTTAAGTCCCCATGTATTTCTCCTCTGTGTCAGCTCTGAATTCATCTCCCATTAATTAATGTTCCAACCCATTACTTAACTTTCAATATTCCCTCAAAAAGTTTCATTTGTTATCCTAATTTTTGTTCTTCAAGTAATAATCTCATTTGGGTATCTGCTCTGTTCCAACCCACACCACAATTCAACCATCATCGTCGTCCCCATTCTTCAACACCATTCAACAACAAAAACCCACAACAAACAATTATCACAGAAGTCATATCAAATCAACTTAAATAAACTTACATCTTTGCAATTTGGCTACAGGGATGAATGAAATCCAGATATTGAATGGACGAGAGAGACAGCATGTTTTGAGCCCAAGACTGATTCCTTGATGTCATTCGTCTTAGGTCGCAAGAGATGGTTGGAATTAGTTGTTGCAGAGCATAGGAAGACGGTAGGTGTTGCAGTCGGCCGAAGAAGAGGGAGGAGTGGCGACCGGCGATGTGTGTGACCAGAGGGAAGATAGGAGCTTTATCGGCGGTGGCGTTATCCTTGGCTTCCTGCGGGATCATTGACCACAGCTTGTCGACGTTGACGATTGGATGGTGGTGCATACCTTCGGCGTTACCACGACCTCCGGGATGCTTCCTGTGCTTTCCGATACGTCCATGACCGGCGCTCACGTTGCCGTCGCCAGATCTGAGGGAGGGAGACGAAAAGGGAGAGATGGAGTAGAGAGAGAAAGTGTGTGTGTGTGTGTGTGTGTGTGTGTGTGTGTGACTGGAAAGAGAAAGTGAGTGTGTGTGAGGAGTATATAATATTAAAAGAAATATATATATATAATGATGAATTAGGACCATTGGATTTGAGTGAGATTAATGGTATAGATTGGTTTATTGATAATCCATGTGAATATTAAAGGGCCAATCAAATGAAAGTGTGTTTTTATTTTTATGGGATGAATTTGGACCATTGGATGTGATGCATTTAATGATGAAGATGTTGCTTGGATAATGATTCATGTGAATATTTGTATTTCTTCATGATTATAATAATTAATAAAAATAATTAATAATAATAATAATTTAAACTATAAAATAATATTATGCCTAATATTAATAATAATAATATTTATTAATGAATTATTAATTATATAATTGATTAATTAATTAATATTAATATTAATTATATAAACAGTAATAATATTAATAATAGTACTAATAATAATTAGTAATTTTTATTATTTTTTATTGACTAGGAAAAAATATTTTAGACTTTTTTATTACTGAAATTTACAAAAAGTTATATAAAATATTTACATGCTTTTATTTGATTTACCCAAAATTTTAATTAAAGTAGTATGTCTAATATCAATTTTTTTAAATAATTTTCTTAAAATAATTTTTTTGAAAAAAACTTTCTTACTAAAAAAAGTCTAAAACATTTATCTCTATTCAAAAAAAAAAAAATACTCATAGTGAAGGATATTGTCTGTCCCTCATTTATTTAGTTAATTTCTAACTTATTTTTTATAATTTTTTTAAAAAAACTTCATTAACAAAAAAAGTCTAAAATATTTATCTCAGTTCAAAAATAAATTTAAAAAAAATAATTATACTTTTAAAATATTAATAATTCTTATTAATATACCTTCATACCCTAAACCTCATATACCCTAAACCCTAAACCTCATATACCCACATACCCTAAACCTCATATACCCTCATACCCTAAACCCTAAACCTCGCATATACCCTAAACCATAAATTTCATATACCCTAAACCCTATACTCTATACCCTATACCCAAAACCTTAAACCCTATACCCTATACCCTATATAGATTATAGGGTATAGGGTATAGTATATAGGGTATACGGTATAGGGTATAGGATATAGGGTATAGTATATAGGGTATAGAGTATAGGATATAGGGTATACCCTATAGGGTATATGGTATAGGGTATAGGATATATCCTATAGGGTATAGGGTATAGAGTATAGGGTATAGGGTATACCCTATAGGGTATAGGGTATAGGGTATACCCTATAGGGTATATCCTATACCCTAAACCCTATATGGTATACCCTATAGGGTATAGGGTATAGGGTATACCCTATACCCTATATCCTATAGGGTATACCCTATACCCTATACCCTATACGCTATACCCTATACCCTATAGGATATACGCTATACCCTATAGCATATACCCTATAGGGTATACCCTATACCCTGTACCATATACTCTATACCCTATATACTATACCCTATACCATATACCCTATACCGTATACCTTATATACTATACCCTATACCATATACCCTATACCATATACCTTATACCCTATACCATATACCATATACCCTATACCCTATACCCTATAATCTATACCATATACCTTATACCCTATACCCTATACCCTATACCCTATACACTATACACTATACCCTATACCCTATATACTATACCCTATACCCTATACCCTATACCCTATAGCCTATACCCTATACCCTATACCCTATACCCAATACACTATACCCTATACACTATACCCTATACACTATACCCTATACCCTATACCCTATACCTTATACACTATACCCTATACACTATATCCTATACCCTATACCCTATATCCTATACCCTATACCTTATACCCTATACCTTATATACTATACCCTATACCCTATACTCTATACCCTATACCCCTATACCCTATACCATATACCCTATATCCTATACCCTATATCCTATACACTATACCCTATACCCTATACACTATATACTATATCAAATACACTATATCATATACCCTATATCCTAAATGTATAGTTTTTTTATTTTTTATGAATATAAATAAATATTTTGGACGTTTTTTAGTATTGAAGTTTATTTCAAAAAGTTATATAAAAAAAGTTAGAAAAAAAATAAACAAATGAAAGTATAATAAAGAAATCAGGGACGGGTAAAATTTTTTAATTTTTATTTATAAATGTATATTTTTTTTTATTTTTTATGAATATAAATAAATATTTTGGACATTTTTTAGTATTGAAGTTTTTTTCAAAAAGTAATATAAAAAAAGTTATAAAATTAATAAATAAATGAAAGTATAATAAAGAAATCAGGGACGGGTAAAATTCTTTAATTTTTATTTATAAATGTATAGTTTTTTTTATTTTTTATGAATATAAATAAATATATTGGACATTTTTTAGTATTAAAGTTTTTTTAAAAAAGTTATATAAAAAAGTTAGATAAAAAATAAACAAATGAAAGTATAATAAAGAAATCAAGGACGGGTAAAATTCTTTAATTTTTTATTTATAAATGTATAGTTTTTTTATTTGTAAAAAAATCCAATACTAACCAACATCTCAAATAATTTTATTTATCCAAAAAAAATTTAAAAAATTTAAAAAGTTTATATGTTATTGTCCGTCCCTCTTCTATTATATACTTTTATTTCTTTAAAAATTCTTAACTTTTTTTATATAAAAAAATCCGACACTAATCCATCGCTAACCTAAAATATAAATTTAATAATTATTTTGAATAATTTAGCAATGACTGAAATCCGTCGGTAATAATATGTAATTAATTTACCGACGAATTATAATCCGTCGGTAATTAAATCCGTCACTAATCCGTCGCTAACCTAAAATATAAATTTAATAATTATTTTAAATAATTTAGCAATGACTCAAATCCGTCAGTAATAATATGTAATTGATTTACCGACGGATTTTAATCCGTCGGTAATCAAATTCGTCACTAATCCGTCGCTAACCTTAAATATAAATTTAATAATTATTTTAAATAATTTAGCAACGACTCAAATTCGTCGGTAATAATATGTAATTGATTTTCTGACGGATTTTAATCCGTCGATAATCTAATCCGTCACTAATCCGTCGCTAACCTAAAATATAAATTTAAAATTTACCAACGGATTTTAATCCGTCGGTAATTAATTCCGTCACTAATCCGTCACTAACCTAAAATATAAATTTAATGTTTATTATAAATAATTTAGCAACGACTCAAATCCGTCGATAATAATATGTAATTAATTTACCGACGGATTTTAATTCGTCGGTAATTAAATCCGTCACTAATCCGTCGCTAACCTAAAATATAAATTTAATATTTGTTTTAAATAATTTAGCAACGACTCAAATCCTTCAGTAAAAATATCCGTTGCCATTCCGTCACAAATTCGTCGGTAAAAAAGTGCGCAAATTTTTGGCGCCAAAATGGTGACGGATTAGAGACGAAATGGAATCCGTCGGCATATCCGTCACTAAATCCGTCGGTAATCTCGTCCTAATTTCGTTTTTTGTTTTTCACCCCAGGTCGTTGCTATTTCGTCGCTAATCCGTCGGTATTAGTGACGAATTTATTTCCGTCACTAATTTCCGTCGGTATCTGTCAGTTTTCTTGTAGTGATTTTCAGGTAGCATGCAATAGATAATAGCAGTCTGATTGACTCAATGCGGGCTATGGGGCAAATGTTTCATTAAAGTCCACCCCTTCCAATTGAGTGTAGCCCTGAGCCACCAGACGTACTTTGTTCCTTGTTATATTGCCTTTTTCATTAGATTTATTCATAAAGATCCATTTAGTCCCAAGCACATTAACGTGAGAGGGCCTAGAAACTAAGAACCACACGTCGTTTTTGTCAAATTGTATTAACTCCTCTTGCATGGCATTGTAGACACCCCATTCTGAACCAATAATTCATGATTACACTACTCTTCATCTCTCTTTTGTGTTTTGATGAAAGCACATTAGTTTCGTCATGTTTCGTTAAGTTTCTAACTAACCTCGTTAGTTTTGGACCTAACTGACTAACGGAATAAACTGAAGAGGACAAAATAGTCATCAGACTAGATATCTCGCACGAGATATCATATCTCGCGCGAGATATCCCCTCGACAGGATGTGCAGAATCACAATTCTTCTCCGTCCCAAACTCCTTTCTTGATAAACCTCATCTAATCCGGTTCTCCAATCAGAATTGAGTTCTGGAAGCTTCCTAGGAGTGTTTTACCTCTCCACCTCTACCTCCTAAAACCCCTATAAATACTTGGTGACTTCCACTGCTTCGAGGTCCGTAATTTCACACAACACACACAATTTGTTGGTTTCTTTCCACGAAAGACTCCTTCAAATCACTCACAAATAACTCCTAAATTCGTCCTTCAACCACGTTGATTGACGAACATCAAGGCTCAAGCCTAGCATCAAGGCGAAGCTCTGTCCGCATCAAGATTTGACTCTCAACTTGAGTCGAAACTCTGCCCAAATCACTTCTCGATCGAGAAGACATCTTAGAACCACGTTCTAAATCAAACACTCCCCAAACGCTAGGTAAATTCCTATACTTTTACTCTCTTCTTCTCAATCTCTCTCTATTGACTTTTAGAGTGGTGTAATCCCATCAAAAGGATTAGCCTAGAGTCCCTTCAATCGATGAAGGTGATCTCGAAGCGTACAATCCGACATTCCTAATCAAGAAATTGATTAGGGTTTTCTTGTTCTTTATTTTAGTAATTAAAAAGATTGATAATACTCAATTGGCAAGACCGATCTCCGGATTGGGTGGAATGGATGCTCCTCGACCTATCCATTCGATAACTTAACCCCCGAACCCTCAAATCTCTTTTTCATTAGATTTATTCATAAAGATCCATTTAGTCCCAAGCACATTAACGTGAGAGGGCCTAGAAACTAAGAACCACACGTCATTTTTGTCAAATTGTATTAACTCCTCTTGCATGGCATTAGTCCAATTTTGATCTTTCAAGGCTTCAATTACATTCTTTGGCTCATAAATAGAAACAAAACAAAAAGAGTTTACCTGATGGTACATGGATTGCATACATACCAAACCTGTGAGGTCACGGTAATTGACCTTCTTTACTCTTGTTCTCATTACTTCATCCACCTCTCCAATGACCTGGGAGGTAGGATGATATTCTTGTACTCTAGATGGAATGTCCCTCTCACTGCTTACGTCACTTTCATCAGTTTCAGAATCTGAACCTAGTTCTGTTGTTGTTTGATCAATTATGTTTTCAGTTGTCTGAACAACTGGTTGCTCAACTATCTGAATAGGTGTTTGTTTTGAAGATTCATTCACCTTTCCTGGTTTAGATTCATCATTAAGTGGTTCTTGTTCCCATGTGCAACTTGTAACATCATCCTCATCCATTTTGACATTTAGATCAGTAGTATCATCAAAAACAACATTTATGGATTCCATAATAGTTTTAGTTTTCAGGCTGTACACTCTATATGCCCTAATATTTGAAGAGTATCCAATAAAGATGGCTTTGTCACTTTTGGGGTCAAATTTGGAGAGATACTCACATTTATTTAAGATATAGCAAATGCAACCAAACACATGGAAGTATTTGACCGTGGGTTTCTTTCCAAGCAAGATTTCATATGGAGTCATGGTACTTCCAATTCTTAGAAAGACACGATTCCCCACATGACACGTTGTATTTACAACTTCTGCCCAAAATTTCTTAGACATATTTTTTGAGCTTAACATTACTCTAGCCATATTTTGTAATGTGCGATTTTTCCTTTCCGCTATCCCATTTTGTTGAGGGATTTTGAGGACTGTGAACTCATGAGTTATCCCATTTGAATCGCAAATTGATGGAAAAGTGGCATTTTCAAACTCAGTACCATGATCAGACCTGACTCTAACAGCTTTTAAACCATATAAGTTTCTGACTCTTTTGTACCAAATTTTAAACTCTTCAATGGTGTTGGACTTTTCTCTTAGGAAAATCACACATGTGTGTCTAGAAAAATCATCAACACACACAAAGAAATATTTCTTTCGAGACATACTTTCCACTTCTATGGGACCTATCAAATCAGTGTGGATCAATTCAAGACACCTAGAAGTTCCACAATTTTGCACCTTCTTATGACTTGATTTAGTTTGTTTCCCCTTTTGACAAGACCTACACATGATTAATTTATTCAAGTCCAGTTTGGGCAAATATTTTGTTGCCCCAAATCTTATTAATTTACTGATTTTTCTTTCACTGGCATAACCAAGCTTTTGGTGCCAGATTTCAGTCTCATCCATTTTGGTGAAGAGACAAGACATGTTACTACCAACCTTGTAGCAGTTATCAGAGGATCGAACACCAGTTAAAACACACACATTGGTTTTATCAAACACTTCACACCTAGACTTGTCGAATTTAACAAATAAGTCATCATCATACAGTTGACTTATGCTTATCAGATTTGCCTTCAGTCCATCAACATGTAAGACATTATGTAACTTAGCTTAGGGAAACCAATCATATTCAACATACCATTTCCAATGATCTACCTTGAGCTCCTCCACTAAAGTTGACTTTTCCACCTTTAAATGGTTCGTAGTCGCTGAAGTGTTCACGTGACCCAGTCATATGGCGGGAGAAACCACTGTCGAAGTACCAGGATCCTTCAACACTACTCTTGAGAGAGGTGAAGGCCACCTGACAGTTCATGTTCTCTTTTCTTACCCATGCAGTTTTTGTTCCAGTCTTGGGTTGTCTGTACAGTTAAGGGTTCAGTTGTGCACTCAACTCTCTGCCCAAGTGTCCACTCTTCTTTTGCAAGACAAGTTCCTATTTCAGCTTGTAATAATACGGTAGAATATGATCTAGAGCAAAATAATGATGACACACATACCTCCTTTTCTGTGTTTTCTGCTTTTAAAGTGGGATTCATTGTTAATAGAGGAGACATTTCAAACTTTAGATGTGTCCTCTCCCTCTTTTACAAAAACAATATCTCCATAGCCAATTCCTGATTTTCCTTGGTTCCCCATATTTAAAACTTCTTCCAACTTAGCTTTACCATTGTTCTGCTTAGTTAGAGTTTTGTTTCTTTAGCAAGATTAATTTTGTATTTTGCACATTCAATCTCTTTCTTTCTGATCAAAACTTCTAATTTGGCTATGGAGTCCTTTTGAGAATCATTTTCTTTTGACAAACTCTCAACCTCAGACTTCAGTTTCAGATTTTCAGTAGTTAGTTTCTCATTTACCTGTTTGAATACCTTATTTGCTCCATTTGCTTGGCCCATTAAGTATGGAGTTCAATGTAGGTATTGTGCAAGTCCTCATAGGTAGCATACTCTTCATCTGCAGGATAATTTTCAGTTTCACCAGCAGTTGTGGAATTCAAGCAGGTATACACATTGCAGTCAGTTATGCAGTCATTTGTGTGAGCAGTTGTGCAATTAGAGTATTGCACATCTTCTACATTTGAATCACTATCAGACAAGGTGAACTGAGATGAATGCCATATAGACATATTTTATGTTTGATCTTCATCATCAGAATCACTTAATGTCGCAAAGAAACTCATTCCTCGTTTTTAAGAGTGTTAGCACACTCATTTGCGCAGTGTCCATAACCTTTGCAAGCCGTGCATTGAATTGAATCAATGGGATTTTTGCCTTCAAACAGAGGTTTCTTTACAATACTTTCACTTTTGAATGATTCAATCGTGGAAGGAGGTGAGGTGTCGAATTAGGAAATTTTGTCAACCGTTTCTTTTTCAACATATTGTTGAATTTTTGAGTGATCAAGGCACACTCATCTTCTCCCAGGTTTGGCTCATCAATGTCTTTGTACAATTGGACTAGATCTTGAGATACCTTAAGGGCACTGGCAAGAGAAATCGAATTTGCTTTGCATGATTCTTGTACCCCAAGATTTAGTTTAAAATTGGTTAAAATAACCAAGATTACATCAAGTCCAACAATTTGGACATCATGGGTTTCCTCAATTACAGAAATCTTAATATTGAACTTTTTAGGGAGAGTTCTTAGAACTTTACTGACAAGCCTTGCATTGGATATGGATTCACCCAAAGCAAATGACTCGTTTGAGATATCTAAGATCTTAGCCGAATACTCTTTGATAGTTTCATTCTCTCCCATCCTTAAAGTTTCAAACTTAGTCATTAATGTCCTTAATTTAGTTTGCTTAACACTAGTTGGTCCTTCACATTGAAGTTGGAGAATGTCCCATGCAGTTTTGGCAATGGTTTGGTTAGAGAATAATCTAAACATATGAGGATCCACATGGTCAAATACTGCTCCCATGGTCTTGGCATTATAATTAGCTAGAGCTATTTCCTCAGCATTTCAATCCTGTCTGGGCTTAGGACCATAAAGTTTCTCCTCTTTGTCATCACCTCCGGATGAAGAGGCGGTAATATCAACCATGGGAGGAGTATAGCCAACAATGAAGCTAACCCAAGCACGGTGATCAATTTACTTAATATGCATAATCATCTTAGCCTTCCAGATGGTATAGTTTGAACCATATAGAGTAGGCAGTCTGTTACGACTGTTGACAGTCCATAGTGGCTACTTCAAGGATTGATCTCAGTAGAGTCGACAGAAGGCTCTGATACCAAATGAAAAATTTATAGCTAGGACTGATCAATCTGTTTATCCACTTGTGTGTAAAGTTGACCAACGGCCCAATAACAAAGATCAGTCGACCAAGCTCATTGTTCGACTATCCTTGGTCCCGACCTAGCTTTGTCCGACATTTGATCATCTACTTATGCAACCTCTGCCTAGCCAAGCACGAAGACAGGTCGACCTCAAATACTCAGGCACCTCGACCTACAAACACGTGCGTCTATCCACGACTCAATCTATAACTGTCTCCTACAATCACGAACACCATTATGTCTTCATTATCTCCACAATTTAAGGGATTCCTATCAATCCTAAGGCACCACTATACATACCAGATTATATCCAACGTAAAAAGGTAATGTCATCTTTTCTATTTTGAGATTACGTCATTTCCATACAGTTTATATTATCATATAACTCGACATCTCATCATCACGCCGGAGGGTCTTAGCAGGAGACCACCCTGGTAAGCCGTTTGTTCAAGGTTTCAGGTCTTAATAACTGGAGATCAACCTATTGCTGGACTAAGGCTGATCTGGATTGTTTCCTGCATCATCAGTTTGGTTTCATTGTCGGGAAATGAGAACACTAGAACTTGAAACCTTGCATAATCACAAACATGGTATCAGATAGACATACTGCTACTGCCTCTAGTGATTTAATCCATGAGAACATTGGGGGAAATAACCCAGGCACGGATGCAGGTGCTGGGAATCGTACTGCCAACCTACCTCCTCCTCCACCTGGTCATCCCACAAGGAGGGCCACCCGCTCCAACAGCGTGGTTGATGGGGTGGGGTTGCAGGATATGAGGAGGGAGAAGAGGCCCATGCCAAATCAAGGAGTGAGACAGCAAGAAAAAAGGATCTAAACACGTCGAAGAACAGTTGCAGGCGACATTGCAGGTCCCTCAGCTTCTCACCTTAGTAGGAAGGAGATCTTGCTGGAGCGAGCTAGATTGCTGCTGAGTTTATTTGAGGTACAGAATGAGTTGCTCGAGCTACCTGAGTCTCCTAAAAAGGACGACATAAGGTCACAAAGAGTATCTCTATCACTCACTTACCATAGGCGTGCTAACGGGGGTCCTAGGCCGTCTGAAGAAGAAAGAAGGAGTGAAAGGCCTCCCCCTACCCACATCTCAGTAGGCAGGACTGGCAACCTAAGGGATAGGCTCAACCAACAGAGAGAGCAAGAAGCTGACTCAGCTCAGAGAAGGCAACTCGAAGCTGACAGAGCTCAGCATAGGTTGCCCCATAGGGGGGAGCGATCGCTTCACAGGCGGAACAGAAGGAAATGGACCCCTCCAAGGGAATAAAGACAGAGGACACTCCTAGGAGGGAGCACCATCGTGAGGAGAGGCAAAAGTCCAATTCTATCTCCCACTAAAGAGGCATCCTAGACGTTAGGGAGCTTCTCAATCTGAAGAGGAGGTTAGACGATATGGAGGCAGATTGTAAGGCAACTATTGGGAAGGTCGAACGAAATGATTGTACTCTTCGACCTTTGGCCAAGGACATGGTCGACAAAGGTCCATCTGCAGGGTTCAAGTTGCCGGTGTTCGAAAAGTATTCAGGCATGACTAATGCCTTGAATCATATGCAGCACTTTGAGGCCACTATGTGTTTGGTCTCTTTCGAGGATGATGTGTTATGCAAGGCATTAACCAGCACCTTCACAGGTGCAGCACTGACTTGGCTTCGTGGTCTATCAACTGGTTGCATTACCTCATGGAGTTATATGAGGAGGAAGTTCTTGGAGAGATTCTATATGGCGGGAGCTAGTAAGAAAAAAGTCACCGACCTAAACAACATGACTCACGGTAAGACAGAGAGTACCATGATTTACTTCACCAGGTTCAAGGAGTTGCTTGACCAAAAAGAGGAAGACCTCACAGATAGGGAAGTAATCAATTGATTGAGGAATGGGGTGTCCTCTCCTGATCTGTATTATGTGCTTCAGGTTAGGAGGGAGACCATGAGGAAGGAGTTGTTCGAAAGGGCCTATGATGTGGTCGTGGCTGAGGAACAAAAAGAAAGAAAGAAGGACAGAGGCTCCAAACATTCTGAGGTTGGTGAGTCGACAAAAGGGAGGCATGCCAAGAATGATAACAACAAGGGGAAGAATAGAACTAGGGCGACTGAAAGAGTCCCTGAAAGTTTCACCCCACTCACGGTTAGTCAGACAGAAATTATGAACACGGTCAAACTAGGCCCTCCTGCCCCAATGAACACCCAAAATAAGTTTAGAAGGGATAATGGCAGGTACTACGAGTACCACAAGGACACCGGGCACACCACGGAGGAATGCATGAGCTTGAAAAGGGTCATCCAGAAGTGGGTGAATGAAGGAAGGTTGGATGGATTTGTGAAGGGAGATTGTCCTGCAAAAGGAGATCGACCTACAAGGGGAGTACCCGAGCCAAGGCAACCAAGATTGACTCTGGGGGTAATTGCTAAAGAGACAAGCAACACAGCGCTCAAGCACAAGATCTTCCAGCTAAGTAAAGTTTCATATGTGCCCCCAGGAGCTGTGTTCAAGACGAAGTGATTAGTTTCTACCCGTACGAGCTGGTTGCCAACATGACTGCGATGGAACAGGTTTTGGTGATCTCAGGGCTCATTGATGACTATACATCCAACATGATTTTGGTCAACACGGGGGCCTGCAAAGACATCCTCTACTACAAAACTTTTTTAGACATGGGTTTAACAAATGACAGGTTGTTGCCTTACTCAGGTTGACAAGAGGGCTTCACAAATCACAGAGTTGACGCAAAGGGTCAGATAGAGCTGGAGGTGGACATTGGACTACATCCTTTGAGGACAACATCCAAGGTAACATTTATAGTCATTGAGGTTAAAGTGATTACCATGCTATAATGGGTATACCTGGACAGGTCACACTAGGAATGGTGCCATCCATCCCCCATCAAAGGGTCAAGTTCCCCACCGTGCTAGGAGTTGGGTGAGTTCTAAGAACAGCCAGGGAATACCTAGATCACGTGCTCCGTTCCAAGAAAAAGAGAGAGTTGTAAATAGATACTATAGAGGCTAGTTGGAAATTTTCAAAATCTATCACCACTACTTCAAGGCTATATACCATCAAGTGGGTTGAAGAGGCAACCTATCCCTCACATGACCACGTCATGACTGAGCCGAAACTTCCCTCTGAAAACACACAGGTCGCAACATATACAATTTTGGTCGACCAAATCATCATTGGCGACCTATGCCTCCAAGTCAACCAAAACTCAGGGGCCTACAATGGGGAAATAGCTGCTAAGCTAGATGATGTGATCAGGATAGAAGCTTCATACATGGGTCCTGAGGAAAGAAAAAGGGTCAGAGAAATAATCATCAAAACCCTACAGTTTAGAGATGGCCCAAAGCTAGAGCCAGTGGACGAGCTGGAGGAAGTAGAGACCAACCCAACTCACCCCAAACAAAAAATAAAGATAGGGAGACAGATGTCACCAGAAGAGAAGGTGGAGATGGTCGACCTATTGAGAGAGAGTACAGATGTTTTTGCATGGAAGGTTGAGGACATGATAGGAGTCAAAGAGGAGGTCGTTGTTCATCGCCTTGACGTCAACCCCACCATGAAATTCAAGAACCAAAAGCTAAGGATTTTTGCTCCTGACAAAGAGATAGAGATCAAGCAGGAGGTAAACAAACTTCTTAGTGCTGGTATAATCAAGGAGTCGTCCTACACGACGTGGCTAGAAAATGTGGGGATGGTGAAAAAGGCCAAAGTAAAGTGGAGGATGTGTGTTGACTTCACATATTTAAATTTGGCTTGCCCGAAGGACAGTTACCCGCTTCCTTGAATGGATAAGTTGGTCGACTCAATTGCTGGGCACACAACCCTCAGTTTTCTTGATGCATACTCGGGCTACCATCAAATCAGAATGCACAAAGATGATATTGAGAAAACAGCCTTCCAGGCAACTGGAGGAGGATATTGCTACACCAAGATACCATTTGGGTTGAAGAATGCTGGTGCTACGTATCAGAGAATGGTCAATAAAGTCTTTTCTAGTCAGATTGGCCGAAACTTGGAGGCCTACATCGACGACATGGTCATCGAAACTAAGACTGGTCATCATGTGGTCGACCTAAGGGAAATGTTTGCCAATCCACGAGCAAACAACATGAAGTTGAACCAAAGAAAGTGTGTATTTGGGGTGGTCGCAAACAAATTTATGGGCTTAATAAGATCACAAAGGGGTATTAAGGCCAATCCAAAGAAGATAAAGGCCTTGGTGGAGATGCAAGAACCTACTTGCATCAGAGAAGTTCAACGATTGAATGGTAGGGTCGCTGCTTTGGGTCGCTTCATAGCCAAGTCAGCTGAGAGGTCTCTCCCCTTCTTCAAAACTTTGGGGGGATGAAAAACTTTGAGTGGACGACCGAATGTTCCTCATCGTTCCAATAGCTCAAGGAATACCTCGCCTCCCCACCATTGCTTATTAGCCTAATTCAAGGAGAGAGTTTGTACGTCTACGTATCAGCTGGAGATCGAGCAGTGGCTGCAGTTCCAATCAGATAGGAAAAGGGCATTCAAAAACCAATTTATTATGTGAGCAAGGCTTTGTCTGATGTAGAGGGGAGGTACTTCAATGCTGAGAAGGTAGCCTATGCCTTCATGGTAGAAACTAGAAAACTACAAGCTTACTTCTCTGCTTACCCCATTATTGTACTGACTAATGCTCCGTTGAGGAAGATATTACATAAGCCAGAAAGGTCAGGTCGACTGCTAAATTGGTCTATAGAGTTGACGAAGTTTGACATCGAGTATAGGCCTCGAAAAGCTTTACAAGCTCAACCTTTGGCTGACTTCTTGGTCGAGCTTACGTTCACCAAGGAAGACAATATAGAGATCGCCCCAAAAAAGTGTTTAAAGTGGAAATATCAATCGAGACAACAGACAGTGAGTTTGCCTGATGATTGCTGGAAGGTTTACTTGGATGGATCCGCTACAAAGAATGTTAGTGGAGCTGGGATTGTATTGATCGAACTAGAGACTGGTAGAGCTTTTGAAGAACCGTTAAGATTCAAGTTTCAAGCCTCCAACAATAAGGCAGAGTATGAGGCCTTGATCGCAGCAGTTAAGTATGCTAGATGATTTGGGGTGACCAAAATCATAGCCTACTGTGACTCCCAATTGATCGTGCATCAAGTCAAGGGAGAGTATGAAGTGATCAATCCTATTCTGATCAAGTATTGCGAGCTAGTGAAAAAGTTGGTCCAAGATTTGGAGTTTTGGGAGATACAAAGGGTAGGACATGAAGAAAACGAGTTTATCGACCTACTTTCCTAGTTAGCCACTTCAGACGAGCAGCGTGGACAACCAATCTCATACTTAGAGCATCCGACATACAAAAGAGTGCAGGTTCTATGCTTGGTATACGGTTCTAAGTGTTGGATTTATGAGATGAAAGCCTACATTGAAACAGGTGAGCTACCAGTTGACGAACAGAAAGCTAGAATGATAATGAAGAAATCCCCTAGGTTCACTATACATGGGGACGCATTGTTCAGAAGGTCATTCGTCAAGCCGTTGTTAAGGTGTGTTTATCCTATGGAGGTTCCTCAACTCTTGTTCGGGGTACACATTGGAATATGTGTTAGACACCCGAGGGCCAGAACTTTGGCAGATAAGATACTCACCTTAGAGTACTACTGCCTCATCTAAGGGAAGACGCTCTTGAGTTTGTGCAGAAATGTGATAAGTGCCAAAGATATGCCGACCTACCAAGGCTCCCAACAACCGAACAAACACATGTGGTTGCAGCTTGGTCGTTCGACATGTGGGGGTTGATTTGATTGGACCCTTCCCACCCACCCGTGGAAATTGCAAGTATGTGATCATTGTTATAGATTACTTCACCAAATAGATTGAGGCCAAACCCTTGGCAAAGATAACAGAGGAGAACGCTATAAACTTCATCCATGATTATATCTGGTGCCGCTTTGGAGTGCCACACTCAATTGTTTCAGACAATGGCCTACAATTTTCAATCGCATTTGAAACAGAGATGAAGTGATTGGGAGTAAAACACGGGAAGTCGTCAGTCACTTATCCTCAAGGTAACGGTCAAGCAGAGTCGGCCAACAAGTTGGTATTGACAGCACTGAGTAAGGGCCTAATTGGTCGAGCTGGCAGATGGTTGGATGAACTACCCCTTGCTCTTTGGGCAGTCCGCACAACCACCTGGGGGCCCACTGGGGAATCCCCATTTGCTCTTACATTTAGGTCGGAGGCTATGGCACCTGCCGAGCTACAAATTCCTACAGTAAGGGTGGCTTTGTTCGATCAAAACTAGAATGACTCCAATCGATTGCTCGATGTGGACCTATTGGATGAGAAATGAATGACTGCTTAGCTTAGAATGGTCAATTACAAGCAGAAAACTAAGGGGTATCACGACAAGAAGGTCAAGAGGAGGTCATTCAGTATTGGGGACTATGTCTTGAGGAAAATCGAGGTAACTGGATGGAAAGCTGAATAGAATAAGTTATCTCTGAACTGGGAAGGACCCTACATCGTCACCATAACTGTCAAGGAAGGGACCTACATGATTGGCCATCCAGGGGGTGATGAGTTAAAACACCCTTGGCATGCTAGCCACTTAGTTAAATATTATTTCTGATTGATCTCTCTATGTAACAATCTACTTCATCAATAAAATGGTGTTACCCTCAAGTAGTTCTCTTTACAAATTGAGGTATACTTGCAACATGGTCAATTCAGGTCTGACTCTTAGTCGATCTCGAAATGTTAAACAGACTCGACTAAAGTCCTAAGTCAACCTCATTCTTAAACAGGTTCGACTGAAGAATTAAGTCAACCTCGTTCTTAAACAGGTTCGACTGAAGAATTAAGTCAACCTCATTTTAAAACAAGTTTGATTGAAGAATTAGGTCAGTCTTGTTCTTTAAACAAGCTTGACTAAATTCCTAAGTCAACCTCATTCTTAAACAGGTTCAACTGAAGACTTAGGTCAGTCTCATTTTTTTAAACAGGCTCGACTAAAGTCCTAAGTCAATCTCATTTTTAAACAGGTTCGACTGAAGACTTAGTTCAGTCTCGTTGTTAAACAGGTTCGACTAAAGACTTAGGTCAGTCTCGTTCTCAAACAGACTCGACTAAAGTCCTAAGTCAGCCTCGTTCTCAATCAAGTTCGACTAAAACCTTAGTCATCTTCGTTATTTAAAATTGGTCAGACTAAAACTTTGGTCGATCTCTTGCTTAATCTAGTTCGACATTGAAGACAGAAACATGGATCAACGCAGAATGATTCAAAAGTCAACTAGTATTAAAAAGTAAGTCCCCCAAAAGCGGACCAGGACTTATCAAAAACACATGTTATAAGTTAAAATGCCTCCCAAATCGGGCTAAGGCATTGACAACTGGAAACAAAAAATAAAGTGTTTGGAACTTGTTCATTACATAACCAAAACAAAATAAAAGATCAACTTTCTTGATCATCATCTGGCTGCTCCTGCTTCTGCTGTTGCACTTGATGCTCGACGTCTTGAAAAAATAGGTCTTGGGTAACCTCATCTTCTTCAACGATCTCGTTGGCATCTTCTAGCTCCTGGAGTAAGACATTAAAGTTTCTTGGCTCCACAGCAGGTGTAAGTACCCAAATCCGGTTTGTAAAAATACGTTAATTCGCACTTTCCAGATTAACGAGTTTTTTTGGGACTGTTCGGATCATTCAAAATCAAAGTGTATTAAAAACACGTTAGAACACGTTAAAAATATTACTTTCAAAAATACGCGATTTCCGGGACTGTTCCGACATTTATTCGGACAGTTAATTAAAAAATTGTCAAAAATCTGGACAAAGGACGAAACAATGATAACATGTCACAAAAGTCTCCCCAAGTGTCAAATCGGGGTCAAATCACGTCAAAGTGTAAAATGACCAAAATACCCTCAGGCTGAAAGTTAGACCGACCGGCCTGTTTTACAAATTTACATCCTATAAATAGCAGCCTCAGCCATTCAGTTTTAGACACCAGAAATTTCATCCCATTTCCAGAAATCTTAACACATTTTGGAAAATAGCATTTTCCGGAGAGAGAAAACTACCTCGGTTTGTGTGAAAGCCCCATTTTTCCTAAATAAACCATAATCCAAACACTTTTCGTATCCGAATTACGAACCCTCATAAGATAGAGTCAAAACCAAGTATTAGTAAACCCTCCTTCTCAATCTAAACTCTCATCTTTTCACTTTCTTTTCGTCATTCTGTTCACATTACCTTTCTTAAAATGTAAACGTTCTAGACAATCGGTTCGGGTCAAGAGGTGATCCCCTCTCTATTACTCTTCTCTTTCGAAAAGAGTAATTTAGAGTTTAAATGGGAGATCTTGACCTGTCAATTGTAATTTTCATCTTATTTAAATAATGTTATTTACCGCCGAATCGTTTGATTCGTTGATCGTTCTTTACCATCCGAATCATTTTATTCGTTGATCGTTCTTTGCCATCCGAATCGTTTGATTCGTTGATTGTCATTTTCCATTCGAATCGTTTGATTCATTGATATTGTCTTTTCATTAATGTCATTTACAGTCCAAATCGTTCGATTTGTTGATCGCATTTACTTTAACATCCGAGTCAAGAAATTGACTTGTTGATCGTCATTTCATTACTGTCAATTACTATAAAGGCTTTCATTTCAAAAGTCTATATTATTGTCATTTCTTCACTTACCAAAAATGCCCCCTCATTTCAAAACCCGCCATTCAAACTTATTTTCAAGTAATTCACACACACACACACGCACAGTTTTCGAGAAAGGTAGAAAGACTCGTCAATACGAGGCGTTTCGGGTGAGCACAATTAATCTCTTCCCGAGGCGTAACGTGACCTCCGAACCTAACAATCTCTTTTTAGCCTTTTTCAAAGTTTTGGCTCATAATAAAAATGGCGTGGCGACTCTCTTTTTTTCCTTGTAATTCAACCGTTCATGCTTTCGTGATTTCGAGCGAAGCCGACGTGTCTGGGCACCGTTTCGGATCAGAGGTAATTTCAGTTGGCAACTCTGCTGGGGACTTTTTTAACATGTTTTCTTAAAACTGCTTTAGTTTTAAAAAAACATTTTGTGGGTCAAACTTCTCGCTTTTTTTGCGCTTGTGTGTTTTCTTCATGTTTTGTAATTACCTGCTTTTCTTTCCAAAAAAAAAAAATTTAAACAGCTCCAGTTTTCAAAACATTGGACTGTTTTCAAAAAAATGTATTGTTTTTGCCTTCCTTCAAAATCATAAAATGCTTTATGCATATCTGTTCGTAAGATGGTTTTCGTGCATAATTTGAATTGCTTATAAATTCTTTAAAACACATTTTGAAAATTTCTGTTTTACTCAGAAAAAGAATTTAGTGACCGCACACTACGCGCACTGTTACCATGTACACTTGCACACTACAACCCTTAACCCGGGGTGAGCGTTCAGCTGCAACTTGAAGGCCTTCATTATGCCTCTCTCATGCGCACGGAGTCATCCCAAACAGCCTATCCTCGCCCGTGTAACCATGCACTCTTTGTGTCACACTTCGTCCAAGACCTTGGTTGGTTTTTGGCTTAGTTCTTGTCATAAGCCTGAGTGTATATTCTTACACAGATCTTCCTCACAAGCAAAAACTTAAAAGTTAAGATCAAAGGTCGTTTCTCGACCCGGAGTCTTAGATTTTGGCTTTGACTTTGATGCAGAACAGTGTTAAAAATATACCCGAAGGTTTAATGTGACGCAGTGTCATCAAACCTTTAACGTATGAACCATACCAGTCACAACTTGGTCAATACCAAGAGCTAAGGCCCCTCGCGAAAGCGAGTCAAAGAGAGTTCATGCCAAAATTTTGGCACGATCTCCGCCTTAACTCGAGAATGTTGACTTTGACCGTGACCTGCATGGCATATGCGTCAAAAGTTTGCATGACCAGCTAGCCCCTAAGTTCAGTTTTCCTTTTGTCGGTGGAATCCGCTTGCCCTATAGGACCCTCGCTCGAGATTGTCCATCTCGGGAAGGCAATGTTCAGGAGAAAAACGAGGGGTCTATAGATGTAGTGTCGGGATCCACTGATTTAGGACCTAGAGTAGTTGCGAAAAAGAAGAGCAATCTTTTCCGACCAGTTAGGATTCTGAGAAAACATGTTTTAAGTAAACTTGAGCAGTAACTGCACGTTGCACGAGCCCAAAGCCTTGAGCCAAATACCTCTTCCGAAATCTAAGCCCTACATTTCGTTCCCTGCAGCGAACAAAGAGTGGTTCAGAATCTCGGGTTGCCGTCTCTTCAGCATTACAGTTACAGAATCGTCAGATAGTTCCTCAGTTTCCTCAGTTCCTATGGTTAGATTTTCCGGAATGTCAGATTTGCCGAGAAACCGTGATGGGAATGGAACCCCTCAACCAGCAAACGACATGACATTGGAAGATGCCCTCTGAGCCTGGGAGGTCTACAAGAAACAGAAAGAAGATCAGCAGAACATCATGATACAGATCCTGAATGAGCGAGGCATAACAGCTATTCCCTGGTCAAATGGTACCTTTGATTTAATCGAGGACAATGATCCTCCCCGATCAGCTCCCTAAACCTTCAACCAAGTTCCTCCGCTTCAGAACTACGGAAATCCTTCAACCCAAGGAAACGGCCGACCAAGGCTTCATGTCGCCACTTCCCAAGGCACCCCTGTCGCACATGGCCAAGCCGGTTTTGCCCCCTTCACTCAATACAATCAGCGCAGCGCTGGACCCTCCCAATCAAATCCAAATATCCTTCAATATCCTCCTGGGTTCACCCCGTTACCCATATACGAGCCCCAGAATTACAGGATAAAGTCCCAATTCAACCCAGAAAAGGCTTCCGCATATCCAAACATCTCAAGTTTGCCACCGACAACCTTGCCTATGGGAACGGGATAAACTTCCCCTCGATACCCGGGTGGCCAACAAAACAATGCTTACTTCCCCAATCCGGGGTATGGGCAAGTTTATACTCAAGATCTCGAGGAGCAATTCCCTCTACCAGTCTGCTGCCTTCACTTACTACCTCTCAGATCGCAGCACCAGGCACCGAGCCTCAAAGCATACCATTGGATCCAACCCTAGCCTGGATGATCGAGCAAATGAAAGATGACAAGCCATTGGGAGAATTCTACAAAAAATGGAATTGGAAGTTTGAAAAAACTATGAGCATGCAGAGAACGGTAGCCAGTCCTACTTCTTCCTACCGCTACAGGGCAGTCTCGCCTAATCCGGCATCTGTCCCAAACAAGGGGAAAAGGGCTACTGAGGCATTCCACTACATTCAGAATGAAATCCAGAGAAGCCATGACCAAGCACCCCCGAGGAATAAATGGCAGCATTTTCAGTACTTTGATGACCTCGAAATGCCCCTAAGCCAAGTGTTCGAGGCATTGAATAAGCGAAACATGCTCAAACCTGCGGAGAATTACAAGCCAAGAAATCTCATGGCCAACGTTGACGTGAACAACTATTGCGCCTTCCACCAGCATCATGGGCACATAACTGACAATTGCATTGGTCTGCAATATGAAATTCAGAAGTTAATAGAAGACGGAAAGCTTAAGCGTCCTGGTAGTTCAGCAATAAAGAGCAGCTAGATTAGGGGCTACCTATCCTCAAGATTTGTCAACAGTCTTTTAGTCAACCTTCGTAGGTTCTAGTACATTTCCTCTTCAACTAAGTTCATCTTGGACACTCGCTGTTTTTAATTTAGCTCGACTTAGACTTTGTAGTTGAATACTTAATTTTCTATAAAAGAGTCTTTTTATTTTCTTGCTAGACTTGAGACATTATTCGCACACCTACACTACATTTAATGAAACGTTTGTATTCTATATGATCACTTGCATTGCTCAACAAATAATCTCTTGAAATAATTAATGTTCTGATTAATTTGTGTGAGAAAGTCAACTAATGTCCTCCCTATACACCTTCCTTACCTCACAAAAGCCTACCTCACGTCATGCGCCTTTCAAATCCACCTTTTATACCCATGCCCTCACTATTGACCAAATTTGCAATGGCGTCATCATGGAATATCAAGACTTACTGTCGCTCACCACCAAATGTTTGCTCCCATTTTGACGATAAGCTCGGGGTTTCATTTCCCCTTTTGTTTTGTATCAAATGAAGTTCAAGCACTGCCAAGAAGCTAGCATCGAAAGTCGACGGTGCACAAAATTTCAAGCCACGAAGGAAGGACAGATGTAATCAAAGAAGCAACAAGAGGCCTTCCAATTCTCAAAAGGATCCCAAGTTCTCAAATTCTCAAAAGGATCCCAAGTCCTCCAATTCTCAAAATGATACTCAAATTCTCAAAAGATCCTCGAATTCGCTGAAGGATCCCAAGTCCTCCAATTCTCTAAAGGATCCTCAAATTCTCAAAAGATCCTCGAATTCGCTGAAGGATCCCAAGTTCTCAAACTCTCAAAAGATCCTCGAATTCTCAAACTTTCACATTCTTTCTTTATTTCTCTCTCCTTTCCTTCTCCCCCAATTAAAGACGACAAACAAGGAGTAACGGAAATCAAAGAAACAGTAGTCAAAAGTGATTCATCAAAGAAGCATCTCAAGGCCCGTGCCTCATCAATCAATCTTCCTATCTGAACCCTTTCTCCAAAGGGACCACAAATATTCATACCCTTTCCCAAAGCCAAACACAGTTCGGCCAGAACTACGACGACATGAGCTCTTTACACTGAGGGGAACGTAGGCAACCAGAAATGGTCCAGTCATAAACACATACAAATCTCATAAACCCGATCTCATCAATGACCTCCCCTATACACAAACCTTTCTTTCACAACCTAGCCAACATTGATCCTCGACATCGGTTGACTTTCTTCTCATGATTAATCAAGACGTTTATTCTTATCAAGATTAGTGGTTGAGTAACCCGAACATTAACAAAGGGTTTTAAGCAATCTTGTGATCATTGTGAATAAAACAAATTTTCGGATGTCTCGACAAGTCTTCTCTTTCTACAAAAATAGAAAAAATAGAGCTAAACACTAATTTTATGTCAGCAAGGGCTTCCATACACTTTTTCAAACCTCTCTACGCTCATACTCTCTCAAAAGAGTCAAACCCAAAGTGAGTTTTTAGTGCCTACATTAAACTAGGCATTCACATAAAATTGGGATTCGTTCCCACTTTTCTAAAGTATGCCCCTGCATGTATATTCCTAAAAATCTTTCCTTTTACATTTTCTTATGGTTGACTGATTCACTAAAAAAAATAAGGTGGGTGCCTTAGCAATTCAGCATGAGTTAGGGCTGTACCAGATCCTCCAAAATGGGGCTTCACCAAGTCATTTCTTCGGACTAGGGCTTTGCCACGCGAAGAGAGTTTTTTTTTATCTTGAGGGTCTACTCTGAGTTCTAATTTCTGGGGCTTGTCAAAAGTATTTTTCGACGTTAAAGTTTTAATCAGAATTGGGGCTTAATTACAACTCTCCGTCTAAAAGTTGGAATTCAAATCCATGAGATTCCTTTTATCCTTAAGAATGGGGGCTTAACAAACAACCTTGGATGCGCGAGTAAATTACAGACCCTGGTATCTCTAAATCATTTCTTCAGATGGGGGCTTTGTGAAGTCACAATCATTCCAAACAAAGGGGTTCTCCCACCTCGGTGGATTATTTTGATTCTAGGGCTTATCAGATGCAATTTCGAAGGTCAAAATTTGAAAGCAAGATCTTGAACGAGACCCGAAGTTTAAACCCAAGTTTAAACTCATGACACCCCTTGGCAGCCATAGCAACAAAAGCAGTTTTTCCACAACCAAGCGATATCGTCCCACCTGCTCAAACAGCCACCAAAATACATTCGAATACATTCCCAGTACGTTTCCATACATGCAATCCCTCTCACAATGCATCCCCACAAAAAGCCAACCCAGGGCTCATGTAGCATGCTCAAAGAACAAATAATAATATTTCTAAATGGATTACAAACCAAAATAGGAAATATTTCACCAAAATCTAGGCCCGTGCCTGCCCAAAAGCAAATGCAAAACATCGCTCTAAGAGGTTTCATACTTGAAATGGAATGATTTGTTTGTTTTTCTCTTGTCGCGCTAACATATACGGGGCCACCTTCAAAATCTGCTTCATAATATCCAAATTGCATCATTTCATGCATACATGCATCATCATGAGTATTATACGCATACTTATTTGTCCCTCCACTAATAAAAGCAGCGATTCAAGACTAATCTTTCTATCGCTACCCGAAGCCGGTCCTTAGTGTAGGCGATCTCCGAAAAAATGCAAACTCAAGAAAGAACTCGATCAGAGGCGCCACATGTCCCCTCAAACATTTCAACAACTCGCTCACTGCCTCAACGTTTCCCCTACTCTTTGTGGTGGACAAGTCTATTGGCCCTTGCCCCTGCAGGTACCGTACTAGCAAAATGAAAATGGAATGCTGGGAATACGCCCAGCCACATCTCCCTCGTGAGATTAAGACCACCTCCCTCATGAGATTCAGACCACCTCCCTCGTGAGATTCAGACCACCTCCCTCGTGAGATTCATACCACCTCCGTCGTGAAATTCAGACCACCTCCCTCATGAGATTCAAATGGAATGTTGGGAATACGCCCAACCTCATCTCCATGCGAGATAAAATGCAAAAGGAACGCTTGGAAGATGCCTGGTAATATCTCCATGTGAGATGAATGAAGCCCGTACCCTCTCCCGAGGTTAAATTTCGGTCGTCATCGTAAGCCCACCCCTTTTAACAAGAGTTCAATCATCTCTCACATTTTCTAACCGATTTTGTTAGAACTTTAAGCGTTTCGAATCGCTTTCATTAGAACTTTGGACGCCTTTCCCCAGCAACATACCATCCTCTCCCGAGGTAAAATTTCATTTCTAAACTGCGTCGTTAGAACTTCAATCTCTTCTTCGGACTTAAACCGTGTTGTCATAACATTCGTTTGACACAACTGTTCATGGCATTCCGTAAGATCTTCCGCTTAAGATCTCGTGACCTAAAGTCAGTCAGTTAAGTCTCTTACACTTAACGGACAAGAACTACGATCGGCTTGATTCCCCCCGTGGATACGTAGGAATCCTTTCTTTAGGGTCCAGCCAATTGACCGTTCAGGTCATCACTTCGTAAGGCATCTCCCCAAATTGGGATCCTTATCAGTTTTGACGACCCCACTTCCTCCGTAAGTGACGTCGCCGAGGGGCTATTGTAAGTACCTAAATCTGGTTCGTAAAAATACGTTAATTTGCAATTTTTAGATTAACGAGATTTTTCGGGACTGTCCGGATCATTCAAAATCAAAGTGTATTAAAAATACGTTAGAACACATTAAAAATATTACTTTCAAAAATACGCGATTTTCGGGACTGTTCCGACATTTATTCAGACAGTTATTTAAAAAACTGTCAAAATCTGGACAAATGACGAAACAATGATAACCTATCACAAAAGTCTCCCCAAGGGTCAAATCAAGGTCAAATCAGGGTCAAATCACGTCAGATTGTAAAATGACCAAAATACCCTCAGGCTGAAAGTTAGGTCGGCCGGCCTGTTTTGCTAGCTTAACCAGCAAGTCGTCCAAATGTCAAATCAATAATCAAAATGCCCTCAGGCTGAAGGATAGGCCGGTCGGCCTAGTTTACAAATTTACAGCCTATAAATAGCAGCCTCAGTCATTCAGTTTTAGACACCAGAAATTTCATCCCATTTCCAGAAATCTTAACACATTTTCGAAAACAACATTTTTTGGAGAGAGAAAACTACCTCGGTTTGCATGAAAACCCTGTTTTTCCGAAATAAACCATAATCAAAAGACTTCTCGTATCCAAATTACGAACCCTCAGAAAATAAAGTCAAAAACCAAGTATTGGTAAACCCTCCTTCTCAATCTAAACTCTCATCTATTCACTTTCTTTTCGTCATTTTTTTCACGTTACCTTTCTTAAATTGTAAACGTTCTAGACAACCGGTTCGGGTCAAGAGGTGATCCTCTCTATTACTCTTCTCTTTCGAAAAAAGTAATTTAGAGTTAAAATGGGAGATCTTGACCTGTCAATTATCATTTTCATCTTATTTAAATAATGTCATTTACTGTCCGAATCGTTTGATTCGTTGATCGTTCTTTACCGTCTGAATTGTTTGATTCGTTGATCGTTCTTTACCGTCTGAATCGTTTGATTCATTGATTGTCATTTTCCATCTGAATCATTTGATTCGTTGATATTGTCATTTCATTAATGTCATTTACCGTCCAAATCGTTCGATTTGTTGATCGCATTTACTTTAACATCCGAGTCAAGAAATTGACTTGTTGATCGTCATTTCATTACTGTCAATTACTATAAAGGCTTTCATTTCAAAAGTCTATATTATTGTCATTTCTTCACTTACCAAAAATGCCCCCTCATTTAAAAACCCGCCATTCAAACTTACTTTCAAGTAATTCACACACACACGTACAGTTTTCGAGAAAGGTAGAAAGACTCGTCAATACGAGGCATTTCGGGTGAGCACAATTAATCTCTTCCCGAGGCGTAACGTGGCCTCCGAACCTAACAATCTCTTTTAGCCTTTTTCAAAGTTTTGGCTCATAATAAAAATGGTGTGGGGACTCTCTTTTCTTTCCTTAAAATTCAACCGCTCATGCTTTCGCGATTTCGAGCGAAGACAACGTGTCCTGGCGCTGTTTCGGATCAGGGGTAATTTCAGCAAGGGCAACCCAGGGCTCTAGCCCATCTTCGGCATCTTGCTGGGTGATAACGGCCAGGTAGTTGGCATTAAAAGGAACAAGAGAATGACCACCTCGAGCTGCCTCATCGTAACTTTTAGCATGGGCCCATTCGGCCAATTTCTCAATGGGCAGCTCGACACTGGGATCTACCAAGGCTCATCGAGCCATATGTTGGCGTCCAACATCATAGAAGTCCCTATCTTGGGACACTATAATGTTGTAGCATTCATCGTTGTTCTTGAACAGCTCGACGGCGGCCTTCTCCCGGGCTAAAGCCTCATTCTCACACCTTAGCATGGCTGCCTGGTGGTCCTTATTCATCTGCTCCATCCTTCGGGTACGGTCTTGGACCATACCAGACAGTTGCTCGACCTGACCCTCAAATTTCACCTTCTCCTGCTTAGCCGCAGCTGCTTCCTCCTCCAGTGCCGCCTTGGTTGACGCCCAAGAGTCCACCTGGGCTTGAAGGGGAACGAGTTGTTCCCTGTCAACCTTCAAAGCAGCCAGAGCTTCATCCCGCTCCTTCTTTGCAATGATATGGGCTACCTGAATAGCCCGGCACTTGGAGTCTGACTCGGAGAGCTTCTCCCTCAGGCTAGCGGCCTCCCTAGCCTTCCTTGAGTAGTTGGCAGAGATGATATGTTCATTCTCAATGGCAGCTCGCCAGCTGCACTTTGCTTGCTCCGTCAAGGCCAGAGACTGCACAAACGATTAAAAACAGTTAGAAAATTGGGTTACCTCGGAAAAGAAAAAAATATGGAAATTAAAAGGGTTACCTCGGAAGTAAGGAGGCCCGACTTATCACTATACTCTTCTGGGGTGAGCGCCTCCTCAACAAATTGGGCCAGCAGATCCCTATCGGCTGCCCTCCTCACTATTATTTGCCCCAAACCCAGCTTGGGGTATTGACAGCTCAAGCTATTGATCCCAGTGAGGGAAGGGACATCACTTAGCCTCTCCACAATAGCATGCACTTCTTCAGTGCCTCTACCAGAGGGAGCTTGATGGAGAGGAAGGTTGGAGGCGGAGCCAACTGCTCCGAAAGTACCAGCATGCTCAAGTCCCAGATCGGCATAGGACCTCTTCCTGAGTCGGCCAAGAGGAGGGTCAACCTCTATATCTTCTAGCTCGTCAACGTCGAGCTCCAAGTCAACAATATTTTGGGGGTCTGCCCCAGCTGATCCATGCCTGCGCTCGAAGCCCAATGCATTCTTGGTCGATTGGTCGACCTCTCTCTCTCTCTCTTTTCATGCACCTCCACCTGAGGTTGATGGTCGATTGGCTCTACTGGCCCAGTCCCATCAATAGGGATCATCCTCACTCTGGCCTTGGGGAGCAAGGCATTTCCATCCTCGGCCTCTTTCTCCTTGCTGGCCAGGCCATTAGCCATCCCATGGGCTTTCTTTTCCTCCTCCTGTCACTGAGGTCTACAATCCTATTCATGTTGGTTGCCTGTTCAGCTGTTAGAATTGCACGATCAAAAAGAAACAATTGGCAAAGCGGATTACCAGCAAAATGACAGAAAATACAGAAATATCAAAACAAGTTAAACACTTAACCGCCATAGTTGAAGTACGTTCCGAGATATCTAGGGACGACCTAGATTCCCCTGGGAAGGCTAATCTCTGTCTAGGGAAGGGGGTTTATTGGACTTAATGTAGAAGATTATGAGGTGGTCTATCAATTTGTTGAAGAGACGGAAACGAATGATCCGTGGATCGTCCGCCTGCAAATCCCCCATACTCTCTCCAGCTGGGAACCCTATCTCACCATAAAACAAGCTCCACCTATTCAAAATGGTGATACACTCCTCTCTGGTCAGTTCCCTCCATGGGCGTTTTAGCCTCTTATAAATCCTAAGATTTATGCAGTTGTAACACCTATCTCGAAGCCGAAGGTCCTAGCCATGGCAGATTTGCAATGAAAGTTCAAAATTAAACCTAGAGGAGAGAAATGGAAGGGTACCTTGCTAAATTGGGGAGAAAAGAAGCACATCGATTGAATGGGAAGATTGATTACGCCAGAAAATCGAATTTATTGCTTTAGTTCTTGCTAGAGTATTTGTATGCTTGAAGATTGTAAAGTTTGAAAAGGAAAGGAATCCTTCCTTTTATACGCCTCCCTTTCCTTACCTGAATTGGAATGGGTGGGGGACATAACAGTTCCATTGTCAGAGTAAATGTTTCACGCCGGTTCCCAACGCAGTTGTCCAATCGTCAAAACTGTCCCATTAAGGCAAAAATTACGTCGCATTAAAAAGCGTATCCAGCCGTCAGAAGTCAATCGTCAAGAGCGACCTACATTTACCAAGTCGACCATCAATTGGCGGGCTACGTGAGTCTTTACAAAATTTTCATTTAACTTCCTGGTCAACAAAGTCAACTCAAAAAGTTGGGGGCCACTGAACGGAATAAAAGTGACGGGCCAAGCCCAACATATGAAGCCCATCATTTCAAGCATCGCAAAGGCACAATTATTAAATGGGCCAATCCAATTGCTACAACCCAAACGGCCAAACAACAAATATCAGTCGACCAAACTCATTGTCTAACGATCCTTGCACCCAACCTAGCTTCGTCCGACATTCGATCATCTACTTTTTCAACCTCTACCTAGCCCAGGCACTAGACTTGCCCATCCGTGCTTGAACCGCTGGTTCGGCCCGGAACCGGACCGGCCAAGAACCGGCGAGAAACCGTGAAAAGTGAATCGTGAACCAACCTTGAACCGAACCGGCGCTTATCCGGTCCGGTCCCGGTTTTTATTTTCCAAAACCGGTGAACCGGCGGTTATGAACCGTGTGAACCGAAACCGTGAACGGGAACTGGACCGGAACCGCCGGTTCAAACGAGATAACGGCTACTTGATCTGGGTCGTTGATTAGGCTGATCCGACGGATGCTGTTACTTGCCCGTTAGATAACGGTTTTCTAGCCGTTTTAGGGGCTAAAATGTAAAAAAAAAAAAAAAACTTTTTTTTAACTTTTTATCTCCATTTTCCAACCTATAAATAATAAATACCCTCCCCCTCCCTTCATTTTTTTCACACCATTCTCAACTCATTCTCTCAATCTCTATATTATCTCAAAGTCTCCATAATTCCATTTTTTTTCACATAATTCCATTTTTTTCACAAAAATCCATTTTTTCACATAATTCCATTATTTTCACACAAAAAAATGTCTTCATCTCGTGGCGTCGGTGGCGATAGGGGAAAGAATAAGGCAACCACTACCAATCCAACTACGCATCCAATTTCCCCCCCCCCCCGATGATTCCATTTGGGATAATATACAACAAAATGAAACGCTCGAATTGAGCGATGACGAAGTTGATACAACATTTCCCATGGGTGTTCATGGTCATACCCAAGGGAGTAACACTCAAACCCAAAGTGAAGCGCGATGTGGTGGTCAAATCCAAGGTCGAGGTCGAGGAGGTCGAACCACGGGGAGGTCCGACATCATGACCGTGCACTTTACAAAAGTGCCAATTGAAGGTACCAACAAATACACTGTTTATTGCAACCATTGCACTTCCAAATTTGCCTTTATCCATGGAGGTGGTTATGGGTCATTTAAAAGACACTTGGCGTCAAAGCACCCTGACCAAGTTGGAGATGCCCAAGATCAAACACAACTACAAGGATTTACGGGATCCTCACAAGGTACATCTTCGCAATTATTTAAATTTGATAATGCAACGTATAGAAGAGAAATGGTAAAATATACTGCTGCTAAAGGATTACCCTTTAATTTTGCTAATGATACATTATGGTCTAATATGACCCAACTTTGTTTAAATCCTGCGGCTAAAGAAATTAATAAAAATACAAGTACTCGTGATACTAAAGTTCAATATCTACAAGGGAAATTAACTTTAATTAATACATTTAAAGATTTATCCCAAAAATTGTCAATATGTGTCGATATATGGAGTGATCATTGGCAAACTCATAACTATTTAGGAATTACATGTCATTGGATTGATAGTAGTTGGAAATTACAAAAATGATTACTTGCATATAAATCTTTTGATACTGTTCATAACGCTCAAAATATTTGTAACAAAATTGCTAGAGTTTTACAAGAATATGGATTAGTTCACAAAAAAAAATTCAATTGGATTTGATAATACTGCTAGTTTACCATCACTCATTGAAATTTGTCAACCATCCATTGGTGGTAATTTTTTTCATGTTAGGTGCATATGTCATATTTTAAATTTGTGTGTGTAAGATGGTTTATCAACTTTAAAGGAACATGTAGCCTCAATTAAGGAAGTTCTTGCTTATGTAATGAGATGATAGTGTAACAAAATTGTGGATTAGATTTTGTAAAATAAATAATATCCCACCTAAAAGATTTTCCCTAGATGTTCCAAACCGATGGAATTCCACTTATAAAATGTTATTCGACTCTTATGATTTTCGTGAACTATTGTGTCAGTTTATTCAACAAATAGAGTATTCTACTATAATATTGCCTCATCAATGGGATGTTTGTCATAATTTAAAGAAAATTTTGAAAGTTTTTAAAGAGGCTACCGTATAATTATCCGGTTCTTACTATCCCACTTCACCGATAGTTTTAGAACACGCTGCTAAAATTAGTTATATATTTATGCATTTTAAAGATTGTCCAATTTTAGGTGAATGTATTAGTATGATGAGAACAAAATGGCTTAAATATTTTTTGAACATTCCCCCATTATTTTTAGTAGCTAAACTATTAGATCCTATGATAAGAGAAGATGGTTTAGAACAAATACTTGATTATTATTATAAGAATCTATTTCCCACCGGCTTTGATTTGTTTTTAGATAGACATATCCCAAAGGCAAAAGACGTTGTAATTGAGACTAAAAATATTGTATATGCACTTTATAGAGAATATTATAATCTTTTTGATAATATCGTTTATCCTAGTAGTGAAAATGTAGGTGGTAGTAGTTCTCACGATGATAGTGATCCCTTTAACTTTATAGATAATTTAATTAGTTCTAGAAGTCAAAAACGTCAACGAGGTGGCTCCACTTATGTTGAACTTGAAAATTATTTAACCACTTCTTTTGAGCCTACAGAAGAATTTAATATTGTAAAGTGGTGGGCACGAAGGGCAAACAACTATCCTATTCTATCCTTGATAGCAAAGGAGATCCTAGCTGCTCCCGCCTCAACCGTCGCCGTATAAGAAGTATTTAGTATAGGAGGGTGTGTCTTGTCTGATCAAAGGTCAAGGTTGTCTCCATATAATTTAGAATATCAAATGGTGCTTGGCGATTGGCATAAAGCCGAACTACGACTTCAAGATAAAAGAAGTAGTTTCGAGGAGGAGGAGGCCTTCGATGAAGATACATCGGGAAGCGAAGCCGAATGAACTACGCGGCTCTTTAGACTTTAGATTAGGTTAATTGTAATTTTATAGATAAGACTTTAGATTAGGTTTATTTTTATGTAATTGTAAAAGTTAGGTTGAGGTAAAGGCTCCTAAATGTCCCCCCCCCCTTATTTATAAAAGGGTAAGGTTGGTTGTCCCCCTCTTTGTAATCTTATTTTAATTAATAAAATTTAAGGGTACCATCCCTTTTTCTTTTATATACTTTCGTTTATTTTAAAAAAAAGTTAAGTTTTATTTCTTTCAAAATTCATAACTTTTTTTGCAAAAAAATGTATGTAGTAAACAAAAGTCTAAAATAGTCTTCTTTATTCAAAAAAAAATTAAAAAAGAAGTTAACTTTTTTATAGAACTTAACAGAAACTGTTAAAAAGTTAACTGTTTTTTGAAAAAAAACCGTTAAAAATTTAACTTTTTTATTCAAAAATTGTTAGAAATTAATTTTTTTATAACTGGCTTGGCCCACTTAGGCGACCGCACAAATCATTAGGCCTCCTTTGGCGGCCGCCCTAAAAATAAAAGTAAAAAAAAAATTGAAAATGACGGTTCAAAATCGAAACCGGAACCGGTACGGACGGTCCAAATCGGGAACCGAAATCGTGTAGAACCGGTCCGGTTACGGTTCAAGGGGTGGCGGCTTGGTGAACCGCCGGTTTTATAACTGGCTTGGCCCACTTAGGCGACCGCACAAATCATTAGGCCTCCTTTGGCGGCCGCCCTAAAAATAAAAGTAAAAAAAAAAATTGAAAATGACGGTTCAAAATCGAAATCGGAACCGGTACGGACGGTCCAAACCGGGAACCGAAACCGTATAGAACCGGTCCGGTTACGGTTCAAGGGGTGGCGGCTTGGTGAACCGCCGGTTCAGAACCGGAACCGCCGGTCTGAACCGGCTAGGCAAGTCTACCAGGCACGAAGACAGGTTGACCTCGAATACTCAGGCGACCTCGATCTACAAACACGTGCGTCTATCCACGACTCAATCTATAATCGTCTTCTACAATCACGGAGACCGTTATGCCTGCATTATCTCCACGATTTAAGGGATTCCAATCAATCCTAAGGCACCACTATATATACCAGATTACATACAACGTAAAAAGGTAATGTCCTCTTAGCTATTTTGAGATTACGTCATTTACGTACAGTTTATATTATTATATAACTCGACATTTTATCATCACGCAGGAGGGTATTAGCCGGAGACCACCCCAACAATTCGTTTGTTCGTGGTTTCAAGTCCTAGTAGCTAGAGATCAAGCTATTACTGGAATAAGGTTGATCTAGATCATTTTTTCGTCATCAATTACTAAACATAAGAGTTAGCCAATTAGTAAAACACAATCTAAACTAGTATTTACAATTATTTTCTAACCTAATTAATACTTAATCTATATTACAATAGAGCTCATAAATAACCGTCACACAATGTAGGGCTGGGATTCCTTCTCAAAAAAGACAAAGAATGGCTGAGGTTTTATTTTAAAAAAGATAAAGAAGGGCTGAGATTTAACCCCTAAAATTAAACCTAACTGCATGTTGAAAAACTGCCAATCTCAATTATTCTTTCTCCTCAGCGGTTGAAGATTACAGACCGTTTGAAGCCTCCGTAGTTGAAAATTGTTTGAAAAATCAAAGACCTTTTGCGCAGTGAGTAAACAGAGAGATGGAAACGATGCCATCAAGAGAATAAAGGAAGTAGCCTCCGACCCAAGCATAGGCTCGAACAATCACCTCACGCCCTAACAATTACCCACGTCTATGCTTCTCTCCCACTCCTTCTCTCTCAATGACGATGGTCCGATCCAAAACTCCTGCACTCTCCTCTGATTAAAAATGGACTCCTCCTCCTTCGTCTTTTTGCCGAAGTATATCGAAGCAATCGGCCTTCTTCTTTTTGGGTTTGACTGACCGATGATTTCAGGCATGTCTTAAGTAAGTTGTTTTGAGTTATTAGGGTTTTTGTTGATTTGCTTGGTGCATTTTGTTTGCAATATCTTATTTTTTTGTTGTATGCTTTCAGATTTTGGATTAACCGATGATTTTACTAAGACACCAAGCCAAAACATAAATTGCTTTCTCGGTTTTACTTTTTAAGGTTTGTAACTGTTTCTCGCTTTGTATCTTAATTTAAACTGTTTTAGGACTGAGAATTGTGAATTTTATGTGTACATCGTAGTTTTTATCTGTTTGATAAATTTTTGGAGTATGGTATGGTTTTGAATTGATCTTTCAATGATACAAGGAGTTTGAATTAAACTGTGTTTATGACTTATTCTTCGACTTAGTGAAATTTATGCGTATTTAATTTGTTTGTGTTTTGTTGATTTTTTTTCTTTTTGTTTGTTAATATTTGGTAGCTTATTCTGTAATTATTATTTTTTTGTTTGTTTCTAACCCAGCCTATCCCAACCTTACCCACGCTTGCCCTTATGCTCTGCTCTCTCGAAGGCTGAAGTTTCCATGCTCCAAAGTCGCCCTTTCAGAATCCCATAGAGAAGACAATGAAAGGTCCCAAAAAATAGACCAATGCTCACGTCGCTTCTTTCCAATGATAGCCTTGGATTCGTTCTCCATCACTTCTCTTGCGCTTTCAAGTACAACCACCGTGAACATGAGGTATTACCAACTCCAATTCAAATCTATAATTTACAATTTTGGGGTTTTATCTGTAAACTTTCTTCAATCGTAGCAATGGTAGATGATAAATGGTCATTCTTGTTTGATCTCTTTTATCGATAATTTTGATACTGAGTTCATTTCTTAAGTATGCATATGAGGTTAAAGATTGTGTCTTTTACAATAAAATTAAGATAAAGAAAAAGAACAAGGAAATTCAAAAGAAGAATGGTGTATGCCTTTTTTTGAAAGAAATACAATTAAAAGGTTGTAAGTTGGGAAGTGAAGATTTCACTTTTCAGTAATAACTGCTTAGACTCATGTAGCTATTTATTTGTTTCATTATTTTCTTCTTCCTCTTCGAAATCTCATTCTTTTTCTGATGTTTATTCTCATCCTATAATTTTGTATCTTTGGAACTCATGTAGTTAGGGAGCTTGGAAGAAGACACAAATTACTTTGGAAGATTGGGATGATACCTAAACTTCTATCACCCAAGCCCAAGGGCTTTAGAAAATACAACTGATACAATTTGAAAAATAGATGATGAATTAAACGGATTAGTCATGTTTCTTTCAAATTAAGCAATGATATACAAAGATATAAACGTTTAAAAGTGAAATTTGTTCATTACATTAATTTGTACATGACCTACAATTATTTTTATATATCTATTTCAGATGTATAGGTGGAAAATCTCATTTGTTCATCACTCTTTATTCATGTAGGTTTATTATAAATCCTCCTACCAGAAGACGACAACTAATTTGTTAATATTTGGGAGCTTATTCTGTAATTTTTATTTTTTGTTTGTTTCTAACCCAACCTATCCCAACCTTACCCACTGCCAAGTATGGTAAACTTTGATTTAAACATCTTTTTGGACTAATTTTTTTTAGAACAATTGATTATTTGTTGTTTAAGACTATAACTTTTTATTCACGATTTCCATTATGAATTTGAACACGATAGCTTCTAAGAGGATTTACTTTGTTATTTGTTATCTGATGGATTAGGAGTAGAACAGTAGCTTCTGTGCTTTAAAATATTCCATCTATACCCTTGAGCAGATTTGAGGCTTCAATCTTGATTTCAAGTACAATGGTAAAGTATATCAAAGCTAGTCAATTAGAGGATTTTATTTAAATTAGTGCATTCGTAAATGCCAAAAGTTAAGAATTGAGGTTTTATACTCTATAAATGTCTGCATTTTTTCCTGAAATAATAAGAAATACAAATAGGAAGGGGTTGTGTTTCAAACTTTCAACACTTCGATCTCTACAGCATGCCAGCCTGCATGCATTAGTTTTTGATAATGGGAACTTCTGATCTACCATCTTTCAACAATGTTTTTCATGTGCAGACTTCTAAGACAACTTTATCCCTTATTATAGCCAAGTCTTATACATAGATGCAAAATCCTAATGTGGTGGCCATGAATATGCATCTATTTGATTGGTTTTCAATTGAGGTGGTTAGGATGTCCAATCTTGCAAAGAAGAGGCTGATGCGGGATTTCAAAAGGTTATAACAAAATCCTCCTGTAGGTATTAATGGAGCACTTCAAGACAACAACATCAAGCTTTGGAATGTTGTAGTATTTGTATATGGCTACGACTTGATCAAAAGAAAATAACTTTGATTTGTCCTTTTCTTTGATATTTTTAAGGATCTTTATTTATTATGTAAAACTTTAACAATATATTTAGGAAATCGACTTCTCTCCAATATCTCAATTGCAAAGTACGGATGTATATTTTTATAGGACCTATCAATTTACGTGTCATTGGCACGGGCAAGAAAGTACTAGACTATATTACAATAGACAATGAGAATAACCGACGAGACAAAGAGAGATGAGGATTAATTCTCAAAAAAAATTGATTCGACGGCCTTAATTAATGACTCTACATGGCAGTTCATGGCAGTTAGATCCGCCCTCACATTCTCTTCCCCCCCCCCAAACAGTTCAGCGCCCTCTCCCCTTCATCCTCTTCATCCACTCCTATGCCTAAGATTGATTCAACGGTTATCCTATGTGCAGTTACAGGCGGCAGTTTCCTCTTTCCCTTCAAACGCATCCCGTTTTCCCCTAATCATAAAGACAAACAAATAATGATGCCAAGAGAAGCGAGGCCAGCGCCGACAAACGTTCGGCCTAAATTCTCCCTCCATCAAAATTAGCGAACAACTCTCCTCACCCCCAAGGTTAGTGTTTCAATCCTTTCAATCCCTAATTCCTCTCTGTAACTAAATGAAATTATAGGTTGATTGTTTAATTTTTAGAAAAGAAATTATGGATATTTATTGTATCACTTTATGTAAATCCCTAATACACTTCCTTCTTGCTTTGATTTTATCCTGTGTGCCTTCTCATATAATCTTGATTTTCAAGATCACCTCCTCTATTTTGAAAATTTTGCCACATCGTGAGACTTACAGCTTTTCTGTTTCTGTTACCCTCTTCATCTTGATTGATAACAATCTTGGCAGGGAGAGCAGTTGAGTTGATTAAAGATCTGATGACAAGAAATCTCTGAAGTATGTAAATAAGAAAATGGATGATATTTTTAAAAAAGGTGAGGGATAGATCTACGGTCCAAGGAATTTAAGAATGATTCACCAGAAGCTATGTTGAAGATTGGGTTAGATACATGTTCTAAAGGAGGGTATGTCATGAACAGACTTTATGATTTGGAAGAGAAGGTATTGATAGGGCAATACCATTATGTTGTCATGTATTAAGTTTGTTCCAACCTGCAAAATTTGGGATCGGACCTAGGAGTTTGTGTACTACTATTCATCTCGCTGAGGCGGCTTTTGATGTAGTTTGGAAAATGGGAAAGGAGATATCAGAAAATGTTTCTGCAAACTGTGAAGAGAAGGGGGAGAATTTGAACCAATTCTTTAATTCCATAGAGAGTTAGGGGGTCAAACGTTGGATGGGTTGATTTGTTTGATGATTGGTGATGCTGAACATGTAAAAGATAAAGAAAACTATAGAACTAATGTAAGTGAAGATGTGAAAAAGTATGTGCTTAAGAGGGGGTCTAAATCTATGAGGTGAACACCTTCTTCAATTTTAAACTTTTTGGTGTTGTTTGTTGAATGACTCTTTGTTCCCAGGCTCTTTTCAAGATGCTAGAAGAGGTAGTTGTTGGGTTGTAGTGTGATATGGTTAGGGAAGCTAAATTTTATGGGTAATATTTTATAATTCGATATACAATCAAATGGGGATTTACAAATTCGTTGTAATATTTTCTTTTCCACCATCATATACCCGACTACCTCACTTTAACCTAAATTACCCACATTCTCTTTCCTTTTCCCATTCACATATCAGTTACTCAACCTCCGCTCCACCTCAAACAAGGCCGCAGTAATCATACACATGCATAATAAGAGGCAAACACATACAAAAATACACACAGAGAAAACGCATAGGCCAGAGAGGGTTTTTATGGAGTATCTCGAAAGGTAATTTCTATGTTGTTGTTTTCCTGTTGTGTTTTCTATTGATATAATATATATATATATATATATATATATATATATATATATATATATATATATATATATATATATATATATATATATATATATCTACTTCGTTATTGCAAGATTTGATTTGTTCTACGTAGTCATCCTAATTTGTTCCAAGTAAATTTGTTTCCTTTTCTTATATTGATGCTACTATTTATTAGCATATGGTAACGGATCATTGATTTTACTTTCTCAGATTTTCTTATGCAACATTTGAGTTTAAGGCAATTCTGCTTTAGTAAAGGATGTTCTATCCAGTCTATGTTCATATGAAAATAGCATCAGTGAAGTTTTAATTGGGGTGAAGGAGTATTATTTACTATTGTTCGAATCAAGACAAAGTGTGAAGAATATATGGATGAGTATAAGAATGTCAAAAGTTCAACCACTAATAACATTTAATTACTTGCTACTGCTTCTTGTTCATTCACCATATCTTTCTTGATCCATCCTGCTACTTTATTTTTACTTTATTATTATAATGTTGTGAAATAGTAACGCTCAGTTTTGGACAAAATATAATGGAAAGTTGGACTATGGTGGGTTGATTCCAAAGTAACTGAAATGGAAATTGTCAGCAACTCACTTTAGTTTTCCATTGTAAACAAATGTTACCCTTTTTTGGGGGGTGGGGTGGGGGAGAGTCGCTGATTGACCTTTTAGAGTTGCGGTTATTTGAGGGAAGCTTTGAGTTCCAAATTCAGAAAGCTTTTGGCGCCTCAGTTTCACGCGATATTATCAGTCTTTTATTTTATGATACATTGAACGATGGGTTAATCTTAAGTTAATTTACATGATTTGATGTAGTCTGCAAGTGTTTTCTACATTTTTTTTTTATAAATTGGTGGTTGGCTATGATGTTCAAATTAGGTATTGGATATAGGCTGGCAACGTGGAAAGGGACAATAAGAAGAACAGAATAGTGCCAAGGCACATACAGTTGGTTGGAGGAACAATGAGGAGCTAAGTAAGCTTTTGGGATCTGTCACCATTGCAAATGATTGGTCTTCATATTATGTTTTTTGTCATGGACTAAATAGGTGATTTATATTTTTAAGAGTCCAATTTTCTTGCTATGAATTAATTATTTTTTATTAGGATTTTTAGTTAAACATTTGGGTTATGGATATTTTTGTTTTAATTAGTACATCAAGAATGTTTTTTTAATTAGTATATCAAGACAATTTTTTAAACTGAGACGGTAGTTTTTTTATCTCTGGTGTGCTTTCTTTCTCTCAGGCAACTGGAAAGTGATTTGTTTATAGAAAGCACCGTAGGATACTCTATTATTTATAATTCGGCAACCACTTTTTTTTAATGTGATTTCAAGATAATTCCTATGTTGATAGTTACATAAGCACCATTGATGTTGATTTTGTTCTTACCCACCTCTCCCCCCCCCTCTCTCTCATACACAGAGGACAATGAAGACTCGACAATGATGACTCGCAAGGTTTTTGATGTTAAAAGATTATTTTCATGGTATTCTGTAATGTTTTTTCAGAGAGTTTTTTCTTTAATGTTGATTAATATTTGTGTTATCTTGGCTTGGTTGTATTTTCTAGGCTTTGTGGATGTTTTCAGCGCCTTAGTGGTGGACTTGAATTGGTACAGAGTAAGGAGGTGAGGATGAAGGTGGAACATATACAGGGAGTTGGCACGGTAGAGATGGTGCTATTGATATTTTTGGGTGCTATCCACGAGAATATAGCAATTTAAAATGTCTCTGACAATGTTATGGCTGACCATCTTAATTGATCCAATTCTTTTGCTAGGTTTTAACCTCGATCAAGCAGAGATTGGTTTAATTAAATTACAAGTAGGAACTCTAAGCTATTTGGATTTTTGGGTAATTAAATTATTCTATGAAGAAATTAAGTATTGTAATGTTCAATTGAAAATCATGAATTATTTTGTGTCTAAGGGATCAATCAATATTGTTGTTATTGCAATCAAATGAAAATTTAAAGAGTTTAGTAAATTTGCCTTTTTATTTTATTTTTTATGGTGTTTGATAATTTGTAGTGTGATGATAGATACTAGACTTACTACATTTTGAGGGTCGTGATCTCAATCACGCTTCATTAATGTCGTACTGTCATCGTGTCATCGGCACGGGTAAGGGAGTACTAGTATATACTCCCTCCGTCCCATCTTTTTATAGACTTTTGGGTTTTGCACGGGAATTAAGGAGGAAATATTATATTGAAAGTGTTGTGAGTGTGAAAATAAAATAGGAGAGAGAATGAGTGGAGAGAATAGTAAATTATAATGGTGATGTGAGTATTAAAATAATGTAGAAGAGAAAATGAGTGGAGGGAATAGTAAAGATTCCTTTTCATTTTAGGAAAGTATATATTATTGTGGGACGCCCAAAAAGGAAAATTTATATATTATCATGGAACGGAGGGAGTATACAATATTTAACAAATTAGACTCACTCACAAAGATACATTTAAAATATTTAAATAAGAGTATTTTCATATTCTTTCACTCTCTCCCTTCATTCACCAAAATTTTATTTTGTATTTCTTCCCTTTTCTCTTCCCTTTATTTTTTTCTTGCTACAATTTCAACATAATTCATGCTTCGATGTAAATCTAATATGACAACTTTAAAAGAGTATGCATATTTACTGCGATGGAATGGATAATTTAAATTACTCCCTCCGTCCCAGACCAAGGGTATATGGGGGGGATTTCACGCTTCTTAAGAAATTTTTTAAAAAATGAATAAAAGTTAAATGTGAGATAGGGAATAGTAATTAAATGTGTGGTAGGAAATATGAGAGATAATGTAAAAGTTAAATGTGTGGTAGGGAATAGGAGAGAGAATGTAAAAGTTAAAAATATTTAATAGGAGAGAGAATGAGTGGGAGGAATAGTAGTTAAATGTGTGGTAGGAAATAGGAGAGAGAATGTATAAGGATATAATGAATGGTTTTTTTGTAAATATATGAAGATGATAAGGGTATTAATATATTCAAAAACTTGCCTTTTTTGGAAATGAACTCTTGGTCTGGAACATCCCAAAAAGGAAAGATGAACCCTTGATCTGGGACGGAGGGAGTATTTTCTAAAATGCAAGATTGGAAATTTATATTCAAAATTGTTCTCATGGTCTTGATAAATAAATCATATTACTTTAATTTTTAAACCTAAATTTTCTAAGCTAAATTTAATTGATAATATAGTTAATTTGATTTTCTTAACAAAATGTATTTTTGAATTATTAAAATAACTTTTTGACATTGAATATTTTTTGAATTATTAAAAAAAACAATAGAAATGTTAAAAATAACATAGAATAAAATAAAACTCTTTGTCTCATGGTACACACTTTCATCCCTTATATTCAAACCACTCTTTTGTTTGGCATATGGCTATCTCCGAATTTTTTTCCAAATAATCCCGTTTTACTTTTTTATTTACGAAAATGACTTACTGTTCAAACTATTGCCCAGAATGTCCTCTTTTTTGAAACTCGCTACGCCGTGTAGCGAGTTTGACTAGGGTTGGTCAAAACTCGCTACACCGTGTAGCGAGTTTAGGGTAATTAATTACGGCCGTTGGGAAATTAATTAGGTTATTTAATTAAACTAAATTCGCTACACCGTGTAGCGAGTTTTGACCAGAATTAAGTCAAACTCGCTACACCGTGTAGCGAGTTCAATTTAAAACCCTTACCCCTTCTCAGTTCACGCATTCAACCAAAGAAAAAAAAAAAACTTACTCCATCTCCATAGCCGCCGAGCCAAGGAAGAAAGGAAGAAGAAGAACACTTCGAGCCAAGCCAAGGATTTTGTGAAGAAATTCAACCTTTTTATTAATTGTAAGTTTAAATTTCTATATTAAGTTGAATTTTAGTTTTGATTCCGAATTTATGATTTATTTTTTTAATTCCGAATTTATGTGACTAATTTCTATATTGCCAAGAAGAAGAACATTGCAATTTAGGATTTTTTTGGTTGATTTGTTGTTGAAATATTGTTATTCCCATATTTATGTGACTAATTTTTATTTAATTCCGAATTTTTTTATTATTTTGGTTGATTTGTTGTTGAAATATTTTTATTCCGAATTTATGATTTTTTTTTAATTCCGAATTTCTTGACTAATTTTTATTTAATTCTGAATTTTTATTTAGTTTTTTTGGTTGATTTGTTGTTGAAATATTATTATTCCGAATTTATGTGACAAATTTCTATATGCCAAGAATTTTTTTTTATTTTTTGTATGATTTTTTTTGGTTGATTTGTTGTTGAAATAGTGTTATTCCCATTTATGTGACTAATTTTTTTGATTTTTTTTATGACATTGCAATTTAGGATTTTATTTTTGGTTGAACTATTGTTAAATATATAGATGTAAATATTATTTCTGATGAATTAATTGTGCCCTATACATAGTTTAATTGTTGAGAATAATTAATTGATGCATTCAGATTTTAATTTATTTAATATAAAGATGAGAAAAAATTATTATTTCAAATATTTTAATAATAAAACTAAAAAATCTTGTGCGGAAAACTAATCGAGGATAGATTAGACCGATTGTTATTCCCATTTATATGAACTGTCTATTTATTTTTTATCAAAAAAAAAAAAATAATAGCAAATTTAAAGTAAATTGGGTCATTCATTTTAGAAAATTTTAGAAGGGAGTATATAGCAAATTTGCTCATAATAGAAATAAATAGCAAATTTGAAAAGATTTTTGAATATTTTTTGGGACGGAGGGAGTACAAAGTTTAACTTGTGTGAGATTATAGGAAATTTGATTACCGAGATAGGAACGTGAGCTTGTCCGAACAAGGTCCAAGTGGATTGTGCCCTAATGACTCTTATAAGTTATAGGTAATCAGAACGGAATCCTTAATTCGTGAAAGGGGTACATAAGGTGAGGCATGACGTCGAAGGAATTAATTAGGCGTCATATATACCATATTGTAAACCCTAAACCCTAATTTCTCGTCACGAAACCCTAAATTCTTAAAATATGATTTAGTGATAGAAAAATAGAATAGGAATTAATATACATATAACAACATCCTAAATCTCATATACTTATATTCCAAACCCTAAACCCTTAAAATATGATTTATTGTTCAAACATTTTATAAAAAAAAAAAAAACTTCATCCTATTTTTCAAAACCGCATGAGGATTACTCTTGAAGTATTACTTAGTATATAGGCTGGAAACCAAGAACAACCCACAGGCACTTCTTGGAAGTGTGGGATAACTTTGGATTACAATGCCACGTACTAGTAATTACATTTTTTGTATTCTTTTATTTATTTTCTTGCCTTATAGAACAATAACCAACCTTGATATTGAAATAAATAGATGGAAGCGTTCATTGATCCCGGCCTATCGATACATCCGTTTCGACCCGCCATGCACCATAGTGGCCGGGTATATTTGGTCCGGGTGGCCGGTTTCTAGTCCCCTCGTTTTTCGTCATGGTGCCACCTTGCCGCACCTCGTATTAGCTCCTGTCATATTATTGAGACTGGCAGAGTGTGGATTTAAGTGGAGTGCACTACATGTGCCTGATACGTCACGATTTTGCATTGGAGGCCTTGATCGAGAGATGGCGTCCGAGACCCATACGTTCCATCTCCCGGTGAGATGACTATCACCCTACGTGATATCGGCATGATTTGCGGGTTGCCGATTGATGGGGATGCCGTTATCGATGATGGGTTTCCAGCATATAGACCGGCGGCCGAGTGTCAGGAGTATTTAGGGCCGTCCTGGAGACGGAGATATAGATGGGATCACCAAGCTCCGATGGATTACCGTACGCTTCCCACGCTTTAGTGACCTCGATGATGATACTGCTCCAGAGATTGTGGATCGCACGCACGGCTTATATCTTGCTTGCCTTGGGTTCTACGATCATGCCCGATCGTACGAACAACAAGGTTAAGCTATGTTATCTCCGCCGCTTAGGGATGTTTCTAGGGTGAGGAGTACAGCTTGGGGAGTGCGGCGCTTGCTTTCCCGTATCGAGAGTTATGTAGTGCGTGCACCCTCACACGAGACAAGGCGGAGGATTTCTCAACGTTCTACAGGTATTTTATTTCATTTTAATGTTCATTATGTTTTTAAGTTTTATTTCAAATTTGTGGCATTATTACTTAGTTTTTGATATACATTTATTTCATATAGATCTGGGCTTGGGAGAGGTTGACATGTGTGAGGCCGCAGATCCGTTATCGCCTCAGAGACCAGGACTACGTCATCATGCCCCTCGGATGCATGTATGCATATATCATACTTTATTTTCTCGTCGTTAATGTTTTTATTTTTTTTGAACATAATCTTATAATTATTTTGTTTATGAAATTTCAGGTGGACACAAAGCCGCTTGATCCGAGAGAGGTTACCGCACATAGCTGCGAGGCTATCGGGATCACTGGCTCACGAGGGTCACGTGGTGTGGCAGCCTTATGAGGGGAGACCCGCTCCGGTCTACTGCACTGAGGGGGAGGAGATATGGTTGGCGAAGGTCCCTCTCATATGCTTTGAGAGGGTTGAGTGGCATCTGCCTGATCGCGTGATGAGGCAGTTTGGACTGAGACAGTTTATCCCAGCACCGTTCGACACTGGCCTGGAGTTGCACCGTTCGGATCGGCGGGGAAGGCCTACGGTGAGATGGGGTGAGCACCATCGCCCACTTGTTACACTATGGGGACAGCGCCACGAGAGGTTGGTTTCCGGGGTGTTCGGCTTCCACGATATGACCTACACCGACCCATATATGGTATGGTATAGGGACATAACGTGTAGGTTTGTGCAGCAGCTCACTCACGTAGAGGTGGATGGATACCAGTCGTCTGCCCCTGCCATAGAGTTTATGGTAAGTTTTTACATTTTTAAAGTTTTTTTTTCTAATATTTTTTTTTAAGAAAACATCAATTATTAACTTATGTCTCTCGTTCTTATATATATTTTTGATATAAAAACAGGTGCAGACCCTTCAGCGCCTGCATGTCGCCAATGAGAGGGATGAGCATCCCCACCAAGCTGAAATGCGGGAGATTGTGACACACGGGTTCGTGGAGTTAGGAGCTCACCGCCTTCAGCCCGCTGCGCACCTCCCCACCAGTGAGATCGCGCACAGGACAACCTCGACAACGCCGCGACGTCGTGGACAAAGCGTAACCACCACCCTGCATGGATTTACACGATGAGCCCGAGCCCGAGCCCGAGCCCGAGCCCGAGCCCGAGCCTCGTGCGCAGACCTGCACCGATACATCTTATGGACCGGTCAGTCCAGCCACAAATGCGCAGTATGATTTTGAGCGTTGGAGCGGGGTTTCGGGGGACTGGACTGGGTGCCGAGGGGTGGCTGGGGGCGGCAGGGGGTGGGCGGGGCAGCTGGGGGTGGGGGGGTGGCAGCGGAGTGCCTGGGCGTTCCTGGACCATCCACATCCACTATGGGCTTCGGCGCTTATACGAGTGGAAGTGGGTTGAGGACTCCTTCATCACATGGAGCGTTTCATGGTTTCGTCGATCCGGCTCAGATGACCCCTGAACAAGAGCTTCAGGAACAAATGCTTAGAAGAGGGTCTCGGCTCCGGAATCCGCGTAATCCCTACACCCCGTCTTTCTATGATAATAGGTAGAGAGTTCACTTTTGTTTTTTTATTATTACGTAATGAAACTTTGTTGTGTTGGTTTAGTTTTTATTTGAATGTTTTTTATTTGTATTGAACTGTACTATTAGTTTACTTTTTATTTGAATGTTTTTTATTTGTATTGAAATTTTGTAACTTTTTCTTAGTAGTTTAGCTTTATATTTGATTTGAATGTAATTTTCCAATTCTTAAAAATGATTTTAGTTATTTTAATGAATATTTAAAAAATTATAATTGATGATATTTATTAGATTAGGGAGTAATAAAAGAAAAGTTTATTTTCCATTTAAGTTTTAAGGTTCAATTTATGTTTAGCATAATTCCAAAAAAAAATGTTCAAATGTGCTACTGTGTAATTATTGCGGGACGAATCAAAAAATTGTATTTATTGGGCCAAAATTGGAGTGGCCGCCCTTGTTCTTCGGCCAGCTTTGGTGGGCGCCCAAATTCTTTGAAATCGCTACACCGTGAAGCGATTATAAATGTACATTTCCATTCCTTGTATTCCAGCCTAAGTTTCTGTAAAAGGAGCGTCCGCTCCCACTGTGGCGAAGCGTCCGCTCCCAAGCTGCCTGTAATGTAATATGTACCTTTTTTTTTGTAATTATGCCAAACATAAATTAAAACTTAAAACTTAAAACTTAATTAAAATAAAACTGAAACTGAAAAATTACATTCAACTCAAATATAAATTACATTGGACTTTTCAAGTTTAATGAAAACGACATATAATAAAACTGAAACTGAATCCAATTCAAGCCAAACATAAATTACATTAAAAACATTCTTCTACTCCCTAAGGTTCGGGCATCTACGACGATTGTGCCCTTCCTGATGGCATGATGAACACATACTCTTCCGTTTATCTGCTTGAAAGTCCATAGAATTACGAAAGCGTCTTGATCTAGGTCGTCCGGACTTCGCAGAACGTCGAAGTAGGGGATTAGGGAAGAAACTAGGCACCAAACCATCCACGCCCCAATAGTCCTCATGCTCGATTGGTTCGAATGTTCCCTTCCATGTCTTGTAGTATTCCCAACGGTGTAATATTCGAAACGAAATCTCGACCATCAATATTTTGTGCGTAACAACAAGCAAGGAGATGGGAACAAGGCATGCGATAGGCAACCCATTTACCACATGTGCGTGCGCTCATTAAGTCGGACAATCTGTATATTTCCTCCGTGATCACCCGACGTCTTTGTTGTCACTTGATACACCCCCATTTCGTGATTGTTGAACCTCCGACGTGATGTGTTGCCGCTTTTCTGGTGTTCTTCAAGTAGTGATAACTGACTTTCGTGCTGAATTGGTGTCGGGGATTGATGTTAGGGTTATCAGGATTACCTCCTAAGGCATTGATTGAAAATCCATGCCTTACTTGAAAGTACTCCACACAACGATAGAAGGCAGTTTCAACAATTGCTGTGATTGGCATCCCACGAGCTCCCTTCATCACACCATTGAAAACCTCAGACATGTTGGTAGTCATGATGCCATACTTGTAACCACCATCGTGTGCCAATGTCCATTTTCTAGCATCCAAATGTTGAAACCATGCAATTGCCTCGGGCTTAATTCCACGGATACTCTCTAAGATAGATTTCAATTTTCTATCTTGAGTTGCTCTACCCGCTCTCCGAGCGTATACTTCAACCCTTCCCCTCTATACTTTTCCAAGAAATTTGCTCGCATATGTCTCAAGCAATATCGATGATGCACGTTTGGCCACCACGTATCTTCTCCTACAGTCTTCAGAATGCCCCAATGACGGTCGAGATATCAAGCATACTTCACGACTCTTGATAATATGCTTGCAAACCAGGTATAAGAACCAACGCCGGTTCGGCCAGTCCTCCTTTTCAACAACGGCAAAGGCAAGCGGAAGTATCTTTGTCTTGGGCGTCAACACCCATGGCACCGCATTACCCCTTTATATCTACCATGCATAAATGTTCCATCCACAGAAATGACTGGCCGACAATGAGAGAAAGCTTCAATGCAAGGCCCAAATGCCCAGAATACCTGTCGAAATAGGGAGGCTTCACCGACAGGAGGAGGAGGTGTAGAGTACTCAACAATTGTCCTCGGATTGTATTTTTGAATGGCTGCTAGGACGCGCGGTAACCTCTTATAAGATTCCTCCCAATCTCCAAAAACCTCTGCAATGCCATTCCGCTTTCCACACCATGCCTTCTTGTAAGTAATTACCTTGTCGAACCTACAAGAGATGTGTGCAATAATGACTCCACCCTTGACATCTGAATCGGCCTTAATAAGACCAACGACTTCCCGACCAGATAAACTTGGCATCTAGATTGGGGTGATCTTGACTTGCTCCAGAATATAAGCAGCAGTGAGGAGCCTTATACTTGGTCACTTCCCAATAGCCAAACTTCTTCCTACTCACACGAACATAAAAATGACATGGATAATTTTTTAACAGACACTCAATTACCCATGTGTTCGGTGTGCTCTTTCTTACCCTGAACCTGCGATTGTTTTTAATATGGAACCTTTTCATATCAAATTGTGCCTCGTTCTTGCCAGGAAAGCGTATCCCTTTAGCAATCGGTTGTTGTTCGGATCCCAAACTGGAAAACTATGTGCATGATCATAATCAATCAAGCCTTGTTCTTGTCGAGCAGATGTACCAATATCACTGTAAAAGGGATAACTCGCTCTCTCATATCTTCGATTTTGCGGCACTTCATAGTGAACAAGAGGTGCTTCCACATCATCATCAATCGGCCCATCATCACCGGCTCCCAAATCGACATCAGAATCACTACTACCCTCCTCATATTCATCATCATCATCCTCTAGCATTGCATCTACATCAGTGTGCACTTCCTCTTCTTCACAGTCAACATCATAATCATCATTAACGTGATCATTATGCCCAAATGCCCGATCATCATCATGAACATGATAATTATGGCCAAATGCCCCATCATCATAATTTGGTGTTTGAGTTGATACAAGAGTTTGGGAACTTGGACCAACCCCATCATCACGGTTACCAGTTGGAGAAAACCTGAAAGTACTCTCTGTGTGCTGTGTTTCAAACTCTGGATTGGATCGATTTTCAATTAATTTTACAACAACATACAGCTGCAAATTTCCAATCCCCCCAAATTTAGCAAACTGATCGAACATTACTTCCATACACGCATCATCTTCAATACGGAAAGGAAAGTACTCACCAATCCCGCTATCAAAAGAATGAGGGCATCTGTAAATGACTTTCAAATCAAATTGAGACCGATCTAAGTTCGCCTTTTTATATAACTCATCAATCAACTCATTGTATTTCCATTGGCAATTACCCCTTATTGCACATTTTGGCCCCTTTTTGAAATGAGGACCATCAAACGGTTGTTCATCATCACCTCCCCAATAACACATAAAAATGATCGGACCCCCGTTCATATTTAACCCTACATTACGAAATCAAAGTGTTAAAACCTACATAACAAAACTCTTACATTTATTATATCTACAATATCATAAAACACAGTTAAATCATTAAATTTTATATCTAAACACAAGTCAAAATAATAATTAAGATGATGTTAATTTACCTTGATTCTTGTTGATCTTCAACAATTCTGATGAAATAAAATAACTTGAAGAAGTTTTATTTTGAATTAAGGGAATTTAGAAAATGGTGATTGAGAGAGTTGATTGAGAGAAAGAGAGAAAGGTAGGAGAAGAAACAAAGCTGAGGAGAAAAAGAGAAAGCTATGGAAGGAATCTCAGAACCACGTGAATTCACACAAAACATTTATCACGGGTGTTGTACTTTGTTGCTGTAAAAGTGTTTTGTTTTACTTAAACTCGCTACACCGTGTAGCGAGTTTCAATAAAGCTGAATTAAACTCGCTACACCGTTTAGCGATTTCTCTTTATTGAAACTCGCTACACGGTGTAGCGAGTTTAAGTAAAAACAAAAACCTTTACAGCAACAAAATTTCAAAATTTTTTACTTCTTTTTGTTTTTTCATTCGCGAAGGCATTTTGAACAATAAATATAGGTTAATTTATGTATCATAATGAATATCTAAAAATTGTTACTTGAAGTACATATAATGTTGTAACAATAACAACTTTTAAATTTTAATTTGGACAATTAAATCAGCTTCAAATTTTTGCTCAAAATAGCTTCGTAGTAACATCAAAAAAAAAAATTCGTTCGCGAAGCTATTTTGAGCAATAATTATAGGTTCATTTATACTCCCTCCGTCCCGCTAATATTAGCACACTTTCTATTTTGGGCGTCCCGCTAATATCCGCACACTCCCAAAAAGGAAACTTTATATTAATAAAATATTCACCCAACCCCACTCATTCTCTCTCCTACATTATTTTAATACTCACAACACCATTATAATTTATTACACCCTCCACTCATTCTCTCTCCACTCATTCTTTTACACTCACAACATTTTATTAAAATATCATATTCCTTAATTCCCGCACAAACAGTGTTTGTGCTAATACTAATGGGACGGAGGGAGTATATCATAATGAATATCTAAAAATTGTTACTTGAAGTACATATAATGGTGTAACAATAACAACTTTTAAATTTTAATTTCGACAATTAAATCAGCTTCAAATTGTTGCTCAAAATAGCTTCGTACTAACAAAAAAAAAATTACATGTGTTAAAAAATAATGACATGTGGTCAATTTTTTTTTATAAATATTTATAAATCTTACATAAAATTACAAAAAATAAATATTTTCGAGTTAGTGGCCACATCCCGACCACATAGGAAATCTACATAAAATCACAAAAAAAAAATATTGTCAAGTTAGTGGCCACATCCCGGCCACATAGGAAATCTTACATAAAATCACAAAAAATAAATATTTTCAAGTTAGTGGCCACATCCCGGCCACATAGGAAATCTTACATAAAATCACAAAAAATAAATATTTTAGAGTTAGTGGCCACATCCCGGTCACATAGGAAATCTTACATAAATAAATAAATTCAGTGACCACATTCCGGTCACATAGAAAAATAGTACATAAATTCAGGTACATATTAAATCCGACATAAATTCAAATAATACATGTCCAAAGATGAAATTAACAATCCTTAGGGAAGACCTTACAAACATTGGAAGGAACAATGTTAAGTAGTTTTTTTGAGCGTGATATGGCCCAAACAACAACCTAATAGATGAACAAAACAAAACATTTAGAACAAAAAGGTAAGGATATATTTAGGGAGTGTAATGTTAAGGAAAATATTTCATACCTGAGTAAGTATCAGAACAGCACCTTCACCAATGTCACTTCCGCCCTCAGTTTGCTTAAACACTTTGTCACCTAAGTAAGCTTCAATAGTGTCAGTAGGATCCTTCAAAATCACGTGAAAAGAGCCATTCTCAGTTGGTGTGCACTTCCTGACAACAACCACAACCTAATAGAACAAAAATATTATGACCAATTAATTGTAAATTTCAACCTTAACTATAATTAATGTAAAATATTATACTGTTCCACCCTTTCATGTTGTTTGCATTTCTCCTTGATCATTTTCAACGGATAAAATGTACCCTCTCCGGTGAGATAATCCATTGCGAAAGCCAAGCTTTGCCACTGGAATTCATCATCGTCCTCCGCTCTTCAAGCTTTCTACGTATTGCCTCTTGGGTCGGCGAGCGGGGTCCCCGAGAGACATGAGCTTTTCCGGTGTGATGCCGACGCATGGCTAATCGTGCTTCACCACGGACCAGGTATGATATGACGCGGTGGAGATCTCTCTCGTTCAGTTTGAGGCGGTGGAGACGGTGGAGATTGAAACTCTCGTTCAATTTGAGAGAGATTAGATAGGCGATTGGAGGTTTGGCCAGGGTTGTCTTGGAAGAGGTTTTCGTCCACGATACCAACGGGGTTTTGATGGATCCATTATGAGAGAGATAGATGAAAGATGGACTTAAGAAAGAAAGAAAAGGGAGAACTGGGCTGAGAAAGGAAGAGAATGGTAAGTTTTGTTGGGACGGACGAAGGGGGTTATGTAGGGGTTTGGAATAAATTGAACTCGCTACACGGTGTAGCGAGTTTGACTTCTGGTCAAAACTCGCTACACGGTGTAGCGAATTTAGTTTAATTAAATGACCTAATTAATTTCCCAACGGCCGTAATTAATTACCCTAAACTCGCTACACGGTGTAGCGAGTTTTGACCAACCCTAGTCAAACTCGCTACACGATGTAGCGAGTTTCAAAAAAGAGGACATTCTGGGCAATAGTTTGAACAGTAAGTCATTTTCATAAATAAAAAAGTAAAACGGGATTATTTGGGAAAAAATTCGCTATCTCCCACTTCAATTATTTCTTTTTCGACATCATATGTTCATGTTAATATGGATTATTTGATTTTTATAATTTTATTTAGCAAGGTTTTCATATTGTTATTATTTTTATGGTGAGACTTTTATAATTTTTCTTAGCTATGAATATATTTCTTTTAAGTAATTTTAATAACATTATATAAATATATTTCTTTTAAAGTGAGTTTTATATAAGAAAATATTTAGTTATAACGCCATGAAAAAATTAATTCTTACAACAGTGTGGAAATTATTTGTCATGTATCTACGTTACAAAAATAATTTTTTATAATATTCTAAAAAACTAGTTTTCATAAGAGACTTAAGCTTTTATTAATATTATTTTACTTTTTGTTTTATAATATAAGTCAAAAAAAAAAAAAAATTCGTCCCAAAATCACATTTTAAAATAAGTACATAATGTTAGTACAATTTTAATATGATACAAGCAATTTATAAAAAAATAAAATATAATTTTTGAAAATTGATATGTTAATCACATTTTAAAATAAGTACATAATGTTAGTACAATTTTAATATGATACAAGGTTCTAAAAAGCGCTAGGCGGATGCTAGGCGGCGGAGCCGGGCCTAGCGCCTAGGCGGGGATTAGTTGGGATTAGTCGGGACCTAGGCGGGGCTTAGAACTAGGCGTTGGAGAGGGGCCTAGCGCCTAGGCGGGGCCTAGGCGTCCTTAGGCGGGTTCTTTTAAAACACTGCTTACTATGAGATGAAAGGAGGATAGCAAAAAAATAAATAAATAAATAAATAAGTGCAAATTAGGACATGGTGTAGACACTGAGCATTTAAAATAAAACAAATATTAGACATTAATTTTTGGAACAAAACATCTTGAAAGATAGACATGCATTTAAAGGTGGATGAGTAATTTTTAGTACTGAATGTTGAATGTTAATGTTAGTAAAATAAAATACAATTTGAAAGCCCTATTGAAGGGTAAATGAAAGATGTAGAATAAATTTTTAATATGTTAGGGTGGACAACTCATTTAAACTATAATTAATATTTTAGAAAATTTTGATTACCCTAATTAATATTTTTAAAAAATATATATATAATGATAATATTTCATATAATGTATCAAGAATAATTCTTATGATATCATAATGCTCAGAAAAAAATAACATGCAAGGATAATCAATTTTTCATTAAAAAAAATATTGATTAAAGTTAAACTTATCAAATTATGAAGCAAAGAGTCATACAACAACAACAACAACAAAGCCTTAGTCCCAAAATAATTTGGGGTCGGCTAACATGAATCCTCATATGTTATCGTGAAAAAAAAATAAAAAAATAAAATTAAATTAAATTAAATTAAATTAAAAAAAATACAAAAATAAATTAAAAAAATAAAAAATAAAAAATAAAAAATAAATAAATAAATAAATAAATAATAATAAATAAATCTCGATTAACCATACTCGAAGAGATATTTAGATCTCCAACATCCTGCTCTTGACCGCCATTGAACAAGTTATCAAAGTACGAACTCCATCTATCTTTTATCTCTTTATCCCCGACAAAAACTCTTTGGTCTACATCCTTCACACATTTAACCGTCCCAATATCTCGTGTCCTCTTATCCCTCATACGAGCGAGTCTGTAGATGTCCTTTTCCCCTTCTCTTGTATCCAACTTATCATAAAGTTTCTGATTCACCTTTGCTCTTGCGTCTCTTCTTTCTTAGCATCTCTTCTAGCTTCCTTATACTTCTCATAGTTCTCGTCGCTCCTACATTTCCCCAATAATTTGTAGCATTCTCGCTTGCCCTTTATTGCTTGTTTTACTTCCTCGTTCCACCATGATGTGTCCTTACTTGGTGGCCCATTTCCTCTAGATTCTCCAAGGACTTCTTTCGTCACCTCCTTTATGGTATGTACCATCTTAGTCCAAGTCGAATCTATATCCATATCCTCCATATTATCCGCCCAAATACCGGTATCGACCATCTTAGCTACAAATTTCGGTTGATTTTCCCCTTGAAGTCTCCACCACTTGATTTAGGGTCTACTGTGATTTTCTCTTCCTCGAAATTCTCTTACTTCGGAAATCAAGTACCACCGCCTATGTTGAGTTGCTTTGTGCTCTCACCCGAACAACCTTGCAATCTGTATAACTCTTTCTACAAGTATTTCTTACTAAGAAGAAGTCAATCGACTCTCGCATTACCTACACTCCTATAGGACACCAAGTGAGATTCTCTCTTCTTAAACCAAGTGTTCATTATACTCAAGTCATATGCCAACGCAAAGTCCAGGATACTATTTTCTGCTTCATTCCTCTCTCCAAAACCAAAACCTCCATGTATGCTCTCAAAGCCATATCGACTAGACCCCACATATCCGTTCAGATCACCACCAATCACTAATTTCTCACCACTAGGTACTCGTTGCACTACCTCCTCCAAATCTTCCCAGAACACTTGTTTAATAGATGCATCCAACCCTACTTGTGGTGCATAGGCGGAAATAATAGTTATAATCTCATCACGTATCACCAGTTTAATGCTCATAATTCGATCACTCTTCATGTACACTTCCACCACATCATTAATATACTCCTTATCAATAATGATACCCACTCCATTTCTACCCTTATCCTTTCCTGAGTATCAAAGCTTAAAACCCCAAGGCGATATTTCTTTTGCTTTCTCTCCAACCCACTTAGTTTCCTAAAACACATTATGTGAATCTTCCTCCTCCTCATAACTTCCACCACCTCTGCGATCTCCTGTCAATGATCCAATGTTCCAAGTTTCAAAGCGCATCTTACTACCCTTACACCTACCATGGACTAGCTTCTTTACCCGCACTCGTCCGCAAAGCGGGAACCCTTGCATATTTGACACCACCCCCGTGCGAAGAGATGGCGCGTCGCTTCCGGGCGACGACCTAGCAACCTTTGCATACTTATCACTACACCCAGGTCTTTGAAGTGTAGCGCACCCTTGCATATTTGACACCACCCCCGAGCGAAGAGATGGCGCGTCGCTTCCGGGCGACGACCTAGCAACCTTTGCATACTTATCACTACACCCAGGTCTTTGAAGTGTAGCGCGTCGGCCGCCGAGGAAACGCCCCAACGATATTCATAATCCGATTCATGTCATGTTAATGTGACAAAAATTTTACGCTGGCTGTCACATGCCTACCGCAACCCTCACCCTTTATCCTGACTTGGGACAGGCAAGGATAAATCCTTGGTGGGTTTGAAGCAAAGAGTCATAAAACTTCTCAAATTATTAAGCAAATTTGAAGCAAAAAAAAGTCATAAACTAAATAAATGTTTATTTTTTATTAAAAAATAATATTTTCGTCATCCCCTCTTAAAGTTTACAAAAATAGTGAATTTAAGAATGGCAAAACTATAAAAATTTCCACTGTACCTAAAGATTTACAACTGTACTTTATTTTCATCAATTTTGTCACTGTGTTATAAGTTTTGCCGTCATTTTTTACCTTCACTCATACTCATACAGATGTTAGAAACCTAACAAAAATGTTAAAATTTCACTAAATGTTATAACCATAATGAAAGTGTTAAAAAAATTAGCAAAGATGTTGAAAATGTTAAAGAGTTTTTTTTAAAAAAAAAAAAATTATTTGGTAAAGATAATATTTTTAAAAAATAAATAATTATTTTTAATATCAATTTTGAAAATTAATATTTTTTTAAAAAAAAAAAACTATTACTTCTACTATTTTTAAAAATAAACTCCAAAGTTTATTTTATTTTATGTTTGAACCAATACTTGGGTATATATAGCAACAACAAAAAATTTATTAAATTGACTTCAAAGTCTGAATAACCCCCCGGAAGGGGTGGTCTCGATTTTTAATATTATGAAAATAATATTTTACATGCAATTCTACTTTTATTTAAATTCAAAAATCATAATAATAATATTTAAAGTAACTATACTTATTTTATATTAAAAAATAGATATTAAAAATATTTCATAATGAATATTTTTTAAAAAAAAATATTGTTTTTTATAAATGATAATTAAAAAAATATTATATTTTTAAAAAAAAATCTTTAACAATTTCAATGTCTCTGTTAAAGTATAACATTTTGTTTTGGTTATAACCTTTCGTTAAAATTTTAACATTTGTATTAAGTTTGTAACATTTTCAATGTCTCAGTTAAAAAAAATCTTTAATGTCTCTGTAAAAGTATAACATTTGTTATAAAAATTAACTTGTTCATGTAAAAATGTGACAAGAAAATATAAAATATTAGTGGTTCACTAACAGAGATTTTTGTTTGATATAGAGACGAAAATGTTTTTACATGTATTGTCAAGAGGTATAGAAGCTGCTAACATAACATATTGAGCATATCTCTAAATACAATACTCCATTTTTACTTTGATGGTGGTAGGTAAACCATAAGTAGGTATGATTGGATTGGATTGGATTGGATTGACGTTGATAATATAAATATCCCCTCCCTAGTCTCCATTTTTACACACTCAGTTCATCTTCAAGAAAATTGTACTCAAATTTGAATTCCGTCTTGATTCTTTGGCACCTGGAAACAGTATGAGCATGGGTAGGTAAGTATTCCTTTTTCTACATTTCTCACTATTTCAGCTGCATTACATTCTTTTATGCTTATTTAAACACTAATAATTACTGTATTTCATACAACAATACTAGTTGGATTTTAAACAGCCGGCCCATCCATGGATCATATCATTGTAGCCGAGTCCGTGTAACATAGGAAAATGGGTTAAATAACTACAAGAACCGGAAACTCGTATATCCAATTCCAAGCTCCAACGAGAAGTCATGGGTAGAATGTGAGATTCTTCACCATGTATGCTACTGCTGTCAAGGTATGCATGGGAAGGGTCAAGGAAACGAACATCTTGAGTCTTTGTTCACCCACTGGCAAATGGGCAGATAGCTATAAGCCTATTACTGTTTATGTATTTTTTTTTTTCATAAGATATTACTGTTTATGTAGAAAACGGTACAAGCCCAGGAAAATCAAATGAGTAATACCAGGGGAAGCCAGTAAAACACTTGTTCTCTTCATGAATAGTTTTGGGTACAAAGCACTTGTGATGTGGTACATTAGGATATCTATAACACCAAAGCTGGGATTGTATTCTATAAGAGACTTTTCCTTTGGGGGGTGGGGGGGGAGGAATAAAAGTGAATAGTCAAATAGTCAGCAGCATCTGGTCTTAGTTTAGTGTTTTAATGGAGGTGTTACCATGCTAAGGAAGATCATAACAAAGTGCAAGTGCAATCTGAGAATGTTGGACCCCCCCCCCCCCCCCCCGGTTAGCATCCTGATCCTAATATTTTTCCAATTTGAGCTTGGTTGTACCCTGTTTGACGCTGTCATCATAATTACACAACCGCTTGTAGTCACATTTGATGGAAATATTATCCAAGCTTCTGAGTTTTTTCGCTATCTTGGATCCATTATCCAAAAGGATGGAGAATTAGATGGAGATGTGGCTCATAGGATTAAAGCAGGTTGGTTGAAGTGGAAGAGTGTCACAGGGTTTCTATGTGATCGCGGCATGCCCAATAGATTAAAGGGAAAATTCTACCGCACGGCAATTAGGCCGGCATTGCTTTACGGCACCGAATGTTGGGCCGTGAAACAGTGTCACGTGCATAAGATGAATGTGGCGGAGATGCGTATGCTTCGATGGATGTGCGGTCATACAAGAAAGGATCGATTGGGGAATGAGGTGATCAGAGGTAAAGTAGGAGTTGCGCCCATTGAGGATAAAATGAGGGAAAATCGTCTAAGGTGGTTTGGACATGTGAGAAGGAGACCGAGTGATGCACCGGTTAGGAGGCCGGAACAGTGGAGAAATGATAAAATGGCGAGGGGTAGGGGAAGACCCAAACAAACTTGGATTAGAGTAATTGAAAATGATATGAGTTTACTTGGAGTGGATGAAAGTATTGTGTTGAAGAGGCCGGAGTGGAGGGCAAAAATCCATGTGGGGGGTTGATTTTTTTTAATTTTTTTTTAATTTTTTTAATTTGTTATTTTTATTTTTGATTTTTTGATTTTGATTTGTATGTTTATTTATTTATTTATTTATTTATTCAACAACCTTTTTTCACGATGACATATGAGGATTCATGTTAGCCGATCCCAAATTATTTTGGGACTAAGGCTTTGTTGTTGTTGTTATATGTGACTTGGTTAAAGTTCAAAAAACAAGAGATTTTCATTATGGGATCAAACTTTGGCATCAAAAGTTCTGAGCTAATTGTTCCAAGGAGAAAAAGATAGAGTTTCTGTGGAACTATTCTTGTCAAGAAGCATTGTAGGCCTTTCATATGCATATGCTTAATCAGATTGCAATCCCCATGACTATCAAGAATTAAGAATTGCTCACTTAAGTTACAATGATATACAAATAGATTATATGTAAAGTAAAATTCAGAGAAATCATACCAGCCATTCTGCATCTCATCACTGCCCATATGAAAATCGAAGTATACATATGTTCCCTGTTCATATTCATCGGTGGCAATTTTTGGCTCCTCATGCCGTTGGAACCATGTGGTATACTTTTTATGGTATCTCCATGATTGCTTCTTCAATTCTTTTGCAGCCAAATATTGCTGATAAGTATTCTGCAAACAAGAAAAGACTTGAGAACAGGATTTATACAAATGCACAGCAAAATTTTACAAGCAACAAGGACTATGAATGTCATTAAAATAAAGTTTCAAGTTACCTGCTGGTAGTAAAATGCAAAGAACAGAGTATCGGTACCAAAATTATCAGCACCAAGTCGTTCCCAAAAGGCCGGATTATTGACAATGGGAGCCTGCACTTGAGGATAGCTTGGAGGGGTAACTGCAGGGTGCCTCTGAAAAAACGGAGATAATCTTGAATATAAAAACTCATTTATAGACTTTCTATATAGTGAGAAAACAAACCAGAGAGCAATGAATCATCAGACCGCAGTGTAACTCTTAGCACGTTCAGAGTCTTTGGGTTGGGGAAGCTTGAAGTAAGCAGCCTCAAGCATCTGCAGGTTGTACTGCTGATCATGCATTGCTCCCAAGTTCACAGAAGAAGCATTTAGACCATCGCCAATGGCACCAAGGTCAGATACACTTCTTCGACCAATAACACCAAGGCTTGCAGAAGGGTGATTGGCTTGTAAAGGTTGTCCAGGAGAAAGATCAATATCCCGTGAAACCTGTGCATAATCTGTCAATGAGCCAGATACTCCAGCCTGCAATCAAATAAAAATATAATAAAATATCAGGAAAAATAGGATTAAAGACGGAAAAAAAAAATACTCCCTCCGTCCCATAGAACCTTACCCACTTTGCCATTTTGGGCGTCTCATCGGTAAATCGCACTTCCTAATAAGGAAATTTTATAATATTTTTTATTAAGGGGACCCACTTGTCATACTCAACAACTATCCACTTACTATTCTCAACCCCACTTCCTCTCTCCTACCCACTCACAACACCTGCTTTTATAACATTATTCCTTATTTCTCGTTCCCAATAGTAAATGGGTAAGGTTCTATGGAACGGAGGGAGTATGTGAAAACACTAATCAAGCCGTCAGCACTAATCATAGCAAAACTTTTGATAGATGATATAAAGTTTTAGCCAGAGTAAGAATTATTAAGGATATTAAACATACAGGTGCATCTAGTGTATACAAAGCCTTCAAACCATCATCATTTGTTCCATTCATGCCCAGGACAGAGCTAGGGATAGAGTCAGCAGCTGAATCCTCAGAGACAGTCTGTGGTTGCTGCAGTTCCTCAATTTTTGCATTGCCAGCTTCTGCATTCATCCGAAATGGTTAAGAGATATTCTAGTACCAAATTGCTTATAAACAGTGAAAAAATATGTTCAATTTTAACTTGATGCATCTTAGATTAGAATATTTAAAACACAAACCTTATGAGGCGTGGATACTCAAAATGGGTGAAGTGAAGGCATCAGATTCACTTGGATAGCTATAAGTGTGTCATATAATCGTGTAAAAGCAACAATACATTCAGTCCAGGTTCATATAAATTAACTTCCACATATGAATATGGTGCAAAAATCTTGTTTGGATACATGTGGGAGGGATCAAAAAAAATATTTGGCGTACCTGAAAACATGGATGTTGGAGTATATAATTAGATACTAGTGTGATGATGCCTCGTATCAAAAGACTCCAAAGATTCAGGAACAAAAAGATTGAATAGCTATATGCCTATCAGTCAGGTGCAATGGCATCTTATTATCCTCTACCATCAATTTCTAGCTCCTCTTTATCTCACCCATTGTCTCTAATTCCCCTTGGTTTTCCCCCTCTTTTAGAATCCGTTCAAATTATATCCCAATCATTCTTCTTTCTTCATTCTTTTCCCGAGTCATCACCTCCACATCCTTATAACAAGAAAAAAATTCCACTCCCTCCGTCCAATATAAATGTCGCACTTTCCTTTTTAGTCTATCCCAAAATAAATGTTGTTTTTCAAAATGGGGAAACAATCTTGTGCATTTTACCATGGTACAATCACTATACAAACAAGAAATGCACACTTCTTAAAAATGTTGACAAGTCAGATGTGACATTTATTTTGCAACAGAGGAAGTAATAAATTGCTGCAATCGCACTACATAGTCCTGCCAGCTAAGTTGGCGAGGCTAAAGGAAGATCACAATACATGAAAAGAGAGCAATAGCAATCAACAATCCATACCATTATCTTTAGGACCAGTAGCCATTATTGCATGCTGAGAAGCCTGCGTATGAATCGAATTTGGTTGCTGCTGCAAGGAGGCAGATGTGACAGCAGAAAGCCCAGCTGCTTGGGCTCCAACATTCAACCCAACTTGAGGTGACACAGCAGAGCTTTGAGAGTTGAACTGTAACATGATTAAATGTAGTATAAAGGTCCGTTTCAAGCTATATTCATAAAGCATAAAAGACAATAGGAAAGGTGATATTGTAAGATTGATAAACATGATTATTAAGGATCATACGGTGATTGTCAATCGATAACTAGATAGACAGGTCAACATAGAGTTTCAATTTGTCACATCTTTATTTCAAAGTCTATGGAATTCAAACTTCAAATTGCAGCTCAAAGTAATAGCCTTATGAAAAAAATCTACATATGAATTCCCAAAAGAGAATATGGTCAAAACAAATGCTATAACTTAGGCTTTGTTTTTACATGGCAAATGGATTCAAAAACTCGTTCTCATGAAGATCAATTGTCGTGTAACATTATGATATCGTTTCATTTTTTCTAACAGTTAAAAGTGACCCATAAATATTTCAGACTGAAACAATGAAGGATAATTAGATTTCAAAAGAGGTAACCATATACGAAGTTGAGCTTTTTCTCTGAAAGAGCTTATGGATCTCAAATTCGTAGCTAATTTCTTTCATAGGGATGGATGATTTTCCATCAATTTGCAGCATGTTTTGTAATTGACTAACACATTTTCCTGAAGGTACCAAACATTGAAAAATAAACCCAGAAATTGGTTTATGTAATAAAAACTAAAGCCTTAACATAGAAAATATTCAAATATCTATCGAAATTGGAATGCCAACCATCAACAGGGCCAAAGATCACCTGCTGCATGAGATTGTTTTGATGCTGTGCAGAGAACTGTTTGTGACTCCCACCAGCAAGTGGAGTCATGCCAAGTAGAGTACTCTGACCTTGCTGCACCTGCTGATATCGCTGCAAGAACTTCTCCCGTTGATCTGGTGAAATTTCAGTTCTTGCACGAACCGGCCCCTAAAAAATATATATATAATTTTATTGGACGTGATAGAATATGGGTGTTAGGAAGAATCAGAAGGCTATTTCCTCTCGGAACCACTCAGCAGTAGGCTACAACAACAAAGTCTTAGTCCCAATATGATTTGGGCTCGGCTAACATGAATAGGCATATAGACTCATCAAAATATATGAGAAACAAAAAGAAAGAGAAAAGATCACTCAGCAGTAGGCTAATTATAACTCCCTCCATTCCAAAATGAATGTTCAAATAAATTTCAAATTTGCTCTTCATCAATAGTAAATTTGGACATTTATTTTGAACGGAGGGAGTATTATTTTTTTCTTTTCTTTCTCTTTTTGGGTCAATGGAAGCATAGTTTAGGTTTCGCACATGAACCGCTCAGCAAAAACAAGTAGATTAACTAAATTACAGAAATGAAAATCATTGCTACATACCGCTTCAAGTTGATTCGGGAAGGAGCTCCCAGGCCTCCATTGTATACCGGAAACTCCAGAAGGTGAAAAAATCCTGCCAGGCATGCCTGTGGCTTCACCAGCATTGCCAGTGTCAGGTGAGCTAGCTCCATCACTAGCTTTGGTACCTTGCTGCAAGATCATTCTGTTACTTAAAGGTGAAACCTGAGGCTGTACCATGCCACTATTACCAACTCTTTCATCAGACCCTAATATATTTCTCTTTGCCATTTCTGATACAGAAGGAACAATGCCAAGGGCTCCATTATTAGACATTGTACTTCCAGAGGTAAGAGGATTACTTATCGAAGGTTGGTTGGTTAGGCCAGCTCGGCCAATATTCCTTAGACCAGCTTCAGTAAGAGCGGGTGGCGATTTACGACCGGGAAAGCTTGCAATCTCTTCCTCTTTGGAAGGGGTAGATATATTGATGGGAGATGAGGGAGCAGCAGCACCGGCATTATCCAAAGCACCCAGAACAGAACTTGGACCAGAAAGGATTGACGAGGCAGTCACACCAGGAAGATTATGTAATGAAGCACTCACTGGAACAGGAATGGCATGGCTTGCTGCTGGTGTCGTAGGAGCAGAAGAAATCGCACTAGACTTAGGAGGTGGAGTCCTGGCTGTAACCTCAGAACTACTGTCCTGGGCAACGGTCTCGTCATTTTGCTCCTGAACTAAAGCTCCCTGTAGAAAAGATTTAAATTAAACTTGGAATAATAGCTTCAACCCATACAACAAATTGCAGCAAGGAAATCAAATATCAGTAAACAGACAAATTAGAAAGAAAAAAAAAAGCATTCCATCAGGATTCCATACAACAGGGTCAATAAGGCTCAGAATAGGCATGCAAAATAAATAGAAATCAGATAAATAACGTGGGTAAGCAGGGCAAGGCTCAAATTATCATGAGATGGCTGCCATTTAATTAAATATTGGCTTTCCAATCAACCACATCGTCCATCATTCTATGATAAATCCTAAATGTGTTGCAATCAGTGGTGGGCCCTCAACCATAACACAATATATAAGATTGAGATACATTCCTGGAAATAATAATCAGAGCAACAAGAAGAAGAAGTGAAAAAGAAAATAAAAGAAAAGAAAGTCTCCACCAATTTCTTGAGTGGGCTCACAATGAAGGATGAAATGACAACCCCCCACCTTCTTCCCCGAGTTGGATCATGCCAATTGAACTTTTGAGAATCAGCAGGGGTAAGTGCAAGGAAAACAACTTTCCGTGCACAGATTGAAAAGAATGCAATTACTGGTAGCAAATGAAATTTGATATGTACATATACACACAAAGGCGTGCACCCATGTATACATTCGATGTCTCCATGCTCAGCAACCTCCTTACTTATTTACGAGTTTCATTAATACAACTCCAGACCACTGTCATAATTAAATTTACTCATATACACTCGGGCGCACATATACAAACATGGAAAGATAGAGTGAGAGAACGAAGTATTATCGGCAAGCTAACTCATAGAAAATTAAGCATACCGGTGTTTGAGCTGGCGAAGAGGGCACAGAAGTTTTCAAGTTTAGAACAGTGCCAGAGGCGCCAACACCCTGCCAAAGCAAGAATCCGAAATTTGAATGACAACTCTATCATTGAACTCTAAACTCTTTAAGATGAATTAAAAAAATTGTATCTGTGGGACTAGAAACGCAGCCATGCGATTATTAAACAATCTAATCTAATCTTTGTAGCCCAAGCTAACTTTCTTAAAAGCAAAAGGATAAAGCATACAGAAATAAGCATTACAGAAACCCAGTAAAAAGTATATGCAAAGTGAAGCAAGTTCATCAACGCTAATAGCACTAATAAAATTTTAAAAGTTGCATGCACGTTTTCTTTTAGTTGAATCTTCCAAGCTTTAATTATAAGAGACTCCTCCACAGAACAGCCGAAATACTCTGATGGAACACTCTGTAACAGAGTGAGCTTTTGACCACTAAGTGTTGATCTTCGGTTCTTGGCTAAACCTTGGAAATCGTAATGCCATAATGCCTTTCAAATCCTCCTAGCCATTATCCTACTGCAATAATTCTTGCTAAGAAGAACACCCATGTTGTGGCAATTCCACCCAGAAGGTAATGGGTTACTCCTACAGCACGTCCTTGTACGTTGCTTAAGGCTCTCGGCTGAGTAGCAGGAGCAACTGTTAATTTATTATGAGCCCAAACGATGGATTCAATAAGTTCTTGCCAATAACCACGTCCACTAAATAAAAACATTAAACTAAAAGCCCATACAAAGTGAGCAAGACTTGGTTTTGGTGGCTTCTAAAAGAAGTTTTATCTCAAGTTTTAGACCATCATAGTTTAAGTTAGTAAGACTTGCTCCTTAAAAGAAAGGGCACAAAAAAAAGTTAAGCCTTACAAAAATTAATAAAGCACCAATCTTCAAGCACACGTTTTGGTTTTTAGTGGCTCATGAAAGAAGTTCTAAGTCAAAATTTTAGACCACCATGGAGATTTCAGCTAATAAAGCTTCCAACTCAAAATGAACTGCCCAAATAAAAGGTAACACTTCAGAAAGGTACTAAAAGAACAACACTCATCACGCATTAGTGATGGTATTTGGTGCTTCGTAATACTTGGTTCCAGTGGCTTCTAACAAAACTTTCTCTCAAGTTTCAGAGCACCGCAGATATTTACTGAAAAGAAGAAGAGAAGGCAGAAGAACATAGCAGATAGCACAAAATTGGTAGAAACAGGGTCCCCCTTGCACGAGATATTGCGCCGCTATATAGTTCCTACATTTTGCTTGCTTCAAAGTTACCAATGAATCCAAGAAACTTGACACCACAGAAGAATAATCACATCATTCCTCACAGAAAATCTAAAATTAGCAAGTACAGTGCATTCCACAAACGGAGACCAATGCCAAGATATCCTGTAAGGATCAAAACCCGTATAAATTGGTGCAAAGAAATCCTTTGTTCAAAGGACAGTAAACCAATGCTCATTCCTCACACCAGCTTAGTTATTAAATGTGATTGCCTCTTTTGCCTCAAGCGAGAGGTGAAGTCAGGGGCCTCCATATCCAAGGTGAGGCGATGTGGCAAAGGCAAGCGTAGGCAGGCGTCTCTCTCACCTAGGAGAGATGTAAGGCGATGAGGCACACACTGACCAAAATCTCAATTCCCCCCCCCCCACTCTCTTTAAGTTAGACAATCACTTTTCTTTTGGGATCAAGACAGTGATATACAGTGTTAATTCTTCCTCTTCCTTCTCACTTCTCATTATATATATATATATATATATATATATACGCGCATATATGAATTTGTAACTTTTTATTTTTCCTTAAACCTATTGCCTTGTTAGCCTCTTGCTCGCCCGCCTCTCGCCTGAACAAGGTACCTCTCCCGCTTTACTTTTATTTACTACGTACAACAGTCTCCAAGCCACGGGAAAATGAAGCAAATGATAGTCATAGGATTCAGAACCCCGACGCATAACACAAATATTCAAGGAAAAAGCTTTATTAGGTTGACAACATTGTAAAGGTCATTAAAATTTAATCGATTTAGTATAAGAGACCATGCGAAAGCCTTCAACTTAGCGGTAACTTCAGCCTTAGAGATGGAGGAAGGGAAAGGGAAAAGGAAAAAAAACAAGGCTACGAGACCAAGCAATGAACCTACCACTAGGATCCAAAAGCCACAAAGGTTTATAAAGGGATCGGTATCTCTATGAGCTGAAAGTATATTCAACAAAAGCATCCACACCTCAGGCTGAATAGGAAAGAGACTCCTAGATTAGTCTAAATTCCCCAAAAAACAATCCCTTGCTTGACAAGAGACGTAGAAATAAGGGCATTAATGACAGAAATTCGGAATAAATGGTGACAGATAAATTAGAGAAAACATGTCCCAAACCGATCTTCCCAAAACCACCCGATTACGCACATGCATAGCGAGTGACAGTTAATGTAAATGAAAACATTGATTATGTCAAGATAACGACGCTGTTCATGGGGAACCTAACACCAAGGAGGGTACAATAGTAGTGTCTAATTAGAGTACTCTATAATAAACATCAAGCTTGAATCCGGTATAGAGAGCATCTTACTTGACTAAAAGCATAAATAACTGAAGATGACTTTTAAGGGTGCCACAATCAACTCAAATCTAAGATAAATTGTATCAAAAACAATGTCTATGATATAAAGGGTGCTGAAGACCACAAACAATCAACACCCAAGTAAAGAATTTCAAGCATTTTTGAATAAGGAGGGGCACGGGAATCTTTAAGCTGGTTACTTTTACTTGATGAACCAGAAGAACCAAAAATTTGCCACCGATCCACACATAATGTGAGATTGTTGTGGCCTGATAAAGAAAACAGATATAAGTGCTACACTTTCATCTCTTGGTTAAATGCTCTCCGCACTTCTTCCTCAGCTCAAACACATTCTATGTATACAATTCTGAGAAGGTATGCAGAATATGCATGTATTGTTTAGTTACAAAGAGTAAAATTGTCTGATTCATCTGATATATAGCTTTTTGGCTTGTACAGTAATAAATATGAAAAAAGACCACTGCATACATCTTACTTTAATATAATAATTATTTCTACGGTACACTTGCTATGTGGTTCATATGTATGAAAACGGTTAACGGTGAAATAATTTCACGTTACAGGACATCAAAAAATATCCATGGCAGACATAATTCACCTTTACAAGCGCAGGTGGAGCGATAGCAACTAGATCTTCAAGCGACTCAACCTTGTCCAATGGCAAAGAGATGTAAAGCTCATCGACATCGCTAAATTCTTCGAAGTCCTCCTGCAGAAAAAATGGCTCAGTACTCAATCCACAAAAGGTTCAACAATCGATTATCCTCAACGCTTCTAGGAAGACATCTACAATTAGCAAAATGAACAGATAAAGAAAAGGAAGAGAAAAAGAAACTAAAGTTGCAACTCCACAGACAAACTGTTCAATCTTTGCTGCATATTTAAAAATGGCATGTTAAGGATGGCCACAATAGTTAGTAAATTAAATAAAATATTTCTTGACGACTAACCTGATTTCGTTCCACATAGTCATCCAAAAAATCCTTGACATCATTGACTTGCTCAGGGCTCAACTCATCATTATCCAATAATCTCAAGATCAGTTCTAGCTTCATGATATGGGCCTTGTGTCTAGTAATTGATGTCTCTAGATGAGTCTGTCAACCAAAAACAGGAAACTCATTACAACAAAAGTACAGGTGATGATTTGTATATGTTCAACCGTAGTCTCTTATCACCATTCTATCCTACCAATCTTGGTGGTCTTGCTTTTCCTTTCTTGACAGTTAGCCCCTCCAACTCAGCTTCAAAACTATCTATCTGAGATTCCAGCTCCCCCACCTAATCATTAAAACAAGTATTAGAACAATTCACAACAACAGTACAGCTGACAGCTTTCCAAGCCAAATGAAAATTCAATATAAAGTACAATCAACTGAAGAGAAAAAATGCTAGTGCGAGTGACAGTTGTCTAGATTACACAATCGTCCTATATCATTGCAATAAAATACTCCCTCCGTCCCACCTCAATTGGTCCACTTTCCTTTTTGGGACGTCCCACCTCAATTGGTCCATTCCTTAAATGGAAAGTTTTTCCTATATTAATACCCTTATCATCTCCATATATTTACAAAAAAAACATTCATTATACCCACTTTAACTTACTATTCCTCCCACTCATTCTCTCTCCTATTAAATATTTTTAACTTTTACATTCTCTCTCCTATTCCCTACCACACATTTAACTTTTACATTCTCTCTCCTCTAATTTCTACACACTTTAATAATTTTTCTTAAAAACCGTGTCCCACCTCAATGGACCAATTGAGGTGGGACGGAGGGAGTATAACTTATGAAATAAGTTTTATAGATAATCATCATCTTCCCAAAACGGCAAGCCTCAACCATTGGAGAAGTCTCGAGTCTTGTTACCTTTACCGATACCATTGACAAAACATGTCTTCACAGAAAATCCAAACAGTTTTTATTTACCAAATGACCTTATTTGATGCAGAAGATAAATAAAGAGTACATAAAAATGAAGAAATGAGCTTGACACTTGGTTATCAAAATAAGCAAGACAGTACTTTCAGCAAAAAGAAAGTTACATACCACATTGTTCAGCCAGTCTCTTGTCTCTGACTTGGCTTTCTCTTTCGGATCCTATCACCAATAATGAAAAAAAGTAACTAGAACGGATACATAAGAAATAAAACATTACAATAAAGAATCTGTATTTTTAATCTCATATACACTAAATTAATTGGCATGCCTAGACTTGTGCAAGGGACTTCAAGACTAATGATTAATTTGAAAATTTCTGGAAAAATGCAATATAGCCATAACATTTCAATAAATATAAGCAGTAGGGAATGATTCCTATGTATGTAGATGACAGTAGCAAATGCAATCAGTGAAACCATTCATTGGGCCCGTTTGATTTAGCTTATTGATATGTGTTGATGACCTATGACTGATAACTTATGACTGATGAGCTGATGAATGATGTTGTTTGATTTAGTTTTTTTGAAGTGCTGATGAGCTTCATAAGTATGACTGTTTGATTAATAAGCTGAAAAAGTGTTGAATGAAATTATAAAGACTAAAATAATAATAATAATAATAATAATAGCCAAAAACTCACAAAAAACGCGTTTTTTGTTAAGTTAACAAAAAACGTGTTTTAAATAACGGCTCTCTCTCACTTTCTCTCACTAAACGCAAACACACTTCTCTCTCTCACTATACGCAAATAACAGAGAGCTCTCCCCGGTCGTCTTCCTCACCATCCCAATGGCCTTCTCCCCGATCCAATCAGTCACCAATTCCACCCCAATCAACCGTTGCATCACCGGCGACCTCTCCAACTTCCCCAATTACAATCGCCTTCACCGTCTTCTCCAGCCACGGCGACAATGAATGAAGTTTCTGAACATTAGGGTTACAAATTCAAGGTCGTAATCTCCTTCTGGTTTGACAAAGAGGAAATAAGGACCCAATAATGAAGATGAGCAATTCGTCGGCGTCTCGGACGGTGAATAGTTGGTGTGGATTTACGTCGTTGCTGCCGTTACTGGTTGCCCCTCTTGTCGATTCTTACTGGGATCGTTATACCACCATTTTCGCCTCTTCTTTCTTAATCTTCTGGAATTTCATTTTATCAATTTTAAGTAAACTTATTGGTTCATGTATTGCTGGGGATTTGATCGCTATTTGATTTTGAGAAGATGCCGTTTAGGTTAAAGCAATCCATGTGCCAGTTCCGGTGTAAAATAATGCCAGTTTTTGTTTTTTTGAGTGTCAATTCATGTATTTTGAAGTGCCAGTTCTTGTGTTTTGAGAGCAAGTAAAAATATTTTTGGGTGCCAGTGTATGTGTATTTGAGTGCCAGTGTACGTGATTTTGAATGCCAGTCCTTGTTTTTTTGAATGCCAGTGCTTGTGTTTTTGAGAGCCAGCAAAAATATTAGTGTAACAAAGTGCCGGTGTTAGTTGAACAGAGTGCCGGTGTGAAGAGTGCCCGTTGCTCATGTATATAAAAGTGCCGTGTAAAGAAAGTGCCGGTGCCGGTGTCGGTTACTGGCACTTTGTTAAATTGACCGGCACTTTTTTTCACTGCAATTTGTGATACATGAACCGGCACTTTATTACACTCGGCGCTTGTTAAACAGACACTGGCATAAACGGGGAAACCAGTAATTACAAAAATGCCACCGTTTATTTTGAACATGGTTGCCAGTAATTACAAAATTGCCACCGCTTAATTTGAAAACACGTTTTTTCATATCTTAAGAAAAAACTAGTTTTTTATAAGACCAAAATAATAATAATAATAATAATAATAATAATAATTATTATTATTATTACTTTATTATTTTTATTATTATTATTATTTTATTTGTTTTATTATTATTTTATTATTTTTTTAATTATTTTATTATTATTATTATTATTATATTATTTTATTTTTATTATTTTATTATTATTATTATTATTAATATTATTATTTATTATTATTATTTAATTATTTATTATTATTTTATGAGTTGGTCTTATAAAAAACTAGTTTTTTCTTAAGATAAGGAAAAACGTGTTTTCAAAATAAACGGTGGCAATTTTGTAATTACTGGCAACCATGTTCAAAATAAACGGTGGCATTTTCGTAATTAATGGTTCCCCCGTTTATGCCAGTTCCTGTTTAACAAACTGCCAGTGTGATAAAGTGCCACAAGATATGCAATAAAGCGCTAAAAGTGCCGATTGCTTAACAAAGTGCCAATGTAAACCGGTACCGGCACTTTGTTAAACCGAAACCGGCACTTTTTACACTGGCACTTTTAAATACATAAACCGGCACTCTTCACACCGGCACTGCTACACTAACACCGGCACTTTGTTACACTAATATTTTTGCCGGCTCTCAATAATACAAGCACCGGCATTCAAAAATACATGGACTCGGCATTTGAAAACACATTTACCGGCACTCAAAAATGCATATACCGGCACTCAAAAACACCGATAATTATTTTTTGGTATTCAAAAAAACATGAACTGGCATTCAAAAACATGGACTCGGCATTCAAAATTACAAGAACCGGCATTCAAAAATACATTGACGCCGATTCACACTTACCGGCACTCTAATATACACTAACCGGCACTCCAAAATCATGGGTACTTGATTACACTAACGGGCACTTGATTATACACTAACGGCACTCAATTTTACACCAACGGGCACTTGATTATACATGACTGGCACTCAAAAACAAAAACTGGCATTAGTTTGGAACTGGAACGGCACATAAAAACAAAACTGGCGATTCAAAGGAACGTCGGCGGTCAAGGAGGATTGATCGTTGTTTGGGCCGAGTGAGAAGACGACGAGTTGGATTGCGATCGTAATTGAAATCGGGAAAGCCGAGTTTGCGGTTTCGGTTTGGGTGGAGAGGAAGAGTTTGGGTTGAGGTGAAGATTGGGGCGACGATGGAGGTCGCGGTGAGTGATTTGGTGAGGAGCTTGGCGATGTCGATTGAAATTGGGGGAGTGGGAGAGGTCGTCGTTCTGAGGGATTTGGATCGGGGTGAGGAAGGTTGAAGGAGGTAGAGGTTTAGGGATGATTGGCGTTGGTCTTGGCCGGAGAAGATGGTTGGGGAGTTGCCGGCGTTGGTGAAGAAGGCGATTGGAGAGGGATGGTTGGTGAAGATGGCGATGGCCCTTAGAGAGAGAAAGAGCAAGCTGTTGCGTGCGTTTAGAGAAAGAACGAGAGATTTGCCGAGAAAAACACGTTTTTTGTTAAGCTTAGGAAAAACGCGTTTTTTATAAGTTTTTGGCTTATTTTATTATTATTATTTAATTATTTAATTATTATTATTTAATTATTATTTTTTATAATAATATGAAATATTCATTTAAGGTCACTGTTCATCCGTGTTTTTACTGTTCATACATGTTTTTTGATTCAGCACTTGTCTTAATGCTTATGACTTATAAGGGGAACTGTGCTTTAATTGGCTTGTACATGACTTGTGACTTATTTTACCCAAAATGAAATCAAACGGTTCAAAAATGACTTATGGGGAGTCATAAGTCATACACACTTTGAAATAAGTCACATCAAACAGGGCCATTATCACACAAAACAAGGAATGCAATAACTACCGTTTTAGGTTGTTGGCCCAAGCCTTCTTTGGAGAAGGCTTTTGTCTTAGTCTCTTTCTCACATATCTTAAATCGCTCCATTTCTCGCTCAATAAGCTTGCGAGCATCCATCAGAGCCTGCTCATAAGAGGCACTAACCTATGTCAACATGTATCAAAAGAAAAATCATTGTCAACTCCAGAATAAAGTACACATATTGACATATAAAGCAAGATCTAACATATTGAATGTTACATCAAATAGCACAAGATAGATTTAACAGTATATTTATGCACTAAAAGTGCTCAAATGAAAAGAAAAGGCAAGTGCTGCACATAAATAAGGGAAGAAGTGAACAAAAGTAGAGGTAGCATGAAACACACTAAATTTAGTGCTAGAGTGAATATGATTTGACCCAGTCAATATAGAAGATGGGATAGAAAAATAAAGTTTTACACATGAGCCATGTCCTCAACCATCCACCACATAAAGCTCATTGGTACATACTGTATGGACTATGGACTATTTAATCCACAACTTATTACTATCTTAAACATAATGTAGAAGTAAACTACCAGCCATTTTACAAGCATTCTACAAGCTCTCAGAAAATCACTGTGATGTAATACTAAAAACACATGAAAACACCAAATAAGATGCAATATTTGCCATAGTAGTTGGTGATCATTTCTGGATCTGGATCCAAAACATGTGTTCTTTAAATTGCAATCTACTTTAGTTTCTTCTTTTACTATTTATATTATATTTTTCCAATATAAAGATCAATGTATGTAATATCAAATATACAACTATACTAAATAGATAAATATAAGCATTTAAGAAAGCACCAATAATCACCGCTGTACTATCTGCCTAAGGATATCTTCATTTGATATTTGAGGGAGTATGGTAAACTTCTTGGCCAATCGACGAAACAAAATCCTGCCATTTACTTAATTTTGTATCTCTACACGTGTTCACACAGGTTCCCGTAGACACGTGAGTCTGGTACAGATGCTTCTAAGCAATCAGCCGAATCACCCAAATGAAAACCTTGATTTTTTGGTAAAGAAATAGACAAAGCCGCATTTACGCATTTGTGTTACACAAGACGACGTGCTTTAACCTTTATAGACAGAATAACAGGACCAAGATACTGATCTCTTCCAGAATGGTGCATTGCTCACGCAAAACCAGTCACTGGGGAAAGGGAAAAACAGTTTTGAACGTTTTTCATGGGTTCAGTTACAGGTTAATAATTTACTCACTAGACGTTTACCGGCCAAAATATTATTTACAAAAAAAAAATGTTGGTTCCCACAACCCCCTGAAAATGACAACAAGAAGCAAGTGAAAGCAACCTTCTGAATGCCCACTAATTACTCAAAACAAAGGGACAGAGTCCTACATATTTCCATCAATGATACATCATACTCCCTTCGCCCCACGTGGTAGAGACTTATTTCCTTTTTCGTTTGTTCCACGTGAATGGAGACTGCCGAAAATGGCAATGTTTTTACACTATTCTTCCCACTCATTATCTCTCTTACTTTACTTTTATACTCACAACACCAACCAACTTACTATTCCTCCCCCTCATTCTCTCTCCTATTTTATTTTTCATACTCACAAACACCTCCACCCACTAATTCTCTCCTATTTTTTCATAATTCTTGTGCCCAATTTTTTGGTCTCCACTCACAAGGGACGGAGGGAGTATGTACATATAAATATGTATGTGAGTGGATATTAAACAGCTACGTTATTTACAAAACTCTGTTTCAGAAATGTAAAACACACCCATTTCAAAATGGAGCACTGCTGACATGAATTTTTTTTTACTACCTTATCAAAGCTTGGATCCATTATCCAAAAGGATGGAAAATTAGATGGTGATGTGGCTCATAGGATTAATGCAGGTTGGTTGAAGTGGAAGAGTGCCACAGGGTTTCTATGTGATCGCGGCATGCCCAATAGATTAAAGAGAAAATTCTACCGCACGGCAATTAGGCCGGCATTGCTTTACGGCACCGAATGTTGGGCCGTGAAACAGTGTCACGTGCATAAGATGAATGTGGCGGAGATGCGTATGCTTCGATGGATGTGCGGTCATACAAGAAAGGATCGATTGGGGAATGAGGTGATCAGAGGTAAAGTAGGAGTTGCGCCCATTGAGGATAAAATGAGGAAAAATCGTCTGAGGTGGTTTGGACATGTGAGAAGGAGATCGAGTGATGCACCTGCTAGAGGCCTAACAGTGGAGAAATGATAAAATGGCGAGGGGTAGGGGAAGACCCAAACAAACTTGGATTAGAGTGATTGAAAATGATATGAGTTTACTTGGAGTGGATGAAAGTATGATGTTGAAGAGGCCGGAGTGGAGGGCAAAAATCCATGTGGGGGGCTGATTTTTTTTTTTTAATTTTTTTATTTATTTTTTTATTTATTTTTTTCCAACAACCTTTTCACACGATGACATATGAGGATTCATGTTAGCCGACCCCAAATTATTTTGGGACTAAGGTTTTGTTGTTGTTGTTGTTATCCAAGTTCAATATTTTAATATAGATATGTAAAAAGATATACTCCCTCCGTCCCAGTCCAAATGTCCCAACTTTCCTTTTTGGGTGTCCCATTTAAAATGTCTCAAATCTCTTCGCCCGGGGGTGGTGTCAAATATGCAAGGGTGCGCTACACTTCAAAGACCTGGGTGTAGTGATAAGTATGCAAAGGTTGCTAGGTCGTCGCCCGGAAGCGACGCGCCATCTCTTCGCACGGGGGTGGTGTCAAATATGCAAGGGTTCCCGCATTGCGGACGGGTGCGGGTAAAGAAGCTAGTCCATGGTAGGTGTAAGGGTAGTGGGATGCGCTTTGGAACTTGGAACATTGGATCATTGACAGGGAGATCAGCAGAGGTGGTGGAAGTTATGAGGAGGAGGAAGATTCACATAATGTGTCTACAGGAAACTAAGTGGGTTGGAGAGAAAGCAAAAGAAATATCACCTTGGGGTTTTAAGCTTTGGTACTCAGGAAAGGATAAGGGTAGAAATGGAGTGGGTATCATTATTGATAAGGAGTATATTAATGATGTGGTGGAAGTGTACAGGAAGAGTGATCGAATTATGGGCATTAAACTGGTGATACGTGATGAGATTATAACTATTATTTCCGCCTATGCACCACAAGTAGGGTTGGATGCATCTATTAAACAAGTGTTCTGGGAAGATTTGGAGGAGGCAGTGCAACGAGTACCTAGTGGTGAGAAATTAGTGATTCGTGGTGATCCGAACGGACACGCTGGGTCTAGTCGACACGGCTTTGAGAGCATACATGGAGGTTTTAGTTTTGGAGAGAGGAATTGAAGCAGAAATAGTATCCTGGACTTTCAAGGCGTTGGCATATGACTTGAGTATAATGAACACTTGGTTCAAGAAGAGAGAATCTCACTTGGTGTCCTATAGGAGTGGAGGTAATGCGAGTCAGATTGACTTCTTCTTAGTAAGAAATACTTGTAGAAAGAGTTATACAGATTGCAAGGTTGTTAGGGTGAGAGCACAAAGAACTCAACATAGACTGGTGGTACTTGATTTTCGAAGTAAGAGAATTTCGAGGAAGAGAAAATCACAGGTAGACCCTAGAATCAAGTGGTGAAGACTTCAAGGGGAAAATCAACCGAAATTTGTAGCTAAGATGGTCGATACCGGTATTTGGGCGGATAATATGGAGGATATGGATATAGATTCGACTTGGACTAAGATGGTACATACCATAAAGGAGGTGGCGAAAGAAGTCCTTCGAGAATCTAGAGGAAATGGGCCACCAAATAAGGACACATCATGGTGGAACGAGGAAGTAAAACAAGCAATAAAGGGCAAGCGAGAATGCTACAAATTATTGGGGAAATGTAGGAGCGACGAGAACTATGAGAAGTATAAGGAAGCTAGAAGAGATGCTAAGAAAGCAGTAAGAGACGCAAGAGCAAAGGAGAATCAGAAACTTTATGATAAGTTGGATACAAAAGAAGGGGAAAAGGACATCTACAGACTCGCTCGTATGAGGGATAAGAGGACACGAGATATTGGGACGGTTAAATGTGTGAAGGATGTAGACCAAAGAGTTTTAGTCGGGGATAAAGAGATAAAAGATAGATGGAGTTCGTACTTTGAATACTTGTTCAATGGCGGTCAAGAGCAGTATGTTGGAGATTTAAATATCTCTTCGAGTATGGTTAATCGAGATTTTATGCGGAAAATTCGAAAGAAAGAAGTGGAAATGGCAATGAAAAAGATGAGATTGAAGAAAGCCGTTGGACCGGATGGTATACCAATTGAGGTTTGGAGATGTTTCGGGGAGAGGGGAGTAGATTGGTTAACAACGCTATTTAACAAGATATGGAGAGTTAACACAATGCCATTGGAGTGGCGGAAGAGTACTCTGATCCCTTTGTATAAGAATAAAGGTGATGTCCAAGATTGTGCCAATTATCGGGGGATCAAACTAATGAGCCATACTATGAAACTTTGGTAAAGAGTGATTGCACAAAGGCTGAGAAAAATTGTGGATATTTCGGATAACCAATTTGGGTTTATGCCAGGAAGATCGACTATGGAGGCAATATATCTTATGAGACAAACCATGGAGAAATATCGGGATCAAAAGAAAGATTTGCATATGGTTTTCATTGATTTGGAGAAGGCGTATGATAAAGTGCCAAAAGAGGTACTTTGGTGGGCATTAGCAAAGAAGGGTGTTTCAAAGAAATATATTGATATTATCAAGGACATGTATAATGGAGTTAGTACGGTAGAGACTAGTGTTGGGAAGACTCGAAGAGTTTCCTATAAAGATTGGAGCGCATCAAGGTTCCGCACTTAGCCCCTTTCTTTTGCTTTGATAATGGACGAATTGACGAGGTCACCCAAGATGATATACCAAAGTGTATGTTGTTCGCAGATGATATTGTCTTGATTGATGAGACAAGAGAGGGTGTTGAAAGTAAATTGGAGTTGTGGAGACACACTTTGGAATCTCGAGGTTTTCGACAAGGTAAGCAAGACCGAATATTTGGAGTGTAAGTTTAGCAGAGTTGAAAGTAGGGAGGCAGGGCGGTCACATTTGATGGAAATATTATCCAAGCTTCGAGTTTTTCGCTATCTTGGATCCATTATCCAAAAGGATGGAGAATTAGATGGAGATGTGGCTCATAGGATTAAAGCAGGTTGGTTGAAGTGGAAGAGTGCTACAGGGTTTCTATGTGATCGCGGCATGCCCAATAGATTACAGGGAAAATTCTACCGCACGGCAATTAGGCCGCATTGCTTTACGGCACCGAATGTTGGGCCGTGAAACAGTGTCACGTGCATAAGATGAATGCGGCGGAGATGCGTATGCTTCGATGGATGTGCGGTCATACAAGAAAGGATCGATTGGGAATGAGGTGATCGAGGTAAAGTAGGAGTTGCGCCCTATCGAGGATAAAATGAAGGAAAATCGTCTACGGTGGTTTGGACATGTGAGAAGGAGACCGAGTGATGCACCTAAGCTAGAGGCCTAACAGTGGAGAAATGATAAAATGGCGAGGGGTAGGGGAAGACCCAAACAAACTTGGATTAGAGTAATTGAAAATGATATGAATTTACTTGGAGTGGATGAAAGTATGGTGTTGAAGAGGCCGGAGTGGAGGGCAAAAATCCATGTGGGGGGTTGATTTTTTATTTTTTATTTATTTATTTATTTATTTATTTTTATTTATTTATTATTATTTTATTATTTTTTTATTTATTATTTTTTTATTATTATTATTATTTTTTTATTATTATTTTTTTATTTATTTATTTATTTTTATTATTATTTTTTTTATTATTTTTTTTTTTTCACGATGACATATGAGGATTCATGTTAGCCGACCCCAAATTATTTTGGGACTAAGACTTTGTTGTTGTTGTTGTTGTTGTTGTTATTTGTGGGACCCACTTGTCATACTCACAATAAATATCCACTAACTATTCCCTACCCCACTTTCTCTTTCCTGCATCACTTTCATACTCACAATATTTATTTCACTATACACTTTTTACATTATATATATTTATTCCTTAATTTCCGTGTCGAACCCATTTTGGGACATTTATGTGGAAGGAGGGAGTAGAACATTAGACCATGTCAATTGGACAATTCACATTGTCAATGCTAGAGATTGATTGGTTCACATGGCCTTGAGAAGAGGCTTTTCTTTTTTTTCATAGATGATGGAAAATCAATCACGGTGTTTAGATGAGAGTGTTTCCGAAATTTATTATTTTGGGGGATGACATTCCTTGCCAAAGCATCAATTTCAATTTTACACATTGACTCCTAAGAGAATTGATCTTGAAAGGGGAAGGATTTTAGGCCTATTAGTTTGGTTACTAGTTTTTATAAAATCATCACAAAGATTCTTTCTAAGAAGTTAGGCAAGGGTACTATTACTAGATCCCAGTGCGTTTTGTAGAAAGGCATCAGCTTCTTGATGCGATTTTGATTGCTAATAAGCTTGTTGAGGACATGAGAAGAAGGGAGGGTTGAGTTTGGGGCTGGGTTTTGTTAGAGATTACTTCATCTTGACTTGGCAATATCTGGATTTCGTGTAGAAAATAAGGGTTTAGAGAGTCATTTGCGCAAATGGATTAGATGTTTGGGTTCCACTACCTTTTCTTTTATGAAAGAAGAAATTTTCTAAGATGTCCCCCAAAAAAAAAAGTCCTCTTACAAAATTTTCCCTTTTGGCATATAAAATTTACATGATTACCCATTAGCAGATACTCTCGTGTCTCATCAATAGTGTGCCCAACCATTTAGGCATAGAAGTTCACAATGTTTCCTTTCTAAATACCCCTCCATAGTGTGTCCAAACATTTTAATAATAGTCATATGCTTTACCTAAAATTCTGTGTCCGATTAAAGAGGATTATTTTATTGGGACAGGGGGATTATAATCAATGGCAAGTGGAAGTAGTGGTCTAAGCACATCTCAACGGATCCATGAAGGCAACCCTATATCAAATAATCTTTACTTTGCCTGTCCCAAGTCACGATAAAGGGCGAGGGTTGCGGTAGGCATGTGACAGCCAGCGTAAAATTTTTGTCACATTAACATGACATGAATCGAAATATGAATATCGTTGGGGCGTTTCCTCAGCAGCGACGCGTTACAGTTCAAAGACCTGGGTGTAGTGATAAGTATGCAAAGGTTGCTAGGTCGTCGCCCGGAAGCGACGCGCCATCTCTTCGCCCGGGGTGGTGTCAAATATGCAAGGGTGCGCTACACTTCAAAGACCTGGGTGTAGTGATAAGTATGCAAAGGTTGCTAGGTCGTCGCCTGGAAGCGACGCGCCATCTCTTCGCGCGGGGGTGGTGTCAAATATGCAAGGGTTCCCGCATTGCGGACGAGTGCGGGTAAAGAAGCTAGTCCATGGTAGGTGTAAGGGTAGTGGGATGCGCTTTGGAACTTGGAACATTGGATCATTGACAGGGAGATCAGCAGAGGTGGTGAAAGTTATGAGGAGGAGGAAGATTCACATAATGTGTCTACAGGAAACTAAGTGGGTTGGAGAGAAAGCAAAAGAAATATCGCCTTGGGGTTTTAAGCTTTGGTACTCAGGAAAGGATAAGGGTAGAAATGGAGTGGGTATCATTATTGATAAGGAGTATAGTAATGATGTGGTGGAAGTGTACAGGAAGAGTGATCGAATTATGGGCATTAAACTGGTGATACGTGATGAGATTATAACTATTATTTTCGCCTATGCACCACAAGTAGGGTTGGATGCATCTATTAAACAAGTGTTCTGGGAAGATTTGGAGGAGGTAATGCAACGAGTACCTAGTGGTGAGAAATTAGTGATTGGTGGTGATCTGAACGGACATGTGGAGTCTAGTCGACATGGCTTTGAGAGCATACATGGAGGTTTTGGTTTTGGAGAGAGGAATGAACCAGGAAATAGTATCCTGGACTTTGCGTTGGCATATGACTTGAGTATAATGAACACTTGGTTCAAGAAGAGAGAATCTCACTTGGAGTCCTATAGGAGTGGAGGTAATGCGAGTCAGATTGACTTCTTCTTAGTAAGAAATACTTGTAGAAAGAGTTATACAGATTGCAAGGTTGTTCCGGTGAGAGCACAAAGCAACTCAACATAGACTGGTGGTACTTGATTTTCGAAGTAAGAGAATTTCGAGGAAGAGAAAATCACAGGTAGACCCTAGAATCAAGTGGTGGAGACTTCAAAGGGAAAATCAACCGAAATTTGTAGCTAAGATGGTCGATACCGGTATTTGGGCGGATAATATGGAGGATATGGATATAGATTCGACTTGGACTAAGATGGTACATACCATAAAGGAGGTGGCGAAAGAAGTCCTTGGAGAATCTAGAGGAAATGGGTCACCAAGTAAGGACACATCATGGTGGAACGAGGAAGTAAAACAAGCAATAAAGGGCAAGCGAGAATGCTACAAATTATTGTGGAAATGTAGGAGCGACGAGAACTATGAGAAGTATAAGGAAGCTAGAAGAGATGCTAAGAAAGCAGTAAGAGACGCAAGAGCAAAGTTGAATCAGAAACTTTATGATAAGTTGGATACAAAAGAAGGGGAAAAGGGCATCTACAGACTCGCTCGTATGAGGGATAAGAGGACACGAGATAATTGGACGGTTAAATGTGTGAAGGATGCAGACCAAAGAGTTTTAGTCGGGGATAAAGAGATAAAAGATAGATGGAGTTCGTACTTTGATAACTTGTTCAATAGCGGTCAAGAGCAGGATGTTGGAGATTTAAATATCTCTTCGAGTATGGTTAATCGAGATTTTATGCGGAGAATTCGAAAGAGTGAAGTGGAAATGGCAATAAAAAAGATGAGATTGAAGAAAGCCGTTAGACCGGATGGTATACCAATTGAGGTTTGGAGATGTTTCGGGGAGAGGGGAGTAGATTGGTTAACAACGCTATTTAACAAGATATGGAGAGTTAACACAATGCCATTGGAGTGGCGGAAGAGTACTCTGATCCCTTTGTATAAGAATAAAGGTGATGTCCAAGATTGTTCCAACTATCGGGGGATCAAACCAATGAGCCATACTATGAAACTTTGGGAAAGAGTAATTGCACAAAGGCTGAGAAACATTGTGGATATTTCGGATAACCAATTTGGGTTTATGCCAGGAAGATCGACTATGGAGGCAATATATCTTATGAGACAAACCATGGAGAAATATCGGGATCAAAAGAAAGATTTGCATATGGTTTTCATTGATTTGGAGAAGGCGTATGATAAAGTGCCAAAAGAGGTACTTTGGTGGGCATTAGCAAAGAAGGGTGTTTCAAAGAAATATATTGATATTATCAAGGACATGTATAATGGAGTTAGTACTTGTGTACAGACTAGTGTTGGGAAGACTGAAGAGTTCTCTATAAAGATTGGAGTGCATCAAGGTTCCACACTTAGCCCCTTTCTTTTGCTTTGATAATGGACGACCGACGAGGTCGACCCAAGATGATATACCAAAATGTATGATGTTCGCAGATGATATTGTGCTGATTGATGAGACAAGAGAGGGTGTTGAAAGTAAATTGGAGTTGTGGAGACACACTTTGGAATCTCGAGGTTTTCGATTAAGCAGAAGCAAGACTGAATATTTGGAGTGTAAGTTTAGCAGAGTTGGAAGTAGGGAGGCAGGGGCGGTCACATTTGATGGAAATATTATCCAAGCTTCTGAGTTTTTTCGCTATCTTGAATCCATTATCCAAAAGGATGGAGAATTAGAAGGAGATGTGGCTCATAGGATTAAAGCAGGTTGGTTGAAGTGGAAGAGTGCTACAGGGTTTTTATGTGATCGCGGCATGCCCCAATAGATTAAAGGGAAAATTCTACCGCACGGCAATTAGGCCGGCATTGCTTTACGGCACCGAATGTTGGGCCGTAAAACAGTGTCACGTGCATAAGATGAATGTGGCGGAGATGCGTATGCTTCGATGGATGTGCGGTAATACAAGAAAGGATCGATTGGGAAATGAGGTGATCAGAGTTAAAGTAGGAGTTGCGCCCATTGAGGATAAAATGAGGGAAAATCGTCTACGGTGGTTTGGACATGTGAGAAGGAGACCGAGTGATGCACCGGTTAGGAGGCCGGAACAGTGGAGAAATGATAAAATGGCGAGGGGTAGGGAAAGACCCAAACAAACTTGGATTAGAGTAATTGAAAATGATATGAATTTACTTGGAGTGGATGAAAGTATGGTGTTGAAGAGGCCGGAGTGGAGGGCAAAAATCCAAGTGGGGGGTTGATTTTTGATTTTTTATTTTTTATTTTTTAGTTTTTATTTTTTATTTTTTATTTTTTATTTTTTATTTTTTATTTTTTATTTTTTATTTTTTATTTTTATTTTTTATTTTTATTTTTTATTTTTTATTTTTTTTTATTTTTTATTTTTTTTTTTTTTATTATTTTTTTTTTTTTATTTATTTATTTTTTTTCACGATAACATATGAGGATTCATGTTAGCCGACCCCAAATTATTTTGGGACTAAGGCTTTGTTGTTGTTGTTGTTGTTGTTGTTGTTGTTGATTGGATGTCATGAGTAGGTTGATTTCCAGATGCAGGGATAGGGGGGTCTGACTGGTGGTTATCTGGTAAGGTAAAGAGCAGGTTAGGGTTTCCAACTTACGATATGTGGCTGAAATCATTCCAATCCTTTTTGAAGGGTTTACGGTTTAAGAACTTGCTTATGGTCAAGCACTGAAATTATTTCAGGTTTAAAAATAATTAGACCAAATGTGAGTTGGATGGATTTTAAGTTGAAGGACCATCTTTTGCAAGAGTATGTTTACCTGGACCTGCCACTTGGAGTGAAGCCTAGTATGATTAGCTTTGGGAACTGGTTGAGAAAGTGTCAAACAGGTTGAATGGCTGAAAAGAGCCTTATTTTTCTTTAGTGGTTAAGCTTATACTAATAAAAGCCTGTTTTTTTTTAACATCCCCATTAATCGCCTCTCATTTTTTTAGTTCCTGATGAAAATTGCAAGCAATCTTGAGGGCATTATACGCAACTATTTGTGGGCAAGGCGGCAGACATAGATAAGGACCACTTAGTGACTAGGAAGGGGTCCGTGGGCCAAAGCAGGCAGGAGGTTTTGGGATTAGAATTCCAACTTTAAATAACATTTCCCTCGTGTGTAAATAGATGTGCCACTTTCTTTGAACCCATATTCTTTTTAGCATACTTAGTGGCTTGGAAAAGCGTCCGCGGGCCTAAGCATGAAGGCGGTTTTGGAATTGGAAATCCAACTTCAAGGAACATTTCCGTTGTGTATAAATGGTTGTTCTGCTTTTCTTCAAACCATAATTCCTTTGGTATAGGGTTATTAAGAGCAAGTTCGGGATTCAAGTTGATGGTTGCTGCGTTGGCATCTTTCCTCCCCTAACTCGCATCAGCCCATAATAATTAATTTATTCTTGTCTTCAAATTTTCCAGCCACATTTGTTTCCTTGCAGCGTATGGGATTCCGATGAGAATTGCTTTTGGGTAGATCATTGAGTTGGATCTAGGCTTGCGTATGTTTCTTTCCCATGCCTGTTCAGATTATTTGTTCATAATGCTCCTTCCTATCTCCATCTTTCTCATAAAAGAGGGCTTATTCTATTTCGTGGTTTAGCTCTTTCTGATGAAGAAATAGAGGACTTAGTGATCTTGATATTCTTTTGACTCATAGCCCTCATGATAGTCATACTAAATAAAAAAAAAAATGAGAAAAAACCTTGGTTCGTAGACCCCACTGGCAGGTTCATCTGTAGATCTCTACTTAAAAGCCTAAGCCTCATAGACCAGCCTTCCTTCCATTGGCTTCGATAATTTGGGAGCCCAAAATTCCTTCTAAATCGAATGCCTTTGCGTCTCTAGAACTGAATCAACTAAATACTAATGACTTTTGTCACTCAACCTTACAAGGGTCTGTCCACACATCTGTGTGCTGTGGTGCAGCCAAAGCAGCTCACTATCTTTATCCTGAGGCTTGGCACATAAGGTGTGAATGTTACAGGATTTTGGGAGATAGTTGGATTTTCCTTACTTCTATCGAAGGTTTATCAGGCATCAGATTTTGTGGGATTTCGTGGGAACAAGGATGCAGGTCGGTTAATGCAGGTGTGAGATATTTGCAATTCTGTGGTGCTTATGGAACACGAGAATTTTTCAAGATCAGACTTTACCTTTTCCCTTTCTCAAAGAAACTGTCCAGTTTTTCGCTTCTTTATAGGTTTATAATCCGGAGCCTTTAGAGGGATGGTGGTGGCTAATTTGATTAGGGATTAGCGGAGCTGTCCTCTTCCTTAGTGGTTTGATTGGTTGCTGCACTTTTTATTTGTTTATGCCTGCTGGGAATGAGCGTTCAAGGCTATTTATGTAGTTTATTTATTCTTTTTGGTTGCTATCTTCTTCTTGTATCCTTTTCTACTGGTGTTGGCTCATCCTTCGACTTTGAATCTTTTTCTCTCGTCTAAGAGAAATCTTCTTTTATCAACAACAAAAAAGCATTAAACTACGCTAAGATGAACAGTTCATCGTGGCATTTGCAATGTTTCAGACAAGACTAAATGCTCCTTTTCAGCTTAACGGGTCAACTTTTCATTTAGACATTCCACATTAAGAGACTTGTTCAAAACTAAACTTTCATGAATGTACAAATTTACATCTTACCCTTAACTAATCCCACGATAAGGGTATGTACAAAATTATCCTCATAATGTTTTTGACATTCATAAAGTTTATTCTGGAAACAGATAAAGGGAGAATTTTCTATGAGACTCATAGTAGCTGACATGGAACGTTAATGTCTATAGAAAATGAAACATGTCCAAGTACAAGGTGATTAAAATGGGGCCGAGCAAGTAAAACAGAGAACATAAATGGAGCGTAAATGTCATGGAAAATCAAAAGAGTGGAAAAACCTTCTTATCTTTGATCTCGCTAGACTGTATCCATGTCTTTATCTGGTCTCTATACCTCTGCAACTTCTTAATCTCCTTCTTCAAATCAGCCTCAAACTTTTCTTTCTGGTTCGCATTGTCAGTATCATACACCTGAATATGAACAAACAACCGGAGTCAATCAACTGGCGGAACCACCCCAATGTATCTATTTAGCACTACTAAATTTTGAAAAAAAAAAAAAAAAAGTTTAACTTTGGAGTTGGTCTTATAAAAAACTAGTTTTTTCTTAAGATAAGGAAAAACGTGTTTTCAAAATAAACGGTGGCAATTTTGTAATTACTGGCAACCATGTTCAAAATAAACGGTGGCATTTTCGTAATTAATGGTTCCCCCGTTTATGTCAGTTCCTGTTTAACAAACTGCCAGTGTGATAAAGTGCCAGTGCATATGTAACAAAGTGCCAGCGAAAAAAGTGTCAGTACCAGTTTAACAAAGTGCCAGTGTAAACTGGTACTGGCACTTTGTTAAATTGAAACTGGCACTTTTTACACGGGCACTTTTAAATACATAAACTGGCACTCTTCACACTGGCACTCTGTTACACTAACACTGGCACTTTGTTACACTAATATTTTTGCTGGCTCTCAAAAATACAAGCACTGGCATTCAAAAATACATGGACTGGCATTTGAAAACACATTTACTGGCACTCAAAAATGCATATACTGGCACTCAAAAACACTGATAATTATTTTTGCTGATATTCAAAAAAATATGAACTGACATTCAAAAAAATATGGACTGGCATTCAAAATTACAAGAACTGGCATTCAAAAAATACATTGACACTCAGTTACACACTTACTGGCACTCTATTATACACTAACTGACACTCCAAAATACATGGACTGACACTCCAAAACACATACACTGGCATCTAATTACCCAGTCCACCAATGCATCAAATTCTCAAACTGGTACTCAAATTAACATGTACTGGCACTCGAAAAAACATAGACTGGCATTCAAAATCAATTAAACTGGGCATTCAAAATCAAACAATCTTCAAAATTCCAATTTATCAATCCTCTAAAACCCAATTTGGTGACCTGTGGCTTCTCCGGAACAGTGCTGGAGAAAATTGTGAAAGCGCTGAAGCCAACGTTGCATCGTGGAAGACAAGTACACATCGGAGAATTTAGGACGGCGACGATGGCGATCAACGGCGACCCTGAAATGACAAATTAGGGCTTTAATTTGGATCGGAGTGAGGATGGTTGAAGGAGATTGGGTCGAGTTGTTTAAGGGAGAGGGAGAGCTTGGTGATGGTTGATTTGGGGATGGCAGAGGAGGTTGTCGCCGGCGAAGGGGAAGGGTGAGGAAAGCGACGGCGACGGCAATGGCGGACGGTAAAGGTGAGGGATTTGGGGAAGACGATAGGGAGAGAAACCGGTTGTCTTTGTTAACTTTGCCCCTTTTGTATTAATAAAAAATATCAATATATTATAATTTTACCCCCCCCCCTTAAACTAAATTTAGGAACTACATCAAAATATTGTATACAAAAAAATAAAAAACCTTTAAATAAATTCCTGGCTCCGCCACTGGTACACATAGCTGAATCACACACAAAAAAAAAAACACAAATGGAAACATTTAATGTACCTTGTTCCAAATGCTGTCGAAGACATCAACGCCCTCTTGAACTTTCTTCAAAACTCGATCGATTTCACCCTGTAGCTTTCGACTTGCTCCCATTGTGAAACTGAATACGAACGACTACTCCGGAAAAGATGAGAATTGACCATCCAAAACCCTAGCGGGCAAACAAATTCAAATTCAAATTCAACTTCAACGATTGAGGATTCTTTGCAGGTAACGTCACGATCGGTTGTGGATTTTGGTAGGGCTTTTCTTTGCAGAGCCGGAGAGTGAGTAATCAAATTCGTAATCGGATTGTGGGCCGGACTTTTTTTTATTATGTACTCCCTCAGTCCATGCCGAAAAGGCACAAATTTTTTTTTTGATGTCCCGTTTAAAAAGGTACAATCCCAAAAAATAAAGTTTTTATTACTATTTCACTCACTAATTCTCTTTCCTACTTTACTTTTACACTCACAATATTCTCTCTCCTAACTATTACTTTCACTCATTCTTTCTCCTATTTAATTTTTCATACTCACAACATTTAAACTTTTTCTTTTTCCTACATCATTTTCCTTAATTTTCGTGTCAGGTTGGTTTTGTGTCTTTTGGGCTGGGACGGAGGGAGTATATCTCTACTAGTAAAAGTCCGTGTTCGAGGACACGTGTTTTTTTTTTTTTAATTTAAAAAAAAATTTAAAGGGCAAAATGAAAAACTTGGCATTTGAAACTGTTCACAACAACTGTTCATGAATCGGTGTGATTTATATTATAGCTTACAATGACACTCCTTTTGTTTCAAATGATACAATCCGTCCGTACCCTCCAATATTAGCATCAGACATTCCGCCCCCTCTCCCATGGAATTTTTTCTCAAATAATACTCCCTCCGTCCCACTTCAATTGGTTTCGGGGTGAATTTTACGATTTTTAAAAAAAATGAATAAAGTGGGTAGAAATTAGAGGAGAGAGAATGTAAAAGTTAAATGTGTGGTAGGGAATAGGAGAGAGAATGTAAAAGTTAAAAATATTTAATAGGAGAGAGAATGAGTGGGAGGAATAGTAAGTTAATGATTGATTTTTTTGTAAATATGTGGAAATGATAAGGGTATAAATATATGAAAAACTTTCCATTTATGGAATGGATCAATTGAAGTGGACGTCTCAAAAAGGAAAGTGGACCAATTGAAGTGGGACGGAGGAAGTACCTTTTTACTTTTTTATTCCCCAAAATAACTTACTGTTTAAAGTTTTGCCCAAACTGTCCCTTTTTTTGAAACTTGTTACACCGTGTAGCGAGTTTGACTTTTGGCTGGTCAAACTCGCTACACCGTGTAGCGAGTTTTGTGTAATTAAGACTGACGGTTTGAAATTTAATTAGGGCAATTAATTAAGCTAAACTCGCTACACCGTGTAGCGAGTTTGACCTGTCAGAGGCAAACTCGCTACACCGTGTAGCGAGTTATTAAAAATCCAAAAACCCTTCCAGTTTACAGTCTTCATCAAAAGAGAACAAAAAACAACCCTAAGTTTCTTACAGCCGCCCAAGGAAGAAGAAAAGCAAGGAAGAAGAAGAAGAATCAAGAGCCAAAGCCATTGTCATTCAAAAAAGAAAAAAATAACCTACATTACAGCCGCCAGGAAAGGAAGGAAGAAGAAGAAGAAGAAACAAAGCCATTGCCATTCAAATTCAACATTTTAATCATCAAAATTTTGTAAGTATAAGTTTATATTCCTATATTTTAATTTATTTTGTGTTTAATTTAGCTGTGATTAGATTGTTTGTTTACTTGCTATTTTTATTTTTTTTTGGTAAATTTAGTTTTGTAAAAATATATTAGTTTAAGCTAAAATACTACCTCCGTCCCAATCTAAATGTCCAAAAATGGGTTCGGCGCGGGAATTAAGGAAAGTGAGGTAGGAAAGAGAAAAAGTGAGGTAGGAAAGAGAAAAAGTTTAAATGTTGTGAGTATGAAAAATTAAATAGGAGAGATAATAATTAATGTTTATTAGTTTACTTGCAATTTAGGAATTTTTTTGATTTTTTTGATCACATTGTATAAATATATTAGTTTACTTGCAATTTAGGATTTTTAATTTAATATTGTTACTTTATTTGTGTAAGAATGATTAACTTCTTAACAAATTTTTTATAGAAAATTATTAATTAATTTTCTTATGTAGAATGATTTTCTTTGTCCGTCCTTATATAAAATGACTTTCAAGTAAACAAAATGGGCTTAGAATTCAGCCAGATTAACTTCATTCTTAGAAAATACCTACAAAACAAATGAGTTGAACATTATTTACTATATGATTCCAACAATTCAGCAAAAATAAGAAAATATGTACCTTGAACACATTAGGGAGTGCGATGTTAAGATAACGTGTTGATCGTGATGGGATGGGGGCCAAACAACAACCTAAATATTTCAAAACAAACAATTAGATGAAAGTATTAATGATGATTCCAAATTCACTAATTAATATATCATACCTTCTGAAGTATCAGAACAGAACCGACAGATATATCTTTTCCAAATTCACTCTCAGTCACTTTATGATGAATGGAAGCTTCTATAGTATCCATAGGATCCTAATAATTTTATCCCAGTTAGTAACTCAAAACACATTTCACCCATGATAGAAAGCATACTAAGCTCATATCCTAACCTTTAAAGTCACCCAGAGATCACCAAACTCATTTCATGTGCAGGACTTGATAACAGCAACAACCTAATAGAACATACATAAATATAAAAAAATCAATCAAATTTACACACATTTAACTATAATTAATCTTGATAGTATATATGATCCACCCTGTCAATAGTATGGCATTTCTTCTTGATAGAGCTCAACGGATAATATGTACCGGCTTCAGTGAGAAATTCCATTGCAGAGAGCCAAGGACCGTCTTGGAAAGCTTCATCCTTCACCGGATCTTCAATCGCTCTCCGTATATATTCTTGGGTTGCGATCGGTGTTTGTTGTGAAGATAAGTTCTCACGGTCGAGATTTCTTTGGTGCATGGCGGAATCTACGGCACCGGCGGGACCAGGAATAACACGCGATGAAGAGGAGCCTTCACCGCGAAAAAAAAACGCTGCTCGTTAGGATCCATTTTTTTGGGTTTAATAGAATTTGGATTGAGAAGATTGAGTGAGGGTTGCGAGGAGGATACGAGAGAGAGAGAATGAATGAACGAGGAAGGAGAGGAAGATAAATGAATCTGGAAAACTCAGATGGGGCATTTATTAAAGAGAAACTCGCTACACCGTGTAGCGAGTTTGACTTGGGCTGGTCAAACTCGCTACACGGTATAGCGAGTTAAGCTTAATTAATTGCCCTAATTAAATTCCAAACCGTCCATCTTAATTGCATGGAACTCGCTACACCGTGTAGCGAGTTTGACCAGCCCAAGTCAAACTCGCTACACGGTGTAGCGAGTTTCAAAAAAGGGGACAGTTTGGGCAAAACTTTGTACAGTAAGACATTTTGGGAATTAAAAAAGTAAAAAGGTATTATTTGAGAAAAAATTCCTCTCCCATGGGCCACCTTTACCTTTTTCGTCTTGCTCATCTTGAAGAGAAAGATTCGAATTTGGAATCGCTTTTGCATTGGCTTTGATTAAGCGCATATGGACCAATAGAATGTAGACACGTCCCTTCTTGGTAGGGAATAGCCAAGTTTTGGCAAAGGTTTTGTTTTTTTAGATTTAACTGTTGGAATAACTATTACAAAATCTCTGCTGGAATTATATAAAACTAGTTAAAACAGAAACAGAAAATACAAGAGAAAGAAAAGATTTGTCGAAGGAATTCCGAGTTGTGTGAAATCACACTCTCCTTAAGACAAATTACGCCCCCTCACCACGTTGTGCTTGAGTTGTTACGGAACGCTTGCCTCCCAGGATGAAACGGAGTAACCGGACGGTGGTTGCACAATTAGACCTCCGGCGAATTGAAGTCGATGCTTGGACGTTATCACCACAATGATTTATGCAGGAGGCCAAGGGAAAGAATTTCAATATGCAACAAATCTGATGGTGGAGAGAATTTGGAAAATCTGTGTCTTTCTCCTTGGTTGTGTCCTTCAAATTATATACATTTCTCAAAGGAAAACTGCCCAACAAATTAAAGCCAAGTTTTAATTTCCTTCATGAATGCCATTATTTACATAATCAATAGGCATTTGAATTCCCTGCGGCAGTTACAAATATTTTAGGCACGTTTTTGGCATTGGAACAGCTTCAGCGTCTCAGCTGCTGGGAACGAGGCACCCGCCTCGAGCCCACCTGACGCGCCCGCCTCGTTGGTGCACAAACGGGGCGGCCCCCTTGGACTCCGGGCGTCGCCTCGGGAAAGCCAGGCGCCCGCCTCGGACTGTCTCTCATGGGCGGCACCTACTGGCCTCCAGGCGGCCGCTTCACCTAGGTCCAGGCGCCCGCCTCACCGCCAGAAACATTGGGTCAAGTTTTGGAAAAAAAATTGCAAAAAGTGGGCTCGCGCGGACAGGCTATTTCGGAGCTACATTCGTGTCCGCAGTGTAAAGACCCAAAAAAATTTTAATTTTTTTTTTTAGTATTATTTTAATCTATATATAATATTAAAGCAGAAGAATTCTCAAGCTCCTCGTCGCGCCACGTGTCACATTCTGATTCGTCAATATTTTGCAATTAAGTCCTTCATATTCTTTTATTTAAGCCATTTTTTTGCAGTTTGGTCCTTGAAAATATTTTATTTTAGATAGATATATATACACAGAATTTTCTAGCTAATATTCCGCATTAGAATTATACTACAGCAAAATCTCTCAAATCCCTGTCGAATCAAAAATTCATTTCTGCGAATTCTGCCAAATCTGGGCAGGTTTAGATGGGGAAGGCGAATATCAATCTCGCCGGAACCTCCATTATTTCTGTGAAACTGTGTTGTTCAAGCTTTTGCGATTTCAATTTTGGATTTAAGTTTATCCATTTATTTAAAATTTGGAATTTAAAATTTTGAATATGGGTTTTGAATTGGATTTTTTAATGTGGGTTTTGAAATGAAATTGAGATTTGTTTTGATTAGATTGGGATGGAATTTGAAATGGGATTTCTTCATTTGCTTATTGTTGGTGATGAAATTTGTGGTAGCGGCAGTAGTGGTGGTGATGGGGTGGCGGTGGTGCTGGTTATGTAAGACAGAGATGGAAAATGTGTTGGGTGGGGGATGAATCTAGGAATATACATGAAAGGCAATAATACATGAAGATGGGTTGAATTTTTTTCTTTCCTTTAATTTTTTTATATAATATTAAACTCATCATGTGATAATACATTTTATTTAAAAGAATTTCTTTTACCCATTTTAAAATAATTAAGATTATGAAAATTATTTAATATAAAATAATATATTATGATAATGGTTAAGTCTTAGTTTAATTTTGTTATTTTATTTTCCTTCAACAAATAAGTATTAACAGCTAATTTGAAATTTAAATTTAAATTTGGCTTATGCAACTCATACTCAGTTAAGGAAAGAATGGAAATATTAACAACTAATTTGAAATTTAAATTTGGCAATATTAAATGAAATATTCCGCATTGGTCGATTAAGATAAAATTTAAATTTGGCAATATTAATTTGAAATTTAAATTTGGCAATATTAAATGAAATTTAAATTTAAATTCAAATTTTATTTTTGAATTTGAAATCTGATTTTAGAATGTGAAATATGATTTTCAAAATCAAATTAATAAAATTTCAAATTCAAATTCCCAAGCAGATTTAATTGATCGATTAAGATAAAATTCAATCTTCCTTACCTTTTCTCATTCTATTCACGTTCAATATCTATAATACAATAAGTTAATATTTATGGATATGGTGATTCAGCTCTAAGTGAAACAGTAAGTTAATATTTTACTATTACTATTTTATTGTAAATATTTGTTTTTATCATATGTGATATGTGATATGTGATTGTGATAATAATGTGATTTTTAGATTGACATTTTGCGAAGAAACAATGTCTCGATTGTTATGCGAGAACCTTTTGAACACGATAAAATGATAAGGGTAAACATTTGATGTTAAATTAAGTTTTTTTTTTATTTATTTACATTAATTAACGAATATATATAGATTTTTTGACTAATATTTAGAATTCATTATTAGGATCAAAATCGACTATCCAACCTACCGACAGTTGCATTGCCCCCACTGGTATTTAATTCATTTCAGTTTAAATATTTAGTATTGTTTATTTATAATTTCAGTTTAAATATTTATTATTGTTTCTTTATATTTATAATTTGATATGGATACATGTAATTTAATTTTATTTATTATAATTCTATCAAATTATGTCAATTTACTTACCACTTCAATAATTATTTTATCATCATTCTCAAATATTTCAATCATATATTTGTAGTCATGGGATGAGTGCGTAAAAGAATATAGACGCTTGCATAAACCTCCGACAATGACTTGGAATGGGCATAATAAGGTATTATTATTATTATTTCTTTAATTATTATATTCTTAATTTAATAAAAATATATTGATTTCATTTTTTATTTATTTCAGGTGCTTTTACGTAAACGTACCTAGCCAATGTCTGTTTCGATTGAGACAACATCTTTACTTCAAGTGGTTAAAAATCTATATGTTAATTAGATGTTAATTTATGTGTTATCTTTTTGTAAACAACTTTTATTGTGTATTGTAAACAGTTTAAAATTACATTTAAAACATCATATAGTTAGCATGCGATTTCAATTTCCCCACGTCTTTCTCTTTCCATACTGTCTTCCTTTCCGTACTGACCCGTGCCAATGGCACGGGCTTTTGTGTACTAGTTATAATAATAATAAAATAATACTCCTTAATTGAATTGGACTTGGGTTAATTAAATGGACCAATTTAATTAAGTAAATCAAGTGGGCTAAGTTGGGCTTAGGAAGTCAAAGGGGCCCAAGGAGGTGAAAGCCTAGGATATAAAAAAATAAAACCTCATTATTATTTTCTCATAATCTTTCATTTTAACAAAGAGAAAGAAAAAAAATCAAAAACCCTAAACCTAGAAGGAGGGGCGGCGGCTGGTTGCTTGGAGGGGGAATTACAACCATTTTTGTTCTCCTTTTGGCCATTGTTCCTTCATAAAAAATCAAGGTAAGATGATAACCTACAATCCAGTTTTTGTTTCATTCAATTCCGATTTAAATTGAATTAGTTATGATTTTTTCGAAAGTTTGAAACTATTTAATTCTAGGTTTAGCCATTATTGGATTTCTAATGGTTTAATCTTAGGGTTTATGTAATAAATTAAAGATTTGATTATTGGGGAATTGTAAGTTATAAATTAAAGGATGTATTTAAAGGTATTTTTATTTAAAAGAGTATATAAATTAAATCAATCTCAATTAATATGATTAAAGGTATTTTTATTTAAAAGAGTATATAAATTAAAGGATGTATTTAATGTTTAGAAAATAAAAAGAGGAACAAAAATCATGTTTTTGAATCTCCCATGGCTCGGCCGAATTGGCCTAGAGTGATTTTGGGTGTGTTTCTTTTTAAGTGTTAAACTTTTGGTTTGTTTTGTGTGAAAACAGTTAGTTTTTAAACTGAAAAGGGACCAAACTGCAAAGTTTTCAAAGCTGAAAGGATTTTCCAGTTAAGTTATTAACTGGACAGTTAACTTCAGGACTGAACTGAAAAGTTCAAAAGTTCTGAAGGACTGTTTAGTGATTTTTAAAATCTGAAGGACTGTTTTGCAATTACTGAAAAGTTGAGGGACTGTTTAGTAATTTTTCAAAAGTTGAGGGACTGTTTTGTAATTTCCCAAAAGTTGAGGGACTGTTTTGTAATTTTCCAAAAGTTGAGGGACTGTTTTGTAATTTTTCAAAAGTTGAGGGATTATTTTGTAATTTTCAAAAGTTGAGGGACTATTTCGTAAAATTTGGAAAGTTAAAGGACTTTGTTGAAATTAAGAAAACCTAAAGGAACCTTTAGGAATTTAGTGGAAGTCCAAAGACTTTAAAGGAATTATATCAAAGGAAAAGAAGAAGAATAACACTTTAAGAATACTAAAAGACTTAGGTTTCAAAGTGTTAGAGTTTCGAAATAGAAAGTTTCTAAGTTTAAGAAACTGCTAAATTAGGAAAGCTTCTAAAAATAGAAGGTTAGTTAACCAATTAAGGTGAGTCTAAGAATAACTCATAGGTTAACTAAGGAAAGGAAGTATACGTGCATAAGAAGTAATAAAAGATTACTTGTGCCTAAAATATGTTATTACGTGATTGTAGATTTCGCGTAAAGGGCGTTGCTAAGCAAGGAAGCAAAGCTAAGGTAAGGAATTACGATCCTAAGTACTCTTGTATATCAATTCGTTTGGAAACTCCATTGAGTCTTTTCAAAACGTGAATGCTATCTGTGGCTGATAGTAATTTTTAAAATACTCTGATGAAATGTATCGTCATTGAAAATTCCTTATTCTGTGATATGTTCTTGTTCATGGAATATCTGCAAATATTGAAATTGCTATGTGTGTTCTTGTACCTTGGGATGCACTGTATGTAATAACTAGTATGCATTATAATTTACTAGTTATGAAATTATGCTTAATGAGAAAAGCATGTATTATGAAAAATTATGGGAATACTCAATGTAGGGTATAACCCATGTAATAACTAGTATGCATTATAATTTACTAGTTATGAAACTATGCTTAATGAGAAAAGCATGTATTATGAAAACACGACATCAATGTAGGTGTTCGTTGTTTTGGGAATTACTCAATGTAGGGTATGACCCATGGAATTGACGGAAGTCTGAAAGCATAACAAAGTTGTAGTTGCCACACTTTCTTTGCTATGAAATATACACATAATTGTTGTTTATAACCTATCCTTGAATATAATTTTTGGATGCGTTCTTTCTAGTCGTCTCCTCATTGTATCGATGAGACCACGTATGAACTTACTGGGCATTGTTCGCTCATTCCTTCATTTTCTTTTTCCCTCAGGATCGGAATAGAAAGGAGGAGAACCGTCATCAGAAAGAGGCGGAGAAATTAAGTAGAATAAATGAATTATTTAATGATTCGAATTTAACTTTTATTAGTACTAGTTACTGTACTTAGCCGTTACATCTGATCTTTCCGCACTTATGTAATGGTTTGACTTAAGTTACCGTTGTGGACCCGTATTTTTGGGTATTTATTTATGTTTATGGAATTATGGAAATTATGGAAATTCGGGGTCGTTACACGCAGGACGCGCATGCACATGAGTTCGGTAGCCCGAAGCCTATTTCGGTCCATGATTTGCACCCCCCCTGCGCACCTGTGCGCGAGAGAGAGCCTCTATGTACCACAATCTTACTCCCTACCAAAGTGTAGGAGTATTTAAACTTAGCCACTTTTTCATCTTTTTCCAATGTGGGATAACCACATTTTACCCATTTCAACCCATTAACTTTGAGCCTTCATATCTCATTCATTTCTCAACCATTTTGAACAAATGAATATATGATTTCAATGTACTCATGGAGTAGAACACAATCCAACAATCAATTTGTCATTTTAACAAATAACAAATTAAGAAAATAACTCATTATTTCCTTCAAAACACACCTTTTTCCAACAATCCCCCACATGAAGGAATAATGCGGAATTGGTGATAAAGTCCGGCAGACGAAAACTTGCATACCAAGATGTGGGAATGCCCATTGAATCTTCGCTCGTACAAGCATATTTACTCTACTCGCAAATCGATAGACGCGATGTCCTTGAATCGTTATGCTTTTTGTGTAGCCGATCATATGCTTGACACAAGTATCGTCCTAACATACTTCAATTCTCATAGCTATGTTCAATCATGGCCCTGAACATACGCCTGGTTCTGCGAGAGGGTCTAAGAATTGAGCCTCACACAATTCTCCTCGAAGCGGCCCCACTTCTCTCTCACATAGGTGATTTCTTAAAGGTAACCCGTATTACCCCGCTCGAATTTTCGACGCGTAAGAATCATTAAAAGCCATATTCTTATCCTTGTCCTTTCGGGATGTCACTAACAGGAATGGACTTGGGGTTGATTCCCCACGGTGACGCTACAAGTCTTTTAACGGTTAGGTTGTCCCATTGAATCTAGTTCTTGGGATCTCCGAGTCATCTAGATTGGGTTTTCATTGTGTTTAACTTTTAAGAGGCTTAAGTCCCATTCCCTCGTCGAGCTTTCAACTAACTCTCTATTTAACCCTTTGGTTAACGGATCCGCTAAATTTTCCTTTGACTTAACATAGTCAATGGATATTGTGCCGATTGAGAGTAGTTGTCTAATGGTATTATGTCTTCGACGAATGTGTCTCGACTTACCATTATACATATGATTGTGTGCCCTTCCAATCGGCGATTGGCTATCACAATGTATACATATTGATGGCACGGGCTTCGTCCATCTTGGAATATCTTCTATAAATTGGCTTAGCCACTCGGCTTCTTCACCACATTTATCTAACGCTATAAACTCGAGATTCCATCGTGGATCTAGCTATAACCGTTTGTTTAGAAGATTTCCATGATATAGCGACTCTGCTAATGTAAACACAAATCCGCTTGTAGACCTTGAGTCTTTTATATCGGATATCCAATTAGCATCGCTATATCCTTCGATTACCATTTGGATGTCTAGTATAGTGTAAAGCATAATCGCGAGTATATCTTAAGTACCTTAGTACTCTCACTATACCATTCCAATGTTCCGCTCCGGGATTACTTGTATACCGACTCGGTTTGCTAACCGTGTAAGCAATATACGGTCTAGTACAACTCATCAAGTACATTAGACTTCCCAATGATTCTCGAGTATTCAACTTGAGAAACCGTGTCACCTCTATTCTTTGATAGATGTTGACTCATGTCTATTGGGGTTCTAGCAATAGCTAAGTCATCCTTCTTGAATTTCTTAAGAATTTTATCCACATAATGTGATCGGCTTAAAGCAAGTCCATTTGACATTCTTGAAATTTTCACGCCCAAGGATTACGTCGGCTAACCCCATATCTTTCATGTCAAACTTTGAGTTCAACATATCTTTAGTGGACTTTATCATTTTATCACAACTTCCTATGATAAGCATGTCATCTACATAAAGACACAAAATGACGTAGCCATTTCCCGTGTCTCTAACATAGATACATTTGTCACATTCATTTATTTTAAATCCACTTTCCATCATGGCTTGATCAAACTTTTGATGCCATTGTTTTGGTGCTTGTTTCAAGCCATACAATGACTTTACTAACTTGCACACTTTATTTTCTTGCCCCGGCGCAGAAAATCCTTCCGGTTGCTCCATGTAAATTTCCTCTTCTAAATCCCCATTTAGAAAGGCTGTTTTAACATCCATTTGATGTACTTAAAGATTCCTCAATGCGGCTATTGCAAGTACAATTCTTATGGATGTTATTCTCGTAATGGAGAATATGTATCAAAGTAATCAAGGCCTTCCTTTTGCTTGTAACCTTTAATTACAAGTCTTGCCTTATACTTGTCAATTGTTCCATCCGTCTTCATTTTCCTTTTAAAAATCCACCTATATCCTAGTGGTTTACTTCCCGGAGGAAGATCCACTAATTCCCAAGTGTGATTTTGTAAAATGGAATCAATCTCACTTTTAATGGCCTCTTTCCACAAAGGTCCTTCGGAAGAGCTCACGGCCTCTTTATAACTTTGTGGTTCACTTTCAAGCATATAGGTTAGAAAATGCGGGCCAAAAGATTTTTCTACCCTACCTCGTTTGCTCCGTCGAGGTTCTACCTCCGCTTCATCATTTTCATCATGATGATTTGTTCCTTCGACTTCTTCTTCTTCTATTGAATCATGTCTCCGTTTAGATGAACTTGCATCATCTCTTTTGCACGGAAACACATTCTCAAAGAAAGAAGCATTTCTTGACTCCATTATAGTATTCTTGTGTATATCTTGAATCTTCGATTCATGCACAAGAAACCTATAAGCACTACTATTGTGAGCATACCCAATAAATATGCAATCAATAGTTTTTGGTCCAATTTTCACCTTTTTGGGAGGTGGTATTGAAACCTTTGCAAGACACCCCCACACTCGCATGTATTGGTATGATGGCACTCTTCTATGCCACAATTCATAGGGGCTCTTATTTATTTTCTTTCGGGGCATTTTATTCAACACATAATTTGCCGACAAGACGGCCTCTCCCCACATGTTATCCGGTAACCCCGAACTTATTAACATGGCATTCATCATGTCCTTTAGAGTCCGATTTTTCCTCTCGGCAACTCCATTGGATTGTGGGGTGTATGGTGGTGTTGTAACATGTTTAATCCCATGTTGAGCACAAATACCTTCAAACGGAATTCATACTCACCACCACGATCACTTCTTATGACCTTTATTTTCCGGTTGAGTTGATTTTCAACTTCATTTTTATAGAGAACAAACTTCTCTATAGCCTCATCTTTACTTTTGAGAAGATACACATAACAATATTTTGTGCTATCATCAACAAAAGTCATAAAGTACTTATTGCCTCCTCGTGTTTGTGTTGACTTGAAGTCACATAAATCCGTATGAACCAACTCAAGTGGTTCATTATTTCTTACAACCGAATGGAACGGAGGTTTTGTAAACTTTGCCTCTACACAAGTTTCACATTTATGTTTGTAGTCTATTTTACATTTTGGTATGCAATTCATGTTAATTAATCTACGTATAGTATCATAGTTAACATGTCCTAGTCTACCATGCCACAAATTGGAAGACTCAAGCAAGTAAACGGAAGAATTATTCTTATTCATCTCATTCATCTTAGGCTTGTTAGCCATTACATTGCTTTTAACAACCATAGCACTAAGCTTAAACATACCATCACAAACATAACCATTGCCTACAAACATTCCACTTTTAGACAAAGTAACCATATCGGATTCAAACACAACACGAAAGCCATGCTTAATCAAAAGCGATCCGGACACCAAATTTTTCCGGATTTCGGGCACATAGAGCACATTGTTGAGAGTCAACTCTTTCCGGAAGTCAACTTCGGCACCACCTTTCCTTGACCTTTCACATCGGACGTGGCGAGAATTTCCCATGAACAATTTCTCACCATTTTCAAGGGCTTCAAAACTACTAAACATTTCCTTGTTTGAGCAAACATGCCTAGTAGCACCGGTGTCAATCCACCACGATTTGGGTTTGAACCCACCAAATTCACCTCAGAAATTACCGCCGCCAAATTCATATCGGAAACTTCATTCGAGATGACATCCACCATGTTTGCTTGTTTCTTTGGCTTCCTACACTCGGAAGACTTGTGGCCCACAATGCCACAATTGTAACAAGTTCCACCGAACTTTTTCTTGGAGATTCCTCCCTTTGGTTTCAAACTAGAACCACCCTTTTTGGGACCAAACTTGCCTTTGGCTTTGCCATTGGCCTTGGAGCTATCAACATGCTCCACCACATTGGCTTTCGCCACAAGAAGATTATTCAACTTCTTCTCCGCAATTCTATTCTCTTCCTCAATCCGAAGACGAATAGCAAGCGCTTCAACATTCATTTCTTTTCGTTTGTGTTTAAGATAATTCTTGAAATCTTTCCAAGCGGGAGGCAACTTTTCAATTATTGCCGCCACTTGAAAGTTTTCACTAATTACCATCCATTCGGCATGAATTTCATGAATGATTATTTGCAACTCTTCCACTTGACTTTTAACAGTTTTTGAGTCCACCATTTTGTAATCGAGAAAACGGCCCACAATGAATTTCTTTGTGCCCGCGGCATCGATCTTATATTTATATTCCAAGGACTCCCAAAGTTCCTTTGCAGTTTTCTTAACACTATACACATTGTATAGCGTATCCGACAATCCATTGAGGATGTAATTTACAAAGAAACTCGGAATGCTTCCAAGCATCAAGAGCCGAGATGGCTTGCCCATCCGTCTCATTCTCACCCAACTGTGGCGGATCTTCCTTAAGAAATCTCGCCAAGTTCAAGGTAGTCAAATAGAAAAGCATCTTTTGTTGCCACCTTTTAAAGTCTTGGCCAACAAACTTTTCCGGTTTCTCACCATGATGGTTCGAAACAGTTTGGACAACCACCCTTTGAGAGTTGGTTTCCACACGAAGCGCTTCCTCCACACGAGGATTCTCGGAGTTGTTCCCAGCATTGGTTTCCACGTTTGATTGAGTAGCCATCTTAAGACAAAACAAACAAGTTTAGTTCACTGTTTTAAATAGTTTTCCTTCCAACGAAGAGACAATAATTTGTCTTAAGATTGTTGGAATAACTATTACAAAATCTCTGCTGGAATTATATAAAACTAGTTAAAACAGAAACAGAAAATACAAGAGAAAGAAAAGATTTGTCGAAGGAATTCCGAGTTGTGTGAAATCACACTCTCCTTAAGACAAATTACGCCCCCTCACCACGTTGTGCTTGAGTTGTTACGGAACGCTTGCCTCCCAGGATGAAACGGAGTAACCAGACGGTGGTTGCACAATTAGACCTCCGGCGAATTGAAGTCGATGCTTGGACGTTATCACCACAATGATTTATGCAGGAGGCCAAGGGAAAGAATTTCAATATGCAACAAATCTGATGGTGGAGAGAATTTGGAAAATCTGTGTCTTTCTCCTTGGTTGTGTCCTTCAAATTATATACATTTCTCAAAGGAAAACTGCCCAACAAATTAAAACCAAGTTTTAATTTCCTTCATGAATGCCATTATTTACATAATCAATAGGCATTTGAATTCCCTGCGGCAGTTACAAATATTTTAGGCACGTTTTTGGCATTGGAACAGCTTCAGCGTCTCAGCTGCTGGGAACGAGGCGCCCGCCTCGAGCCCCAGCGCGCCGCCTCGTTGGTGCACAAACGGGGCAGCCCCTTCTGGACTCCAGGCGTCCGCCTCGGGAAAGCCAGGCGCCCGCCTCGGACTGTCTCTCATGGGCGGCACCTACTGGCCTCCAGGCGGCCGCTTCACCTAGGTCCAGGCGCCCGCCTCACCGCCAGAAACATTGGGTCAAGTTTTGGAAAAAAAATTGCAAAAAGTGGGCTCGCGCGGACAGGCTATTTCGGAGCTACATTCGTGTCCGCAGGACGCGCATGTACATGAGTTCGGTAGCCCGAAGCCTATTTCGGTTCATGATTTGCACCCCCTGCTTTGTGCGCGAGAGCCTCTATGTACCACAATCTTACTCCCTACCAAAGTGTAGGAGTATTTAAACTTAGCCACTTTTTCATCTTTTTCCAATGTGGGATAACCACATTTTACCCATTTCAACCCATTAACTTTGAGCCTTCATATCTCATTCATTTCTCAACCATTTTGAACAAATGAATATATGATTTCAATGTACTCATGGAGTAGAACACAATCCAACAATCAATTTGTCATTTTAACAAATAACAAATTAAGAAAATAACTCATTATTTCCTTCAAAACACATTTTTTTCCAACATTAACTAGTGTTACACCCTTGCGATGCACGGACATTACATGTTACTCTAAAGAAAAAATTTTAAGAAAAATTAACTAAAAAAGAGAAATGCATTTATGCATTATGAAAAACTTCCTTAAACACTACATTGTCAGTACATAGATCAGATTGGCCAGACTTGTCATCATTACAAATCAATATTTTAAGACCAAACGGATTTTTTACTCGTGATAAATCAACATAAAGTTGACCATGGCATAACACAGGCTTTCTTAGTATAAGACCAACAAAAGACAATGATTGACCTTGGCTTTTGTTAATAGTCATAGCATATGAGATCATCAATGGGAATTGTCTTCTCTCAAATCGAAAAGTAATCCTGGTGTCTGATGGTGTTAATGACATTCTCGGAATCAAAACTTTTAGACCAATATCACCTGACGAAATTACTTCACCTTCTAAAACATGATTTCCAAGCCTGATGATAACCAAACGCGTCCCATTACAAAGACCAATTGAAGAGTCTATATTACGAAGCAGCATCACCGAGGTTCCTACTTTCAAGTTTAATGTATGATTAGGAAGCCCAGATATACAAATACTATTTATGAACTCAGGTGTATGAAGATCACTTAAGGGCTCAGAATTCTTATCACTATGACATTCAACATCAGAACTTAAATATATCCTTGCAGCAGAATCATTCAATGACACCATATACTCATTACAGCATTAACAACATCCAAAGTTGGTGCCAAAATTGCTCTTTCTTCAAAGTATGACAAATCGTGACGACCATTCATAATAAACTCTGAATATATACTCTCAACCATAGCAGTAATCGGATTATTAAATTCCTCAATTAAGAACTCTCGTGGGATTTCAATGGGAATAACTCCATCATTCGGCTCATTAACTTTGCCATCTCCAATTTTAGCTATCCAATCAGCAAATTGTCTTAAATTCTCTGAGTTTAAACTTGAGTCTAATCCTTGTAACCTCATATTCTTTGTTAACCTCAATACAACACAATGCCTCTATAGATAAGACGAATTAATAGTGGCATGCACAATATCTTGTCGACTACCCTTTGGAATTACAGGAAGAATTTGCCTAAAATCACCACCAAAAACAATTGTTTTCCCACCAAAAACATATTCATTCCTCTTAGGATTAATCACTCTCATTATATCCCTCATGCTCCTATCCAAAGCCTCAAAATAATGTTTATGCATCATTGGTGCCTCATCCCAAATAATCAAATGTGACTTGATAATTAATTCTGCTAAAGGGCTACCTTGACTAATATTACAAACAGAATCTTCATTCAGATTAAAAGGAATAGCAAACCTCGAATGTGCAGTTCTACCACTAGGTATCAATAATGATGCAATACCACTTGAAGCTACATTCAACACAATATGTCCCTGTGAACGCAAGCGTGCGGATAGGGTTCTCCAAATATACGTCTCCCCACTACCTCCATACCCATAGACAAAAAACATCTTTCCAATTTCATCTTGACATGATTGAAGAATTATATTATAAACTTCATGTTGATCAGCATTCAAGTGATTCACAAGTTCTCGAAGCTCAACTTCTAATCTTTCTCGATCATAACTCATTTCATCATGAATTAACCGATTACTTGTCATTTGAAAGTAATCAACATTAGGATATGGGAGCATTGAGAACTCAAGTAAACTTCTTCCTTGATTTCTGAGGATTTTCTCGTTTTCAGCTAGCCCATAATTACGAAATTGAACTTCATTCAACGTCAAACCTAGATAGAAAAATAAATAAACAAATAATCATGAGGGCAACAAAAATAGAATCATATTTTTCTAACAATTCTAGAAATAAGTTAAAAATATAAAAAACTAACCTGGATGATTAAGGATAGACCTTTGCTTATAAACTACATCTTCACATAAATAACTCCAACACTTATCCCAAACATTCTCAGGTCTACTCATGGACGCAGAAGTAAGTAGCGTTGCAAAGAGAGTTTTGACTGAGTGAGCAGTTGAAAATTGGCTAGATTCAACAATACCTTCGATATATTCTCTATCATCATTCAACAAACCTAACTCATAGCAAGCATCACGAAAATTCTCACATTGGACACCATTCACAAAGCGAATTTCACTGTAACTCTTTGCGCCACAAACTTTGTTAAGTAGGCATCTCAGATAATAAATTTCACCACATCCTGGAGGAACAAAAATATTTGACCTAATGAAAACCCTTTTTTCCTTGGAACCCTCTCACGTCTATCAGATTTCCATACAAACTTCATGGAAAATTGCGAATAAGTTAAATCTCTAGCTTCAACATATTTCTTGTTCGCTTCCATCCAACCCAAAAAACATACTTTGTGCAACTGAATCTTGTTTTAAGACGGACTCTATATTATCTGAATCAGAAAAAATGACATTCTGTTCATTTTGTAGATGAAAACTCAAACGGTCCACTAGAGGATCTTTATACTGAATTTCAAAACCATATATTCTCCAAGCTGCCTCACACGAAGACATATAACGGCAATCATAATACATATTAATCTTATCCACAATCTGATCCACACTTTCGCTAGTTGATGCTTGATAAAATGTAGTTGTGACTCTATCATTTCCTTTGTTTATGTACTTAAACAAATACTTAATTGCACGCGATTGATTATACCACTCAACATTCAAATGTGCATTGTAGGTCACCAACAAATACCTATTGAGGAACAACGTGTCTATTATCCAAGTGGACACCATTTTTCAAAATTGTTCTCCCGTTATCTCTTCTTCTGTACACAGCATATCCATCCTCGTCAACTCGTGTGGCTTCAACAATTTTTTTGGATAATGTTTTGAACATCGTCCATTAATCATGCATGGAGATTTAGGTCTATCTTTTCCACACGGACCATGTATCATCAAATCTTTAACTGCATTAAAATAAACTGGGTCTGCACTTTCATCCAATATTTCAGCTGAAATTATAAGATCAATATCTTCAAGTGAACAATTTTAAAGTCAGTTGCAAGAAACAACAAAATATGTGCATGAGGCAAACCCCTCTTCTGGAACTCAATTGTGTAGATAACTGAGATAAAAAAAGAAGAAGTTATACGCAACCATAAAAGAAAAAAAGTTACTTAAAGGATGCATTTTTTATCCTATTTAAAATTGTCAACATTAAACAAACCTGCTTTAACCTAGCCAAAAATTTTATTCTTTCGAATATCCCTTATCATTCCATAAAACATAGTTGTTACCAATTAGGAGGTTCTCATCCATATTTTCCCACAAAGAAAGGTCGTCATACACCTTGAACTCGAAAACATTTAGAGGGAAATCATTATCAAACACCTCTACAACATTAGTTTTTGGAATAAACACCATCTTATATTCTGCAGTTGATGTTTTAAAGTTCAAGTTATTGGTTGCCAGAAGAAAGTTCTTGATGGCGAAGAGGTGTTCCTCCTTTAACATGGTGCGAAAGTGATAGGCTCTATCGCAACACCTACAAATTACTACAAGGACTCCTAATAATGTAGATAGTGAAAGTTCAGGATCGATCTCAGGGAACAGTTATTTGTTTGTGTAATAGTCACATACCAGTTTGGGGGTTGTTTGATTTGAGTGTTGTAATTATACTAAAGCAAGAAATTAGATTGGATTGAAAACAATAATGTAAAAGCACCTTGGATAAATAAATCTATCACTGTTTATCAATCAATATCATTGATTCATTCTTTCTGTTCTTCCCCTAATCACTTGATCACGAGATATAAAATCTCTATCTCTTCTTTGTTATTAATCACTAGCGGCGACACGCTCAACCAATAATCCTAATCAATATTAAAAACCTAGCCGACACGGTCAAGATTCTAAATATCAATTGATGAAGTTTTAAGAGATTAAGATCAAGGAATTATTCTATTCTTTTTCAAATAGAAGATAAAACTAATTTTACCCCAATCACAATTCAAGATGGCACATACAAGAGTTATGAAATTGCTACAATGAAAACCCTAGTCCGACACGATAAAAGGGAATTCTAGCAAAAACCAATTAAAAAGATTGAGAAATTGATCAAGTTTCAAAACCCTAGAAATCGATTTAACAATAAGCACAAGTAAAATTATAATTAGGGAGAAAGAGATAGAAAGAATAAACCTCAATTGATCTTCAAAACAGATCAAGAATTATTATCCAAAGTGGTGGAAGTTTAAGCTTCCATTAAAATCAAAAACCAAAACTTTGAATTTTGTTCTCAGCCTTGTTGTTCCAGCCGTCCTCCCATTACAAATGAAATAAAATACTATTTATACTCCCTCTCTCTCCAACCCTACCTTCCAAAAAGAAAAGAAAAAGAAATAAAAAAAAAAAAACATAAAAAAAAACCCAAAACCCCGTCGCTTGCCTTTTCTGCTCCAGCGCCGAGGGACGACTCGTGAAGCGGGGGACGACTCGTCCCTGTTGCGGCCTCTTCTGATTCTAGCGTCCCTGTTATGGGGAAGAATTGGTGGTGAAGGGGACGACTTGTCCCTAATGCATCCAGGTTTGATTTCAATCTTTTTCTCCGTCAATTCTTGTTATTTCATTGTTTCGATCCTTCTTCGATTGACTTGATCTTGAACTTTGATTAGATTCTTGAATACTTGTTTTGGCTTCATGAAACCCTTACACCCGATTACATAAAAGAATGACTAATTTCCCTCGGATAACAATAATCTCTCAATAAAGCCTCACAATACAAAATACTCTCAATATTACATCAAACCTATCTAAATACATCAAGATTGAACATAATAAGCACGGAAAATATAGGAATTAGATAGTATGAAATACGCCACATCAAATACCCCCACGCTTAGACCATTACTCGTCCCTGAGTAATATCCTAAACCCCAATCTAACACCGGTCTAAAAACAGATGCATGGGAGGTAAATGACTCCTATTCTCCTCTAATCCGCCAACAAAACAATGTCAACCAAAATAAAAATAACCATCGGAGTATAGAACTTCGTCTCCTTATAACACCAAAATAAAAACAATGAAAATAATGACCTTAGCTTGATACCAACTCCCATAATAAAACGGTATCCAAACTAAGGTCCACACATAAAAGCCAAGGGGAACTAAATATGTCCTATGTTTCCCCCACGCTTGGCTCACACTACATACACCCTCATAAAAAGAAATCATTGTTAAGGTTGCGATCCTTAAACAAAGATTTACCTCGTGAAAAGTACCAACACCCCTTATAACTCCAACAGTGAACGAGGGTTTCTAATTCCTAGGCACCACTATCCAAACCTCCTACTCCAATAATGGCCCTACCCGATACTCCAAACCTCCCTTATGTCTCCACTCCGGTGATATAACAGATAGAAAATACTCAATTCTCACCTTTTACCTAGGTGCCGTTTTCGATTTTCACCTAGCCTCTCATTTTTTTCATTTTTTTTTTCAAAACACACCCTCTCCTTTTGCCTAAGTGCCCTCTCGGGTTTTCACTTAGCCTCTCTTTTGTTTTTGTTTTTGTGTTTTTTTTATTATTATTTTTTGATTCAAAAACAACAAAATTTACAATGATACAATCTCCCTATACCCCCACGCTTAAACTAGACATTGTCCTCAATGGATTAAACAATTAAAACAGAACAATAAAAACATGGGGGAAAGGGCACCAAGGGACTAAATAAAGGGACGGGAGGCTCCACCAACATGAGCCTCATCAATGTAAGGGGGATGAAAGTAATCTTCATTTACCTCTAGAAGATGTTTGGTTTCCATGACATGCCTCCCAGTTGGAGACCATTTCAGCTTCCCCTTCTTCTTCTCCTTTGCTTTCTTCCTTGGTGGCTCTCCTTTCTTTTTCTCACTCTTCACTTGTGGAGACTCATCAATATCTATCGCACCTCCATCCTTGATACTCGGCTCCCTCAAGTCCATGGCACAAACTTTCCGAAAATTGTTCTTAGGAAAATTCTTCTCATCAAACATATCAAACCCAATTTTCTTCCCATCGAACTCCATCGTCACAGAACCACTAGCCACATCTAGATTGGTATGAGAAGTAGACATAAACGGTCTACCCAACAGAATAGGAGCCTCAAAATCCGTCTCCATCTCAAGCACATAAAAATCTGCCGGGAAAATCAAGTCACCAACCCGGACTTCAACATCTCTCACTACCCCCTTGGGGTATGCGTTGGACTTATCCGCCAACTGTATAACCACTCGGGTATCCTCCAAGTTACCCAATTTAAGGTCTTCAAACAATGTATAAGGCATAACATTGATTGAAGCCCCTAAATCGAGCATAGCCTTCTGCACACCGCTACCCCCTCAACGATATCGGAACCACGAACATGCCCGGATCACTACACTTTTTGGGCATCTTTTTCTGATAAACCGCGCTAACATGTTCAATAACCTTAATCTTTTTCTGACTTCTTAGCTTCTGATTTCTCTTGGTGGTACACAATTCCTTCAGAAACTTAGCATATCTCGGAACGGTCTGAAGAAGGTCCAAGAATGGGATGTTCACCTCAAGCCTCTTGAAAGTATCAAAAATAGCCTTGTCAGGCTCCTTTGAGGCACCTCTCTTCAATGCTTGAGGGAACGGCACCTCCGGCTCAAATGCGGTGGTACGGACTCCGATGTAGTACCCTTTTCTTCCACAAAATTTTCTGTCGGTTTCGTCGTCTCAACCTCCAATTCCGGCTCAACATTCTTTTCAACCTTCTGTTGTTCCGGCTCTATAGAAACCATCTGTCCGTCAACTCTCTTCTTCCGCCTCACATACACTGCGCTAACATTATGCTTCGGAGGGTTCTCAGTTTGAGGTGATGATTTTGCCGCCTCTCTAGCTTCCATTCTTACCACTGCCTCTGCAATCTGCCCCATTTGTCTCTCCAGGTTACCAATACTAGCATCAGTCCTCTGCTGATACTGCTGAAGACTGCTGATACTCGTATCGGTCCTCTGCGATCTTCAAGACCGCTGGATAAGGTGCTCATACTCTGAGCCAGTGTACGGAACATGTCATCTGTAGACTGCTGCTGCTGCTGTGGTGGTGGTTGTCCCCATCTAGCATTGGGTTGATTACCCCCATAGTTATACTGTCTCTGCTGCTGCTGTGGGAACCCAACTGAATTCACATTCTCCTGACCTTCTGTCCGACTCAACAGCAATTGCTTCATCATACATTTCAACTCCTTGACATCGGACTTAAGCTTCTCATTCTCCCCACTGCTTGTGCCCATAGCACTAACCTGTCTGACACTGGATCTCCTCCCATGTGTTCGGTACTCCTTGCTAGCTCCTCTAGCAATTTATGGGCTTCCTCAGCCGTCTTATTCAGAATACTGCCCCCGCAACAAGAATCTATCATCCTCTTATCCTGTATAAGTAATCCCCCGTAGAAGTAGACTATCAGCTGGTCATCAGTATACCCATGATAAGGGCAGCTCCTGCAGAGAGTATGGAAGCGAGTATAGTACTCATATAAGGTCTCATCTGCCTTCTGCTCCATGTTGCTGATATCCCGCTTCATAATATTTATCTGGTCAGGTGGGAAGAACTCATCCAAAAATGCCTCCTTCATCTGCTGCCAGGTGGTTATACTGTTCGGGGTCAGATGATAATACCACATGTTAGCTCTGTCCTTCAAGGTGAAGGAGAAGGCCCGAAGAAGAAGCTGCTCAATTGGAAGATTAGCAGGCTTCATGCTGTTGCAAACTTGCACGAACTGAGATACGTGCTGATTCGGGTTTTCTCCGGGTAACCCACTGAAACTAGGCAATTGATTTAGTAACCCCGACTTCAACTCAAATGTAACTCCCGCAGGCAAAGCAGGAAAAGTGACTGCCTGCGGTTGCTCTGTCCAATTAGGAGCAGTTTTTTGCCTGAGTGTCTGGGGTACTCTATCACCCATCTCTTTCTTGATAGTCCTTTCAATTTCTGGATCAAGAAGCTCAAGAGAATAATCAGTAGAACGGGTATGGACCAAACAATGATCCACACCACGAAGGGACAGGGGGTGAAACTAATAAAGAGATAAAAGACAAACAAATAAAATAAAATGACAGAAATTAAATAAGAACACAAACAAATAAACACCGTTCCCCGGCAACGGCGCCAAAATTTGATAGGCTCTATCGCAACACCTACAAATTACTACAAGGACTCCTAATAATGTAGATAGTGAAAGTCCAGGATCGATCTCGTGGAACGCTTATTCGTTTGTGTAATAGTCACAGACCAGTTTGGGGGTTGTTTGATTTGAGTGTTGTAATTATACTAAAGCAAGAAATTAGATTGGATTGAAAACAATAATGTAAAAGCACCTTGGATAAATAAATCTATCACTGTTTATCAATCAATATCATTGATTCATTCTTTCTGTTCTTCCCCTAATCACTTGATCACGAGATATAAAATCTCTATCTCTTCTTTGTTATTAATCACTAGCGGCGACACGCTCAACCAATAATCCTAATCAATATTAAAAACCTAGCCGACACGGTCAAGATTCTAAATATCAATTGATGAAGTTTTAAGAGATTAAGATCAAGGAATTATTCTATTCTTTTTCAAATAGAAGATAAAACTAATTTTACCCCAATCACAATTCAAGATGGCACATACAAGAGTTATGAAATTGCTACAATGAAAACCCTAGTCCGACACGATAAAAGGGAATTCTAGCAAAAACCAATTAAAAAGATTGAGAAATTGATCAAGTTTCAAAACCCTAGAAATCGATTTAACAATAAGCACAAGTAAAATTATAATTAGGGAGAAAGAGATAGAAATGAAATAAAATACTATTTATACTCCCTCTCTCTCCAACCCTACCTTCCAAAAAGAAAAGAAAAAGAAATAAAATAAAAAAAACATAAAAAAAACCCAAAACCCCGTCGCTTGCCTTTTCTGCTCCAGCGCCGAGGGACGACTCGTGAAGCGGGGGACGACTCGTCCCTGTTGCGGCCTCTTCTGATTCTAGCGTCCCTGTTATGGGGAAGAATTGGTGGTGAAGGGGACGACTCGTCCCTAATGCATCCAGGTTTGATTTCAATCTTTTTCTCCGTCAATTCTTGTTATTTCATTGTTTCGATCCTTCTTCGATTGACTTGATCTTGAACTTTGATTAGATTCTTGAATACTTGCTTTGGCTTCATGAAACCCTTACACCCGATTACATAAAAGAATGACTAATTTCCCTCGGATTACAATAATCTCTCAATAAAGCCTCACAATACAAAATACTCTCAATATTACATCAAACCTATCTAAATACATCAAGATTGAACATAATAAGCACGGAAAATATAGGAATTAGATAGTATGAAATACGCCACATCAGAAAGAGAGCAATGAAAGCCTTTTTTATAGAAGCATTGATTCTGTGGCCCTATTATTTAAACCAAAATTATATCAGCTCATTAAAATGAAGTAGAAAACATAAAAATCTGATACAAAATAAAGATTTCAGAAAAAAATGAGTGAAGGAAATACTCACTTCAGCATCATGAAGAACACACTCTAAGCTATACACATCATTAGTATCATCGCCAACATGTAGAGTGTAGCAACGAATCAGCCTGAGTTTCACAGCTTGATTGACGTTAGAAGGATCAAGTTCGCGAAGGGTTTTGAAAAGTGGAGCCATGTTATTCTCTCACACAAATCAGCACACTTAAAGAGAGGGTTAAAGAGAGGGAACATATGTGTTATGCATTGGAAATGGAATACTTATTTATAGAGGAGTAGGGGGAATTTCATATCTCTAATTGAAATTTAAATGTGAAACTAAATTCAAGTTTTTTAAAGATACCGCCAAAATCACAAATGGAAGAGAACAGAAGATTAGTTTGCATAAGTTTTATATATATATATTTATATATATATATATATATATATATATATATATATATATATATATATATATATATATATATATATATATATATATATATATATATATATATATATATATATATATATATATATATATATATATATATATATATATATATATATATATATTCCAATCAGTTGAGTGATCTCTCAATCAAAGAGCCTAAAATTTGGGGAGAAGCCATACTTCTTCCATGTTTTGATATAGTTTGTTGACAGTAGGTATGGTGGTGTTGTACATGGATATGATACTTGTTGACCTTATGCCACTAACTTCTCAGAAGAAAGCACGTCAAACACTCTTTTTTTTCATTTTATCACTTAAGATGAGAAATGACTTTACTACACATCATTTAAAATTCAAAATATGGCATAGGCGGAAGAATATTTTTGCATGGCTTCTGTGCTATTTTTTTGAGAGGAAAAGTGAGACTTTCCTCTTGTTATATATATAGAGGTTTTTTTTAGAAAAAAATTAATCATATTTTAGGGACGTTGACGAGAGGGTAGTTATCAATTGTATTTTGCTTATACCATTTACTAACCAAGTTTAATTTGGTACATAGAAATATGTACCATTACCAACCAACTAAGTCGGTATACCAGCTCAGTTAGGACTGTTGGTACTCTGTTGGTACTATACTTTACCAAATGTATATATAAAAATAACACTTTTTCCATTGAAACCAAATAAATATAATAGTACTTTATTATAAAATAAATTATAACATAATAATAAATCCCAAAGTGCTTTTAGGTAAAAGATAATAACATTAAAATAGTGATAAATGACATTGTTTAAAAGCAAATAGGAAATACACTATATCCTACGAGTTGTTTCTCTTGCAACAGTAGTGGCCCAAAAATTATGTATTACAAATCAAGTAAGTAGTGACCATCAAGCTCCCAATCACAACAAATGTAAAGTTGGTGCAACACCTGATAAGGGAAAAAGGAAACAAGAGATTAAATAAAGACTTTGATAACTGATAATTGATAATTTATCACAAACCAAGTGAGTAGTGACCATCAAGCTCCCAAAAATTATGTAGCACAAACCAAGTGATTAGTGACCAAAAATTATGGATTTATTTCTCAAAATATTCACTTTTAAAAAAACATATCCCAAAATAACAACTCTTCCAAACTATTTATCAAAATGACCCATTTTTTTAAACTCGCTACACGGTGTAGCGAGTTTATATTTTTTTCGTTTAAACTCACTAAACCATTTAGCGAGTTTAAATTTTGATATTAAAAAAAAAAAAAACTAAATTTGAACTCGCTACTTGAGCGAGTTCTAACTTTCTTTTCTTCTGTGAGACATATGACACGCACGTACCACAACCAGAATACTAATTCATTCTCCGTTTCAATTTAAATTATAAAATAAAAATATAAAATTATGTTTTAATAAAGAAAACTAAAAGGAAATATTATTTTTTCTGTCTCAAATAAATACTTACAAAAATGTACTACTATAAAAAAATTATCATATATAATATATATAGCAAAACTATTTAGAGGCTCCAGAAAAGGCCACGTCAAAGGCCACGTCAGCAATTCAATTTCCAACTCATTTTTATTTCAAGTAAGACTTGATTAAGGGCATTATTGTAATATTATTAGTTAAAGTTAATTTGCAATTTAAAATAAAAATTCCCTCTTAATTAGAAGTTGATTGATTTAATCAGTTTTGAAATTTTGAAAACTAATGGTTACCTAAATTTAAGCACAATTTTTGAATAATTCAAACTCTTTAGGTGATAATTGTGGAGATATAATTATTAGTAATTTTAGAAATTTAAAATAATTAGTAATTTTTGAAATTAAAAATAGATACCAGACTAAATTTCAATTTAACCATAAATTTCAATTTAACCACAAATTTCAATTTAAAATAATTAGTAATTTTCGAAATTTAAAAGACATGCCAGAATAAATTTCATCATATATAATATATATAGCAAAACTATTTAGAGGCTCCAGAAAAGGCCACGTCAAAGGCCACGTCAGCAATTCAATTTCCAACTCATTTTTATTTCAAGTAAGACTTGATTAAGGGCATTATTGTAATATTATTAGTTAAAGTTAATTTGCAATTTAAAATAAAAATTCCCTCTTAATTAGAAGTTGATTGATTTAATCATTTTTGAAATTTTAAAAACTAATGGTTACCTAAATTTAAGCACAATTTTTGAATAATTCAAACTCTTTAGGTGATAATTGTGGAGATATAATTATTAGTAATTTTAGAAATTTAAAATAATTAGTAATTTTTGAAATTAAAAATAGATACCAGACTAAATTTCAATTTAACCATAAATTTCAATTTAAAATAATTAGTAATTTTCGAAATTTAAAAGACATGCCAGAATAAATTTCAATTTAACCATAAATTTCGTATACAATTTCTAGAAATCAATAGAAATTCGAAATTTAAAATTTAAAATAATTAGTAATTTTTGAAAATTTAAAATAATTAGTAATTTTTTGAAATTTAAAAGAGATGCCAGAATAAATTACAATTTAACCATAAATTTCGTATACAATTTCTAGAAATCAATAGAAAATCGAATCATATATAATATACTCCCTCCGTCCCGCTAATATTAGCACAAACACTGTTTGCGCGGGAATTAAGAAATATGATATTTTAATAAAATGTTGTGAGTGTAAAAGAATGAGTGGAGAGAGAATGAGTAGAGGGTGTAATAAATTATAATGGTGTTGTGAGTATTAAAATAATGTAGGAGAGAGAATGAGTGGGATTGGGTGAATATTTTATTAATATAAAGTTTCCTTTTTGGGAGTGTGCGGATATTAGCGGGACGCCCAAAAAGAAAAGTGTGCTAATATTAGCGGGACGGAGGGAGTATATAGCAAAACCATAAATTTAAAATAATTATTAGTAATGGTTACCTAAATTTAAGCACAATTTTTGAATAATTCAAACTCTTTAGGTGATAATTGTGGAGATATAATTATTAGTAATTTTCAAAATTTAAAATAATTAGTAATTTTTGAAATTAAAAATAGATACCAGACTAAATTTCAATTTAACCATAAATTTCAATTTAAAATAATTAGTAATTTTCGAAATTTAAAAGACATGCCAGAATAATTTCAATTTAACCATAAATTTCGTCTAGAGATGATGAGTGGGAGGAATAGTGAAAGTGTTGTGAGTAGGATATATTAAATAGAAGCGATGATGAGTGGGAGGAATAGTGATTTGATTGGTGTTGTGAGTGTAAAAATGGAGTAGATGGAGTTGGAGAGAGACTGAGTAGGGGGAATAGTGAAGATTCCTTTCCATTTTGGGTAGTCTCCACTGAGCTGGGACAAATTAAAAAGGAAATAAGTTTCCACTGAGCTGGGACGGAGGGAGTATATGATTTGTTATTTTATTTTTATTTATTTTTAGACTGTTGTTAAATTATTAACATTATCTAAATATATGTTCATTAATATTTGAGTTTTTTTAGATTATACAAATGTAAAGATCATCTATGTAAAGAAAAACGCATCTTACTGATGTGGACAACGATTCCATTAATTTATCGCAACGATCTTCTCAACGATTACGATTGGCGGATATTTCTAATGGTAATTTTATTATTTACTTTATTATTATTTTAGCATATCCATTAATATCATGTATATAAAATTAAATTATAAGAATGCATGATTTTATATTAATTTTTTTTACTATCATTTTAAATGAATTTATTTTTATTTTTAGTGGACTTATCATCGGGTAGTCATTTGATTTCACCGGGTAATCATCAAAGTTGTATTACGGCTCAAGGTAATATGTTATTGAATTTTGTCAATTTTGAAGTATTTTCATTATAAAGACAAATTCTAAAAAAAATTTGTTTATATATATATATATATATATATATATATATATATAATGTAATTTTTTTTATATAAATTTGTTAATTAATTTAGATCTAAGATAATAATACTTGATATACATGTATTGGTGTGAACCATACAAATGAAAATCTTACTCCTAATTCAAGTCACGACCGTGGATCTATATGTATGATTTTCTTTGTTAATTTACAATATTTTTCCTATTTTATTTTTATTTTTAATTTCTTAATAATCTTTTATTAAAGAATAATTATTTTTCTTATTCAGCTAAATTTACGAGCATAGCATCAAGTGTACATAACACTTTCCACGGCACGCTCCTTGAGCCAAAAAAAATTGGGCGACCGAGAAAAACTATTTCTTCTTCTTTGAATTCTATTACGATAAATTTGTTAAAAGACGGTGAGAAAAGAAAAATTGGGAGACCAAGAAAGGTAGCTGCTTCTATTTTGGAATCTTCAAAGATAAATTTGGATGTTGATGGATTCAGTTCTGCAATTGAAGTTGAATTAATGAAAAACAGTCCTATATCTGGTAAGTTATATGTTTGATTTATTAGTCAACTATATATTTTAAAGAGCTAAAATAAATATATTAATCGTTCTCAACATTCTTTTGACATTGTAGGAACAGATAATGTAACAGTAGCAAATAATACAACATTATTATCTCCTACTGTGAATTTAGGTAATGATTTTTTTTAATTGTTCAACATTCGATATTTTTAAATAAAACTATTTATTATTACAAATTATTATTCAATAGTTTATGATAAAATATTTCATTAATACTAAGTCATATATTCCATTTGTATACAGAATCCGCGTTAATAAATAATTCTCGCATGCATGCGACAACAAGTGAGTCGTTAATAAATCAGAAGGAAAAATTCAAGAAAGCGCGCGTCGGTAGAAAGCAAAAAGATTCGGACGAACAATATAATACAGGTGTTTATTATTATTTTTTTTCTCAAGTATATATTATATTATTATTTTCTCTGTATAGCCAATGAATTACTAACATAATTTAAATATTTATCAATATATTGTAGTTTATGGGGATATAGGCGATCCGGAGTACGAATGTGCGAAATGTGGTGCGATGTTCTGGTATGATGAAAGGTTAAAAAGTACGCAAGCATCAACACAACCTAAATTTTCATTATGCTGCATGAATGGAAAAGTTCATTGACCCATTAGTGCGGCCACCTAAGTTATTGAGTGATCTCTTAGAGAACAAGCATGAAAAGAGTAAAAATTATAAAGACAATATTCGAGCGTACAATTCTATGTTCGCATTCACTTCAATGACCTGGTGCAAGCTTGACCATGGCATAAACAATGGTCGTGGTCCTTATTCGTTTAAATTGAAAGGAAAGAATGATCATATGATAGGTTCTTTATTGCCTAATGACGGCCATCCCCCATTTTTCTCGGCTTTATATCTATGACACGGATAATGAAGTTAAAAATAGAATTAATGCTTTCTGTGTGTACGTTTTTATTTAATTATTCGAGAATTATAGTGTATATTACATATATTGTATGACTATCTTCTATTTATATGTCCGATTCTTTCACACAAGCAGAAAGATAAAGATAAGTCTTCTCCATTCGATGAGTCAATTGTTGCCGATTTAAAAATATGATAGATGGGCATAACCCTTATGCACGTACGTACGTAATGGCCGTGAGCACATATTGGAATGAAGAAAAATATTAAATTGAGGCTTATAGGAAAGCGGGGTAGAGATGGAAAACCGTTTAATATGCCGAAACCTCGAAGGTCGCCGCTATAATTGAAGGTGATATTGATGATTCGGGTAATGTCGGGGACATTGTTATTGAAAAGCGAATCGGGGCTCAAACATATTCATGAATTTGATAAATCTTACCTTCCTCTACATTATCCTCTCGTTATTTGTATACGGTGAAGATGGATATTTCACAGACATTTCGAAAATAAACCTCCCGGGCAAAGAGATCAAGTTTGTCAATAAAAGAGTTTTTATCTTTTCAACTTCGTGGAGAGGATAAGAGAAGGATCACAAACTTATGAGAAGCGGTCGATTCTTTGCGGCAATTTATGGTTGATGCATATGTTATGATGGATACACAGAGGCTTCAATGGATACGTTATAATCAGGCTACTCTTCGGATGGAAACTTATAAAAATTTGTCGGTTGCATCGGTAAGGGGAGATACCGGCGAAGCATCTGGGAGACGAGTTATATTGCTATCCTCTTATACCGGCGGGCAGCGGTGGATGACTCAAAATTACCAGGATTCTCTCGCTATATGTAAATGGAATGGGTATCCGTCACTTTTCATAACATTTACGTGTAATCCTAAATGGCCGGAGATTACGAGATTCTGTAAAAATATGGCATTAGGACTGAGGATAGGGCTGATGTATTAAACAGGGTATTTAGAATGAAGCTTAATCAGATGATTGCAGATTTCAAGGAAGGCAAAGTATTTGGCACCCCAAAAGCAAGTAAGTAAATCTTTAAATATTATTTGTTTTCCTCTTATTGTTTTGTCATTTATATTTTTTTATTAGCATGTTCCTCTTATTTTGTTAATTGATTCATGCAGTTATATACACGGTGGAGTTTCAGAAGAGGGGCCTTCCGCATGCTCATATTCTTCTCTTTCTTAACCGCCAGGATCAGGGTCATAATCCTGAAGATATTGACAAGTGGATTATTGCTGAGATTCCTGACAAGGAGAAATATCCTAGATTATACGAGGCAGTTGCTGAATATATGTTGCATGGACCATGTGGTGCTGCTAATCCTAAATCTACGTGTATGGATCACAACAGGTGCTCAAAGAAATTCCCTAAATAATTCAATGATCGCACTCGTGTAGACAAGAATGGGTATCATGTATATAGGCGAAGAGACACGGGTTTCATAATTGATAAGGGTGGAGTTGCTCTCGACAATTGTTCAGTTGTCCCATTCAATCCATATCTTTTGCTAAAGTACGAAGCTCACATAAATGTCGAGTACTGCAATCAGAGCAAGGCAATCAAGTATTTGTTCAAGTATATAAACAAGGGAACCGACAGGATATGCCTTGCAATCGAAAATGATGAGGTGAAAAGGCAAATTGATTGTCGATATGTCTCTGTGTGTGAAGCTATGTGGAGGATTTTCGGATTCGACATACATTATCGGACCCCTCCCATTGAGCGCTTGGTTTTTCACTTGGAGGGTGACCATAGTATCCCCTTCAAGGACGGAGACTTTCTTCCTGATGTTTTGGATAAAGCGACAGTTAAAGAATCTCAATTTATGAAGTGGATGGAGTATAACATTATTCATTCAGAGGCTCGAAAATATAAATACTGTGAATTTCCTCATCATTTCGTATGGGATAAAACTAAACGTGAATGGCGTCCGAGGAAAGATAAACGTTTTGCAGTGGGGCATATTTATCATGTTCAAATGAATTGCAGAGAATTGTATTACCTCAGGATAATGTTGAATCATGTAGCAGGTCCCATGGAATTCAAGGATTTGAGAACTGTAAATCGCGTTGTTCATCCCGATTTCAAATGCATGTTACGCTCCGGGGATTATTAGATGATGAAAAGGAATATGTTGATGGAATTATAGAAGCGAGTCATTGGAGGTTGCCCGATGTCTGAGAAGACTATTTTCTATGTTGCTACTATCTAATAGTATGTCGAATCCGGGAGAGGTATGGGAGAAGACTTGGCACTTATTATCTGATGATATAGAGTACAAGTATCGGAGGATGCACGATAATCCGGGTATTCCGTCCCATGTCTACATATTTGTTTTACAATAAATATCAATTATGATTTTTTTTCTACTTTACAGTTATACAATATGATTCTATATATTTATCTATATTAATATATTTATTTTGTTTTTTATAATTTCAGGTTTGAAATTAATTAATGAACAGGTCCAGAATCTTGCTTTGGCGGAAATTGAGAAGTTACTGATCGAGAATTGCAGCAGTCTCCATAAATTTAAAGACATGCCTAAAACGGTGGGCAATGTCATTGGTGATGAGATAAATAAGCTCATTCTAGATGAGACATCTTATGACATTGATGAGATGAAAGCTGAACACTTCAGATTACATCCTCAGTTAACAGCCGAGCAAAAGAGTGTTTATGATAAGATTATGTCGGTTGTTGATCGAGGAAACGGTGGTGTGTTTTTCCTCTATGGTTATGGTGGTACGGGAAAGACCTTCTTATAGAAAACACTGTGTTCTGCATTAAGGAGCAGGAGAGATATTGTTCTTCCTGTTGCTTCCAGTGGCATAGCTTCATTGCTCCTTTCGAAAGGTAGGACCGCGCATTCTAGGTTCGGTATCCCGATACAGGTAAACGAGAGCTGAACTTGCAGTAAACTAAAGTCGGGTACGGATGAGGTAGCACTTCTACAGAAAACCAAACTAATTATATGGGACGAAGCTCCAATGGCTCATAAACATTGTTTTGAGGATGGAAACTTATAAAAATCTGTCGGTTGCATCGGTAAGGGGAGATACCGGCGAAGCATCTGGGAGACGAGTTATATTGCCATCCTCTTATACCGGCGGGCAGCGGTGGATGACTCAAAATTACCAGGATTCTCTCGCTATATGTAAATGGAATGGGTATCCGTCACTTTTCATAACATTTACGTGTAATCCTAAATGGCCGGAGATTACGAGATTCTGTAAAAATATGGCATTAGGACTGAGGATAGGGCTGATGTATTAAACAGGGTATTTAGAATGAAGCTTAATCAGATGATTGCAGATTTCAAGGAAGGCAAAGTATTTGGCACCCCAAAAGCAAGTAAGTAAATCTTTAAATATTATTTGTTTTCTTCTTATTGTTTTGTCATTTATATTTTTTTTATTAGCATGCTCCTCTTATTTTGTTAATTGATTCATGCAGTTATATACACGGTGGAGTTTCAGAAGAGGGGCCTTCCGCATGCTCATATTCTTCTCTTTCTTAACCGCCAGGATCAGGGTCATAATCCTGAAGATATTGACAAGTGGATTATTGCTGAGATTCCTGACAAGGAGAAATATCCTAGATTATACGAGGCAGTTGCTGAATATATGTTGCATGGACCATGTGGTGCTGCTAATCCTAAATCTACATGTATGGATCACAACAGGTGCTCAAAGAAATTCCCTAAATAATTCAATGATCACACTCGTGTAGACAAGAATGGGTATCATGTATATAGGCGAAGAGACACGGGTTTCATAATTGATAAGGGTGGAGTTGCTCTCGACAATTGTTCAGTTGTCCCATTCAATCCATATCTTTTGCTTAAGTACGAAGCTCACATAAATGTCGAGTACTGCAATCAGAGCAAGGCAATCAAGTATTTGTTCAAGTATATAAACAAGGGAACCGACAGGATATGCCTTGCAATCGAAAATGATGAGGTGAAAAGGCAAATTGATTGTCGATATGTCTCTGTGTGTGAAGCTATGTGGAGGATTTTCGGATTCGACATACATTATCGGACCCCTCCCGTTGAGCGCTTGGTTTTTCACTTGGAGGGTGACCATAGTATCCCCTTCAAGGACGGAGACTTTCTTCCTGATGTTTTGGATAAAGCGACAGTTAAAGAATCTCAATTTATGAAGTGGATGGAGTATAACAGTATTCATTCAGAGGCTCGAAAATATAAATACTGTGAATTTCCTCATCATTTCGTATGGGATAAAACTAAACGTGAATGGCGTCCGAGGAAAGATAAACGTTTTGCAGTGGGGCATATTTATCATGTTCAAATGAATTGCAGAGAATTGTATTACCTCAGGATAATGTTGAATCATGTAGCAGGTCCCATGGAATTCAAGGATTTGAGAACTGTAAATCGCGTTGTTCATCCCGATTTCAAATCTGCATGTTACGCTCTGGGATTATTAGATGATGAAAAGGAATATGTTGATGGAATTATAGAAGCGAGTCATTGGAGGTTGCCCGATGTCTGAGAAGACTATTTTCTATGTTGCTACTATCTAATAGTATGTCGAATCCGGGAGAGGTATGGGAGAAGACTTGGCACTTATTATCTGATGATATAGAGTACAAGTATCGGAGGATGCACGATAATCCGGGTATTCCGTCCCATGTCTACATATTTGTTTTACAATAAATATCAATTATGATTTTTTTTTCTACTTTACAGTTATACAATATGATTCTATATATTTATCTATATTAATATATTTATTTTGTTTTTTATAATTTCAGGTTTGAAATTAATTAATGAACAGGTCCAGAATCTTGCTTTGGCGGAAATTGAGAAGTTACTGATCGAGAATTGCAGCAGTCTCCATAAATTTAAAGACATGCCTAAACCGGTGGGCAATGTCATTGGTGATGAGATGAATAAGCTCATTCTAGATGAGACATCTTATGACATTGATGAGATGAAAGCTGAACACTTCAGATTACATCCTCGCCAATGTAGAGCAAAAGAGTGTGTATGATAAGAGTATGTCGGTTGTTGATCGAGGAAACGGTGGTGTGTTTTTCCTCTATGGTTATGGTGGTACGGGAAAGACCTTCTTATAGAAAACACTGTGTTCTGCATTAAGGAGTAGGAGAGATATTTTTCTTCCTGTTGCTTCCAGTGGCATAGCTTCATTGCTCCTTTCGAAAGGTAGGACCGCGCATTCTAGGTTCGGTATCCCGATACAGGTAAACGAGAGCTCAACTTGCAGTAAACTAAAGTCGGGCACGGATGAGGCAGCACTTCTACAGAAAACCAAACTAATTATATGGGACGAAGCTCCAATGGCTCATAAACATTGTTTTGAGGCTCTCGATCGTAGCCTCCGAGATATTATTCGTACACCCGAGGGGAGATATTCCAATAAACCATTTGGTGGTTTAGTTATTGTATTCGGTGGTGACTTCAGACAGATTTTACCTGTTGTTCCTAAAGGGAGTAGGCATGATATTGTTCATGCTGCACTCTGTTCATCAAAAATATGGAATGACTGTGAGGTTCTCAGGTTGACGCATAATATGAGATTGCAGGTAATTCTTAAATAGCCTTTATTCATATACTTAAATATTTTTATTTCAATTTAAGTAATTTGTATATATTTAACTTAATGTAGGGTGATTCTACTTCTCATAATTTCGAAGAGATAAGAGATTTCGCTCAGTGGCTCTTGAGTGTTGGAGATGGGATTGCCGGTGGAGATAATGACTGGGAAATTGACATTAACCTTCCTGATGATATATTGATTCGTGAGGCTTCAGATCCTATTGCAAAAATAGTCGAATCTATATATCCTGACTTATTGCAAAATAAGGATGTCGAAGGATTCTTCCAGACTAGAGTTGTGCTTGCTCCAACAAATGAGATTGTCGATAACATAAATGATTATGTCATGTCACTCTTTTCGGGAGACGAAGTTGAATATATGAGTTCTGATGCCATTTGTAAGGATGAGGATGATGAAAATGGTGCTGAAGATATATTCTCACCTGAATTTCTAAACACTATCAAGTGTTCTGGATTGGCAAATCACGTTATTAAGCTGAAGGTTGGGTGCATAGTAATGCTTTTGAGAAATCTTGATCAAGCTACTGAATTGTGTAACGGCACCAGAATGATTGTCACTCAATTAGGTAAATACAGTAATTTTTTATTTTTTATATACATATAATTTAATATTTAATTTTGTTACATATATGTAGGTAAGCACGTAGTCGAAGCCAAGATGCTTTCGGAAAAGAATGATGGCATGAAGGTGCTTATTCCTAGAATGATAATGTCTCCGTCAGGTGTGACAAAATTTCCGGTTAAATTCCAAAGAAGGCAATTTCCACTTGCCGTTTCTTTTGCTATGACAATCAACAAGAGTCCGGGACAATCTCTTTCCCATGTAGGACTATATCTTTCACAACCTGTTTTCAGTCACGGACAACTTTATGTAGCATTTTTCAGAGTAACCAGCAAGAGAGGACTTAAAGTTATTATTTGTGATTCATATGCTCAAACATATGACAAGACGCTGAATGTAGTCTACAAGGAAGTTTTCGACAGACTCTGAGAATTTATGTCGCACTATTTGTGGTTAAACAAAAGTATTGCAATTTCTTATTATTTTCTTTGTTTTTATTTTGTTTTTCTTTAAATATATAAGAGATGGAAGAGATTATGTTGACACTTAGGCACACACTATTAAACTCACGCTATTGTAACCATATCTCTTCATCTTTCAAAGTTGTAACACTAAAATCTTAATAATGTTTTTTGGTTAGGCAGGGACCTAACCTCTCGTGGTTTTGTGCCGGCGAGATAGTTGTCTCAAGGGCTTTCCACGTTACATCATGTGTCAACATCTTTTTTCTGTATTAATTATACTCCTAATATCCGCTACATTGATTATCAATTTCGATTTATATTGTTACTTAAAAATAAATTAAAACACATAAATAATTATTTACTTAATCAAAAAAAAAATTATTCACCGTCGGGTACCGACGGGTTACTGACTAGTTTCCTTCATATCAAAAATGAATATTACTTTCGACTCAAAATGAATAACAAAAAAATACTACTACATTTTTTGTCCAAACAATTAAACATTACTTCATTTATCCCAAAAAAATAATTCTTTTTTAAAATGTTCATTGAGACGAATGAAGCAATATTTATTTTTTTATATAGAAAGTAGTATTAATTTTGGGACAAAACTAATATTTATTTTTTGAAATGAAGGATTTTTTTTTTAAAGAAGTAGAATTTCTTTCTATGTTAAAAAAATGAACATTTCTTCCTTCGTCTCAATGAACATTTAAAAAAAATAATACTACTTTATTCGTCTCAAAAATTAATGTTCATTTTTTAGACGAGGACACTAACATTATAAGCATTAACTTTTAGAAAAGAATACTACTTCGTTTAAAAAAATATTACTTCCTTCGTCCCAATGAATATTTTAGAAAATAATACGATTTCATTTGTCTCAAAAATTAATGTTATCTTAATGTCATATTTTGCGACGAATACACTAACATTATAAACATTAATTTTAAAGGCGAATGAATGAAGTAGTATTGTTTTATAAAATATTCATTGGGATGAAGGAAGTATTATTTATTTTTTTGGACCAAAATGTAGTAATATTTTTTGGTTATTCATTTTTGAGTCGAAAGTAATATTCATTTTTGATATGAAGGAAATAATTTTTTACCGTAGTACATTTTTTTAAGTATTTATTTGAGACGAAAAAAATAATATTTCCTTTTAGTTTTTTTATTAAAACATAATTTTTATATTTTTATTTTGTAATTTAAAGCAAGACGAATAATGAATTAGTATTGTGGTTGTGGTTAGTGTACGTGTCACGTGTCTCAAAAGAAGAAAAGAAAGTTAGAACTCGCTAATTCAAGTAGCGAGTTCAAATTTAGTTTTTTTTTTTTTTTTGTAATATCAAAATTTAAACTCGTTAAATGGTGTATCGAGTTTAAACGAATAAAATTATAAACTCGCTACACCGTGTAGCGAGTTTCAAAAAATGGGTCATTTTGATCAATAGTTTGAAAGGGTTGTTATTTTGGGATATATTTTTTTAAAATGGAATATTTTGAGAAAAAAATCAAAATTATGTCGCACAAACCAAGTGAGTAGTGACCATCAAGCTCCCAATCACAACAAATGTAAAGTTGGTGCAACACTCAGATTAATGCTCACTGAAACTAATAAAGGGTTTCGCGGGATTTGAAAATTTTGGAACAAAGATTACTGCTCACCGAAACTATTTGAGTATAGATAAAACATGAACGAAAACTTAAATTCCTTGGTAGATAAAAACCAATATTAGTATTATTCTTATATTAAAGCAAAGTTGACACAATTGCTATGTAAACAAACAAAGAAGATTTTAAGTGAAATGAGTATCCTGAAACTTCCTCAAATAGTTCATGTTGCATAGCACTACTCTGATATGGATAAATTTATAATTCCTGAAGGAAATTAAATCTTTTTTACTCAATAACCTAATTGTTTGAGTAGTCTCGAATATTCTAATAGTTTGCTCTGTAGTTTTTATAGCAAACCTAGATCTCATATCAAAGAAACCAATATTATAAATGTGGTTTGAGGGAATGGAAGGAATTACCCATTTATTCAATTTATCCAAAATTTTTGGATATTCTACTAATTCTGCATTTTTATTAAATCATTTTGATGATCATTATCATCCATATTCATAAATAGGCTCAGCTAAGTTTGTTGTGGTTTGCTAAATACCAGATTCAAATCTAATTATGTCTTTATTAACTTGTGAAAGAAATGACATAAAAATACAATATTTTTGGTCATCTTTGCTAACGACTTACTCGTTTAACTATCAACCCGCAGGGATAGACGGAAAAAATCCGCGAAATCAAAGTTGTGGAATGTTTTTAGCAATTTTTTTTTTCTTTTTCATCTGAAAAACAGCCATTTTTACTCATGGCTTAAAAGATGAATTTTTAAGAAAACACTAAAAACATTTCCCTTTTTACTCTTTTTTTTTGATACTTAGTTTCGTGTGTGTGTGTGTGTGTGTGTGTAATTAAAGACTTAGTCACACCCTTCCATCCTAAATACTTAGTATCACGTAAAGATGCAGAGATTTATAAGATGCATGTATGATTCGCATTAGTAGATATCAACTTCACCCAACATTTTTCTTCGTCTCTCTCTCTCTCTCTCCCCCCCCCCCACATTTTTTGCATCTCTAGTCTACTTTTCATATAAGCCAATCCTATACTACTAATCCCTAATCAAAACATAGCAACCATAAACAATAAGAACAATTTTATATAAATAAAATGGCAATTCGGTTATAGATCCAGCAAGATCGTTTCAATTAATAAAATATTGCACACATTCATCACAATGCGAAGATCCTTTCACAAATAAGAGATCCAGATGAACAATAACAATCAAAATCAAAATATAAAACAATGATGGAGAGATTATTGAGAGAGAGAGAGAAAGAACCTGATATCAAAAGCGGCATTTGGGCGATTTTCAATTCAAAAAGATTGAAAACTAGAAAAAGCTTCTAGCTGGCAATGGGCTAATGTACCCCAGCAATTAGTATGACTAATTCTATACTACCAATCCCTAATCAAAACATAGCAATCATAAAAAATAAGAACAATGGGCTAATGTACCCCAGAAATTAGTATGACTAATTATATAATACCATTCCCTCTCTATTGTTCGCGCAAAAACAAAAATTTCCCAAGGCAACCCCTTTGCTCTCTCATGACTATACAATGTCTTATATAGCCCTATGGCAACCCCTTTGCCTCCAAGCTATACAAATTGTGCATACTCCGTATATAACAACATTATATTTGTTCGTTTTCACCATTTTTATCTTTATTGAGTTTCCAAGTTCATCCTTTCGACATTAAAACCAAAAGTAATTTTTAAGACTTGGAAACTATGAGAGTATATGAAAATTCATTTCAATCACTCAACTTATTTGAGTGGAATAACGAAATATACTAGAATGTCACCTGTCATGGAGGGGCTGATTGACTTCCCTTGTCGATTTCGACCTCTTTTCTTGATCAATACTTATCCAATCCGGGTCTTTACTGATTGTAGAGATCTGGAACCTTCTTTGGGAGATATCCTAAATCTCTTGAGTCTCCTAAACTTGGTGACCAAGTAAATCAATCCCTATAAATACTAGATGATTTTCAGTATTTGGGACGGACAGAAAGAAAAGGTTGAGGTCCCAATCCGAGACACAACTCACACATAATTTGCTGGTTTCTCTCCTTGAAAGACTCCTGCAAATCACTCTAAAACAACACACAAATTCGTCCATCAACCTTGTTGATCAACGAATATCAAGATTCAAGCCTAGAATCAAGGCGAAACTCTGTCCAAATCACTTCTCTACATAAAGGTAATCTTCCTTTCTTATTTATCTATTCTAATTGATCTTTAGAGTGGTATAAACATATCAAATCTGGGATCGGCCTAGAGCCTCATTAAATATGGAGATGGTATCGAAGCAATCAATCCCATATTCCATTTAATCTAATTAAATGGATGTTTTTCTTCATTTCTTTAAAAAAGAACTAATTATTTAAAACCCCCTTAAGCAAGATCGATCTTCGGATTGGGTGGATGCGGTACTCCCTGACCTTCCAAATCCATCACTTAAGCCTCAAACCCAAATCTCTTAAATTGGTTTTTCTATATTTCCTCATAATAATATAGGTGGCGACTCTAATAAACAAATCAATAAATAAAAAGAGGATAAATTTCGCATCGCTACAGTTTGGAGACTCTGCTGGGGATGAGTTTAAAATTAAAGTGGCTTAGACTTGCGTCAATTAAGGGGGATTTTCAAAAAGAAAAAAAATCGATTTCCTGTTTAATTTCAGGCTAGTCCCGCACGAGACAACCCTTTGTCTCGCACGAGACAAAGCCTCTGTAACCTGTTCTGTTTTCTGGTTTTTCTTGTTCGTATTGAGATCCAAGATAAAATTCGAACATGCAAGGGAGATCCCAGATTACAATATTTGCAGAGTTCTTTCATCTCAAGGCCTCCCTTAAGATGTAGGACTCGAAATTGTAGTTTATTTTATTTAAGTAATGATTCTTATTTAAATTGCGTGAGATTGGTTTTTTGATTAAAGATCGGTCCATCGAGGATTCGGGAGTTGTAAATTTAATTTAATTTAATTTATTTATTCTCTTTCTCTCCTTTATGTGGAACTACGACGGCATGAGTCTTCCTAAATTGGGAGAAACGTAGGCAACCACTTGGTGCGACCATTGCTTGTTTTTCCTTTTTTGTTTAAAAAAAAAACTCTCTATTTTACTCTATCACCTAGAATTGACTCTCACACAAGTGCACTCATGATTATAACTGTCACTGCACTACATGCCTTGATAAACCCGGGACCCACACTAAGAACGGATGACGGTAATCACCTAATCGTCAGTCTCTTCGAAGTTGGATCATCCCACCTCGCGTCTTCAATCCATCTAGATTGTCATATCGCGAGGAGCCTAGCCTTAAGCCCTGTATAGCCTCATGCATCATGTAGAATGATTCTTTAAGAACACTCCGTGACCGGTCGATTTTTGACTCAGTGATCTTTCTATGTCTTTGACCAAAATAAAGTTAATGTAAAATTGACCATAAAGAAGAATTCGAAAAAGTCCCTTTGAAAAAAAAAGTCTCTTCGGAATGACCCTTTTGGAATTGTCCCTTCAAAGAGCATGGTCCCTTTAAAAAGAAAAATCCTTCAAGTCAATTTTACATGGCTTTATTTTACGAAGAACGGATTGATTACTAAGTCGTTAGGTTTAGATAAAGACCTTAGAAACCCCTCAAAACGGATTATCCATTCCGGCCAAAATTTAGGACAAATAAAAATCAACTTCCAGTGTGATTGTCTCGCGCGAGTCTACCTGTTCCGCGGAGACAAAGCCTCTGTTTACTGTGCTGAGCCTGAAACCTTTAAGCCTTTTTCCGATCCATTGGGGCTAGATTTGATCTTGACACAAGTTCTGCACTTCTATGTTAGTTTTCTGAAGCTACATCAGCCTCAAGACTCTCCCAACACAATGTCTGGCATCGACGACATTCCACATTCCGGGTGACGAAAGCATGTATGAAAACAATCACAAACTGCTAGAAGAAACCAATGGCCGCTTAGAGGAGCAAGCATCCCAAATCAATACCTTGTTGAGGAAATCCAAGAGCTTAGGGCGGCAATAGCCACAAAAGAAAAGAAAAAGAAAAATGATTCTTCCTAAGAAGAAGAATCATACACCAGGAAGACTAAGAGTCGTCGCAAGAGCAACAACAAGAAAAAGAAGTATGAGCCTAGCTCATCATCTTCCTCCTCTGATAATGGGAGTTATGGTTCCAAGAGGGAAAGCAAGGGGTAAAGCAAGAAAGCAAACGAACCCCTTACTATGGCAATGCTAGAAAAGAAACTCGCATCCCTCGATGTGATCAAGGGAGCCTCGCTCTCTATTGACTATGACACTCTTCGTCAATCCATGCCAAAGCTTCCTCGAAAATACAAAACACCCGACATTACGAAGTTCAATGGCACTACTTGCCCAAAAACCCATTTGGAAACCTACTCTTTGGCCATGCTACCTATGGGTGTTGATGACAACTTGCTAGCTCAATGCTTCCCACAATCTCTTGATGGTGTAGCTAGAGATTAGTACATGACCCTTCCACTCTCCACAAGGCTTGATTGGCCACTTGCCAGTCGTGCCTTCCAAAAGCAATTTGAGGAAAACTCTACTTACCGCACTACTAGAAGGGACCTCGAGCAAACCAAGCAAATCTCGAACGAATCATTTACAGACTTCGTCAAAAGATGGAGGACCAAACTGATCGAAATTGTTGATAGGCCAAGCCTAGAGGAGCAAATTCACATCCTCATTCAATGTCTCCGAGAAGAGTATCAAGAAAAACTAGCGAGTAACTATTTCCCTAGCTTCGCCGAACTTCACAAATTCGGGATACGGGTAGATGACCTCATCAAACAGAAGAAAGAAGCCAAGAAAGAAAGTAGGTTCCGATACAACAAAAGCTCCTCTTCCTCTTCTAACTCCAAGGATGCTTCCGTCAATGCTATAGTCTTCAATCATCCTGGAAATGGTAAATACTCAGCAGTACCTCCACCACAAAAGAAGAAAAAGGATAGACATTACGACAAACTCGAAGGGATCACTCAAGAAGAACTTCTCGATGTTTGTCAAGAATGGAAAGGTCAAACCAAGAGAGGGTGGCCCACCAAAGAAAGAACATCCCGCTAATCATGCTCATCATCTCTTCTGCAAGTATCACAATGCTACTGGCCACGACACCAACTCATGCTTCCACTTGAAGGATGTGATCCAAGATCTGTTTGATGCTAGAGAAATAGGGCTTCTCAATGTTGTCACCAATCCTCTACCAAACAATGATGTCAACCTAATAGGGATAGGAAGTAGCTTTGAGGATCCTACTCGTCTAGCCACAATTGTAGATGAGAGCCCTCTAGAATTTAATAAATTTTCTTTTTGCTACATGATGTCTTGGGATGAAATCTTAGAACAAAAAGGAAAAGGACCTAAAACAGTTAATCTCCTCACACGATCTGGTCGGGTGATTATCAACAAAGACCCAAGGGAAGAAAATCCTCCTAAAGAAACAAAGGCTTCATCGTCAAATGAACCCGACGATCCCCTCTTAGCCCAGCTAAAGAAGACACAAGCAAACATCTCAGTTTGGGACCTTATAGGAGCATCCCATAAGCATCGCAAGATTTTGAAAAAAGCTTTGGCTCAAATGTCCATTTCCTCATAAGCAACACCTGAATATCTTACTCAAATGATTGGCCACGTGCAATTTGGCAATGTCATCACTTTCACTGATTTGGACCTCCCATCATATGGGAACAATCATCACGAGGCCCTGTACATAACAACTAAGGTTAATGGATACCGAATGCCACACATTCTAGTCGACAATGGGTCTGCAATTAACGTCCTCCCGAAGAAAGCCTTATCATCATTGGGTCTCACCCACAAGGACCTCAAATCATCAGGGCACACTGTACGAGGTTATGATTGCAATGCTAGAACTGCTCTGGGCTCAGTTACAATACCTATAGAAATGGGATAGGTCACCATGAATGTTGAATTTCAAGTCATCGACGTCCCAGCATCCTTCAACTTGTTTCTTGGCTGCCCTTGGCTGCAGGACATAGGGGGTGTACCTTCATCCCTACACCAGTGCATCAAATTCAAATACGATAACACGATAGTCATAATATACGGGGAAATGGTTACCGCCAGCCCTATCCTTGAAGTACAACATATCACTTCCGACTAATTGTTCAGTGGTTTTGAAACTAAGAAGGATAGCACCATAAACGTCATCCAGACTTGCAACGAGAATGACTACTCCAAGGCACTTTGGTTTTCTGGAAACCTTCCTGTTTTAAGAATGATGCAAGCAAAGGGGTACTTTCCTGGTTTGGGACTTGGAAAATACTTGCAAGGGGTAATAGAGCCACCGCATGTTCCCCACTACACACGAAATATGGCCTAGGATATATCCTTACCATTCATGATGAAAGTAAATAAGAAGAGTGTACCCTTACTCAAATCAAGTGGGAAGGAACTGCATACAGAGGTCACCATAACCCAAGGACCAAGGGCCACAACCTCGAACCATACCGAAAAACGCTCAATGGCTATTTCGTTCGAGAAAGGGAAGACATCCCATATTTCATCTTTCCAGAGCCATGGACTGACGATGAAGGAAAGCGCCATCCAGGCTTCGAAACTTTCAATGACTGCGATGCTTTTTTAGATGAAACAGAACCCGTCCCATTAATCCTTAAAGATTTGTGGGGTACGAAAGCGGAAGTGACCAACGAATGGGACTTTGTGTTCAGAGAGGACATGCTGCGACAATTCGAGAATCTGTGCCAACTAGAAGACAGCCAGATCCATGCAATATCCAAGGGGGATGCTCCAATTATTGATTACACGAAGCTAATCCAGAAGTGTGATAAGCCAATTCTAAATTGGCACACCACCGGGGGACCACTTGTTGATGAAGATTTCATGATCAAAGAGCTTGGTTGTACTCCCCATCCCCACAGGAAGATATGCCCTGTAACTTTCACTTTAGAGTCAGGCTCCGCCTCTGATGAACTCACTCAAGAGGAAATTGAGGCGGTGGCAGAGCATGTATTCCCCTACTTCCTTAATGAAAACTTTGATCTTTCCGAGTACCCTGAGATTGCTAACATCATGAATGATGAATTAACTAATAATAATAAATATAACGAACTAGTTAATAACGAATCATATGATGAGATAGATCAAGAAAATGAACAAATCTTGAAAGAATTAGAAAAGCAAGTAGGTCATTGTGGAAAGAATGGCCATATTGACAATGAGGAAATGCAAACGGTTAACCTAGGGACAATAGAAGACCCCAGAGAAACCAAAATCGATAACTTCTTCAAAGGGGAAGACAGAGAAACCCTAATACAACTCCTTAAAGAATATGTCGACGTCTTCGCTTGGTCCTACAAAGATATGCCAGGGTTAAATCAATCGATCGTGGAACACAAAATATCGCTGCTACCTAACGCCAAACCAATCAAACAGAAACTGCGCAAGATTAAGCCCGAATGGTCGATGCAGGTGAAAGAAGAGATAATGAAGCTCCTGAATGTAGGATTTATCAAGGTAATCGAATACCCAGAATGGCTAGCCAATACAGTGCAAGTGGCCAAAGCAAATGGGAAGATACGAGTTTGTGTTGACTTCAGAGACCTAAACAAGGCATCCCCTAAAGATGATTTTCCATTGCCAAACATAGACATGTTGGTCGATGCTACCGCAACTTACGAAGTTCGCTCATTCGTGGATGGTTTTGCAGGATACAACCAAATTCTCATGGCAGAAGAAGACCAACACAAAACAACATTCACCACACCTTGGGGAACATTTTATTATACGGTCATGCCGTTTGGTCTAAAGAATGCAGGGGCTACATATCAGAGGGAAGTCACATCAATATTCCATGATATGATCCACAAGGAAATAGAGATATACGTGGATAACATGATTATCCACTCCAGAGGGACAGATGGTCAACACTTCATAGATCTCAGAAAATTCTTCAATAGACTGAGGCAACACAAGATGAGGCTCAACCCCGCAAAATGCTCATTTAGGGTGGTCAAAGGAAAAGTCTTGGGATACATGGTCATCGAACGTGGCATAGAAGCAGACCCCACCAAGATAAAGGCTATCGTAAATATGCCACCTCCAAGAACACAGAAAGAGGTGAAAGGATTCATGGGCAGACTCCAATACATCAGTCGATTCATCAATCAACTGACTACAATGTGCGATCCTATCTTCAAGCTACTTAAGAAAAACGCACCACAAGAATGGACCGAGGAATGTCAAGAAGCATTCGAGGAAGTAAAACACTACTTAACTTCCCCACCCATCCTAGTTCCATCGCACAAGGAGAAACCTTTGAAACTCTATCTCACGGTTACTGACAATGCACTGGGGCTATGCTTGCTCAAGAACAGCCAGATTCCCACACAGAAAATACAATTTACTTTGTCATCCATCAATTCCAGGGCAGTGAGGTTAACTACTCTCCACTCGATAAGTCTTGTGCTGCGCTGGTCTGGGTAACGCGAAGGGTAAAACACTATATGGAAGCTTTTCCAGTTTGCCTCATCGCACGAATGGATCCTCTGAAGTACATCCTTGATAAATCAGACCTGTCTTCGCGCCTGGCCAAATGGTATTTCATGCTCGCGGGATATGATATCACTTACGTCACTCAGAAATCTATCAGGGGGAGTGTATTCGCAGATCAGTTAGCCGAATTTCCTTGTGGCGAAGTGAAGGGGGAAGACCCGCGATTCCCTGATGAAGACATCATGAGTATAGAGGAAAAAAATAAGTGGCAATTATTTTTCGATGGCCCAGCCAATAAAAAAGGTTATGGCATCGAAATGTTATTGGTAGATCCCGACGACATCTATACTCCGCTAGAAATACGCCTCGACTTTGATGCCACTAATAACACTGCCGAATACAAAGCTTGTATAGCAGGACTCGAAGCAACCCTAGAACGCAATGTGACTGAACTCGAGGTGTATGGAGATTCTCAGTTGATCATCAATCAAACAGTGAAGAAGTGGAGGATCCAAGATCCGACCCTTCAAAGATACAATGCATACCTCCAAGAGTTGGTGCAACAATTCCAAGATGTCTCATTCCACTATCTCCCCAGAGACAAAAAATCGGTGTGCAGATGCTTTGGCTACGCTTGCTTCCTTGGTCAAAATACCTGCAGGAAAAGCAGTAAAACCCTTCAAAGTAACTCGGCGAGCAACTCCTGCCTACTACGCCGTCATAGACCTCCATGACTACAAGGATGATTGGTTATCCAAATGCTCCACCATCAATGACTCCGATAAGAAACCCTGGTACTATGACATTTGGCATTTCATCCTGGATGGAACCTTCCCGCCTGAGGCCGATAAGAAAACTCAGGTTGCCCTTAAAAGATTAGCAGCTAATTATGTCATCATTGCTGATCGCTTGTTCAAAAAGTACTCCAAAAGGAACCTCCTCTGCCCCACCAAAGAAGAGGACCAAGAGATAATGGACCATGTTCATCAAGGAGTGTGCGGAATCCACATGAGCGGAAATATGCTCGCTAAGAAGATCATCAGACAAGGATACTTTTGGTTAACCATGGAACTAGACTGCACCAACATGGTCAAGAAATGCCATAAATACCAGATACACGCTAACCTTCAGCATGCACCCCCTTCCTTACTGTACCCTATGACATCCCCTTGGACCTTCTCTACATGGGGCATAGATGTGATTGGAAAGGTCACACCCTCCGGAACCAACGGGCACAGTTTCGTGCTAGTAGCCATCGACTATTTCACTAAATGGATCGAGGCTGCCTCCTATAAAGTCTTGAATGCCAGAAAGGTAGCAGAGTTTATCAAGCATAACATCATTTGCCGATATGGGGTACCGCAAGAGATAATATCTGATAATGGCTCCCACTTTGAGAAAGAAACCGATCGTCTCTTGACAGAATATAAAATCGTAAGGCACAAGTCCTCTCCCTACATGCCTCAAACAAATGGAACAGTTGAAGTCGCAAATAAAACGATCGAAACCATCATCGGGAAAATGAAAGTCACTGGAAAGGATTGGCCCGACAAACTACCCTTCGCACTTTGGAGATACCGCACCTCAGTCCGAACAGCCACCGGCGAAACTCCATACGCCCTCGCATACGGAATGGAAGTCGTTCTACCTATAGAGCTAGAGATACCTTCACTTAGGGTTCTCCTAGAAAATCAAGTAAACGAAGTCGACTGGTTGGAAAACAGATACGAAGAGCTAGCCCTGCTAGACGAAAGGAGACTGAGAGCAGCTGAGCACACTCAAGCCTACCAAAGAAGAATGGCAAGAACTTTCAATAAAAAGTTCAAAACAAGGAATATAACAGTAGGTGACCTAGTTCTCCACAAATACCGCCCTGAACCTTTTAACCTTCTAGGAAAGTGGGGACCAAGATGGATAGGACCCTATATCGTAAAGAAGATATTCTCTGGGGGAGCCCTTCAGCTGGTGGATTTAGACGGAGATCAACTACCAAAGCCGGTCAACATGGACAAACTCAAGAAGTACTTCGCGTGACTTGGCCTCTTAAAAAAAAACGCTCGCTAGGCTGAAAATCCTAAAAGGGACTACCTAGACAAAAATTAGAGCTCGCACAAGAAAAGAATCCCACTAGATTGAAAACCTGAAAAGGCGGTCTAGGCAGAAACCAGGGTGTGCACTTTAAAAAAAAGGCCTTGTCTCGCGCGAGACCATCCCTCTGTCAGAAAACGATTTTTTGTCCAATTTCTCTCAAAAAATGAACTACGTCGACCTGAGCCTCTTATTTAATTGATGTAAAAGAGGAACGTAGGCAGCCTTCGGGTTCGGTCTAACCAAATAATAAAATCAAATCTTATCCCTATATTAATTGAATGCATTTGCTAATAACAAAAAGAAAATTCTAACGACAACGACAAATTTGCTAAGCTAAGAATCTTGAAAAAAAATACTAATAATTAAACTATTTGATCTATCAAAGAAATATCTTGGTACTCTCTAGGATCTATCCTTTCATTGACTTTATTGACCGGCGGACATGATCACTACCATCATCTCGATCTCTTTTGCGATTCGGGCCCTTCAAAGAAGAACATTCATCAAGACGAGTGAAAACAGATTTTGAAAGCCTCTTGAAGACATTGGGCCTATCCAAGGCTTGCATCTTTCCAGGGAGACCGTTACCTCTTCTTTCATACCAATCCCCATCAAGGAAATCTTGGGTTGGATCAGTTCTTACATTACCAGAATCCTATTGAGCCTCGCTCCTTCTCAAAACATTGTTCTCCACAAAAGAGTTTCCTAACAATGAACGCCGCATTTCATCAATCTTTTCCGCATTTGGGTTGCCACTATGGAGGAACTAATCCAAGTACTTATCCGATAAGAAGACACTTGTATCAAAGCTTCGAAGGTTCGTCCAACGATCTCGACTAGTCCCTTCACCCCAAGCTTGAGCTAGCACCCTTGCAAACTCTGGACCAATATAGGATACTTCACGAGAGGCTCCTTCAGAAATAAAAGTGTCCTGTTGTTGACCAAATTGACGGAGCACCCGCTTGGGAAAATAGAAAGAGGAATCTCGCAAACCCGAAAGCACAACTCTATCAAAACCCCTAGTATTGACAACATACTTGTTCAATCTCCAAAACGGTGGACACCAAATAATATCCATGGTAGCGGCCTTTGCAATCAATTGAGCCCACTCATCTTCCGAAAGATCCTTGATCAAAAGCTTCCTCATGTGATACATAAAAGGGGAATACTCCAACGGAGGGGCTACCAATTTGAGATGTTCTCTAAGACAAATAGTCAATAAGAGAGGACTCCCTTGAGTCATGGCACCGGTCCTATGCAGCTCATCAAGACCATGAAGGGTCTCACCCAATACTAAAGGAAGGATGTTCCTAGAACGTCTCCTAGCTTGCAAGACAATTTCCACCAATTGGGAGTCAACTAAGCCAACCCTACATGTGAACAATACATCTCCAAAAAGAGAAAGGGCCAAGAAGTTCCGTTTGTAAACATGGAAAGCCTCATCATCTGAATCTCCACCAAAGTATTTGGGAAAAGAAGAACAATCCACCCACCGGCGGTGAACCAACTTATAACAAATATCAAGGGGAATTCCCAATAATTCGTTCAAAGCCTCCGAATGATTTCTATTATACTTAGGAATCGCAATCTCACCGGTCAAAGGCATGTCCAAAATAGTGGCAAATTCCTCTATGGTGGGTACCATCTCATTAAGAGAGAAATTAAAGAGATGAAGAGAAGGATCCTAAAATCTAGCAGCTCCCTGCAAAAGATTCCAACCCGGTGAAATTACCCGGATCCGAGCAGGCCTCGCGGCCCCGGCATCTGGCATCTTTCACGTCGGAGGTGTCTCGCCGTTTGTTTTCGCATTTGTAGAGTCGCCACGCCGTTTTTATTAAGCCCAAAACATTGAAAAAGGGCATCAGTTTAAAGATAATTTTAAACTGTTTTTGTGTGATGAGATTTCGAGTTCGGAGGTCAGATGACTCCCCGGGAAGAGAATATTAGAATATTAGAGCTCACCCGAGTAGCCTCGTAAAACGAGTCTTTCGGATACCCCTAATATCCTTTAAATGTTGTGTGTGTGTGTGTGTGCTTTTAAAAATGCATGCTGTATCGGATATCTACATTGTATGCTATGTATGGAAATGTATTGAAATAGTGTAGGAAGGAAGCCTTACCAATGTTGGTTCGTGTCTGTCTTCCGCTGGGAATGGTGTTTGAGGTCGGAGTAGCGTTCGGTACGGATCGGGATTGCTTCGGGAGATGCCGGTTGTCCGCGGACGAGTTTCGCGTGAGTTGAAGTTGTAGGCTGCGTTCGGGCGAAGGTTCGGCGTGCGTGGGGATCGTCGGGATCACTCGGGCGAAGGTTCGGCGTGCGTTGTGGTGGCGGGAGTCACTCGGGCGAGTTTCGGCGTGGTTTGGGATCGTCGGTTTGACTCGGAAAGAGCCGGGACACCGTGGAAAGACCGAGGCAAGGCCTCGGAGTACCACGAGGGCCTCGAGTACCTCGAGAGTGCCTCGGGGCAGCGGGAGCGTCTCGGGAGTGCGCGGGGAGGCTTCGGAGCACCACAAGGGAGCTCGGAAGGCCTCGGAAGGATCCAGAAAGGGGCGGGAGTGCCTCGAGAGGACTTAGAGGAGGAGCCGAAGGCTAAGGGAGGAAGAGAGAAGAGGGAGGTGTGTGAAAATGAGGAGGGAGCCCTCTATTTATAGTAAAAATTTCGGAGCAAAGAGGTCAGTACGGACCTTCTTGGTTATCCGAATTTTGGATTTCCTCGATTTGAGGAATGCAATGATGGAGAATATTACGGAATGATGGTGTTCCACACGAGCAATAAGGTCCGTACGGACCATCTTGCATGCAAAGAGGTCCGTACGGACCAACTCTGCAGGAAGTAATCATTTTCCCGGGATTTGAGGAATATTGTGGACTTTAAGGGGATTTAGTAATCATTGACACAAAGAGGTCCGTACGGACCTTAATTGCTTTACGATTTCTGAAAATTCCCAAAAGGTCCTTTTGTCCCTTTTTATCCCGGAAGGCTCCTCCCTTGGTTTGGTTGGGGGTTTGAGAGGGTTTTGAGAGGGTTTTGAGTGAGAGAGGTCTACGAGGCTGCGTGGATGAGTCTGCGGTGTTTCCGTGTGTTTGAAAGGGGGTGATCCAGATTGGGGTACTTACGAAGCCCTCGGCGACGTCACTTATGAAAGAAGTGGGGTCGCCGATAAGATAAGGGTCCTAATCTGGATCGCGTCTTTGGGAGAGGAAGTGGCCAGTGAGGGTCGATGTGAGGACGTGGTGGTGTCCTTTTGTGTGACCGTTTAGGTCAATAGGCTGGACCACGTGATAGGATTCCTACGTATCCTGGCGGGAATCAAGCACAGTCGTAGTTCGGGTGTGGGGTGAGTGTTTTGTGAATGCGGGCGTGGTGGTGCCACTGAAGTGTCGTGTGACCGCCGAGGTCGGTGGTGAGGACGTGGTGGTGTCTGGGTGACCGCATAGGTCGATGTGGAGGACGTGGTGGTGTCTTAGGTGGCCAGAGTATAGGTCGATGGGTGGACCACTGTGATAGGATTCCTACGTATCCTGGCGGGAATCAAGCACAGTCGTAGTTCGGAGGTCGTGAATTTGTGAGTGCATGTGGGCGTGGTGGTGCCACTGAAGTGTTGTGTGACCGCCGAGGTCGGTGGTAAGGACGTGGTGGTGTCCTAAGATGTGGTGACCGCCGAGGTCAATTGTGAGGACGTGGTGGTGTCTGGGATGGAAATTTTACGATTTTCCTAATCGGGTGGTTTAAGGCCTTAGGGCAGGAGATAGAGTGAGGACTTGAATCGTCTTCGATTGCGGTTAGTGCCACGCTGGAGGACTTTGAATTGTCATCGCGGCGGTTGGTGCCACCGGAGGACTTTGAATCGTCATCTGGCGGCGGTTGGTGCCACGGCGGAGGATTTTGAATCGTCTTACGCGGCGGTTGGTGCCACGGGAGGACTTTGAATTGTCATCGCGGCGGTTGGTGCCACGCGAGGACTTTGAATCGTCATCCGGCGGCGGTTGGTGCCACGCCAGAGGACTTTGAATCGTCGTGCGGCGGTTGGTGGTGCCACGCGGGAGGACTTTGAATCGTCTTACGCGGCGGTTGATGTAATGCGCGAGGACTTTGAATCGTCTTCTAGCCGCAGATTGATGTAATGCGCGAGACTTTGAATCGTCTTCTAGCCGCGGTTTGATGTAATGCGCGAGGACTTTGAATCGTCTTCTAGCCGCGATTGATGTAATGCGCGAGACTTTGAATCGTCTTCTAGGCGGTTGATGTAATGCGCGAGACTTTGAATCGTCTTCTAGCCGCGATTGATGTAATGCGAGACTTTGAATCGTCTTCTAGCCGCTTGATTGATGTAATGCGCGAGGACTTTGAATCGTCTTCTAGCAGCATTGTGGAGCGTGGCTGCCTTGTGCTTCGAGAGGCGTAGATGCCTTTGTGTTTTTGCATGTTGAGTAGAAGGTTGGACTTACGATGACTGCCGGTGCTTGCGTTGCCGTTGAAGTGGGCAAGGATGACGGCCGGTGATGGCTTCCCCATTTAGCATTTTGGAGGCGCTTCGGGCCTTGGGACTTGTACTCGGAGGTGTTGGCTCCTTCTTGTGCTTGTTTTGCCGTTGAGTGGGCAAGGATGATGATCGATCTTTGAGGATATGCGATCTTGTATGACTTCCACTTTGACTTGTTGGGGAGGAGCTCGGGCTTACTTTGATGGCGGTGCTTGCGTTGCCGTTGAAGTGGGCGAAGTTCGGGCTTACATCGAATGCCGGTGCTTGAATTCTTTGGGGATGCGTGGCCTTGTAGGGGCCCTTTTCTGTTGGGAAGATGACTTCGGACCTCCAGTGGTTGAGTTGTCGTTGAGCGTTTGGGGGCGTCTTGTGCCTTGATATTCGTGCTGGGAGGTGTTGGCTCCTTCCTGAATTGCCGTTGAGCGGTTTGGAGGCGTCTCGTGCCTTGGGATTCGTGCTGGGAGGTGTTGGCTCCTTCTCGCATTGCCGTTGAGCGGGCGGTGGTTGAATTGCCGTTGGAGTGGGCGAGGACCGGTCTTACGCTGACGGCCGGGGATTGACTTGCTGTTGAAGTGGGCGAGGACCGGTCTTACGTTGATGGCCGGTGGTTGAATTGTCGTTGGAGTGGGCGAGGACCGGTCTTACGCTGATGGCCGGTGGTTGAATTGCCGTTGGAGTGGGCGAGGACCGGTCTTACGCTGATGGCCGGTGGTTGAATTGCCGTTAAAGTGGGCGAGGACCGGTCTTACGCTGACGGCCGGTGGTTGAATTGCCGTTGGAGTGGGCGAGGACCGGTCTTACGCTGATGGCCGGTGGTTGAATTGCCGTTGAAGTGGGCGAGGACCGGTCTTACGCTGATGGCCGGTGGTTGAATTGCCGTTGGAGTGGGCGAGGACCGGTCTTACGCTGATGGCCGGTGGTTGAATTGCCGTTGGAGTGGCGAGACCGGTCTTACGGCCGATGGCCGGTGGTTGAATTGCCGTTGAAGTGGGCGAGACCGGTCTTACGGCGACGGCCGGTGGTTGAATTGCCGTTGAAGTGGCGAGACCGGTCTTATCTTGGCCGGTGGATTGAGTTGCCGTTGAAGTGGCGAGACCGGTCTTACGCGATGGCCGGTGGTTGGTGCCGTTGAAGTGGGCGAGACCGGTCTTACGCGACGGCCGGTGGTTGAATTGAAGGGTTAGGGACCATTACGCACTTGGATTTCTTTGGAAAAGGCCTTAGGACGGCCGGGGCAAAGATTATAAGGGCGGGGAAAGTAATTTGGCCACCCACTTGCAAAGAGGTCCGTACGGACCAACCTTTGGTTGCAAAGAGGTCCGTACGGACCACCTTGGTTTTTACGGTTCCCGAGGCTTTGACCGGGCTTAAATTCCGAGGCTCCCTCTTCATTTCCCATTTCCGAGTTCGTGAACCGGCGAGAGAGAAGAGAGAAAACTCCATTTTTGTCCAAAATCTTCCATTTTTCTTAGCTTGAATTGCTTGCAATGGCGGAGGGATCTCGAAGGAGTCGTCGTCAACGCGATCGGGGAAGTGGTTGAAGCGGCGGATGGAGCTTCAAAGGAATTGGATTTCGTTCGTTCCATCTTCGAAGAACCCGGATGTTTTGTATCCGAATCCGGAGGTGCACAATCGTCGCTCTATGAACGTCGGGGAGGTAAGAAATCTGTTCCGTTTTGATTCCCTGCTCGAATTTTTTGAATGCTAGAACTAGGTTTTAGTTTTTCGCATTTTGAAATTTTTTTTTTTATTTTATGCCCTTTTGTGAAATTCTTGATGAATTGTTGAAAATGGACATGTACAAATTGTGGGCATGTGTATTTTGTGCAGAAATGTGTAGATTAGCTCTTATTTGTGAAAATAAAGTGCCTATCTAGTGAATTGCATGCTTTGGTGTTTTGTACCTAATGCTATTTATGTATGTACATTGTGAGAAAAATTATCGTGTAGTGATAATTTTTGTGAAAAAATGTGACACGTGCCGTGTTTTGTGACGGGTTATATGTGAAAGTGTGTGCCGTGTAGGGACGGATTTTTTTTGTGTTATGCATATGTGTCGTGCCGTGTTTTTGGGTGACGGACTACGTAGGAAAATATGTGCGATATGTCTTTGTGTTGGGACGGATTTTCTTTAGAAAATGTGTCGTGTAGGGTTTAATCCCCCCCCCTTTTTTTTCTTTTGAGAAAATGTGTACAGTGTGTGCCGTGTTTTTGTGACGGACTGCATGGGAAAAATTATATGCATGATATATGTGAAAATTATGTGCATTGTGTGCCGTGTTTTGTGACGGGTTACATGGAAAAATTATATGTATAATGTATGTGAAAATTATGTGCATTGTGTGCCGTGTTTTGTGACGGGTTACATGGAAAAATTATATGTATAATGTATGTGAAAATTATGTGCATTGTGTGCCGTGTTTTGTGACGGTATGTGCCTTTATATTAAGAATCTTGTGATTGACGTACCTTTCTTTGTGTTTACCTGCAGGATGCGGGGCTTATGGCCGGGAAGGCCAAGAGGATGAAGACTCGGGGATCGCTCGAGGCTGTTGTGGAGCTATGGCAGCGGATGCCCGATATTTCCGTGGACGGTAGGCCGAGTCCCCGGAGGCTGGTTTATGCTTCTGGCCTAGGTGTGTTCGTTGAGAACACAGTGGAGTGTCGACACGAGGAAGAACAAGAGTGTCTTCACAGGTTTATCGAGTATTGGTGGGATACCACCCACACCTTCCACACAGTGGGGCGAGGCGACGGTGGCGCCCACCGATTTCTTTGCTATTACGGGCTCTCCTTGAAAGGGGGCTGTGAGGTGGAGAGACATGATAGGCGATGATGTGTTGGCCGAGCTGCGGGCTTTGAGCCTCGTCCTCGCGAGGGCACAGGGATCTTTGTACGGCGACGTGGAGATGAGATCACGGCCGGTGTGGGGCTACATCCAGAGTGCCGGCCGGAGTGGCACGGAGCGGTTGGCGCGCTCCTTCTTGTGGTATGCCTTGTCCAGAGACTCTGTTCTCGAACCACGCGACCGCGGCTCCCTTCGCTTTGTTGGAGAGCTTGATTGACATGGATAGGGTGCAGTGATATTGCTTGGGCGAGGCGAGCTTGGCTGAGCTCTACTTCTCCTTGGACCGGTTTAGCGAGGGGTGGCTTGATTCGTTGGCTTTGCTTTGACTTTGCTTTGGAGGTATGAGTTTATTCTTTGTTTTTTTGATTTAGCAACTTGTCTTTTCTCCGTTTTCTTTTACTTGAGCCTTCTCTGTTTTTGTCACGAGTGTGGTTTTATGAGGTTTTCCGGTGCTTCCCGTGGGATAGGGATCACAGGGATTCTTTGCGTACCACTATGCTATCTTGGGATGGGCTCGTACGGCGAGGAAGAGGAGGACCCGGCGGGGAAGCTCACCATCGCCTACGGGGATGTGCGGGAGCGTTTGGAGAGGGATAGCCGTGAGGGGTTTGTCTTGTTCCCGTGGACTCGGTATGAGGAGATGAGTTTGAGGGGCTCCCAGGGTGACGGCGCGGCGGAAGATGCTTTGCGGGGCTTGACTTGTGATGTCATGTATGCAGGGAGCGGGTCTTACGCGGCATGGCCCGGTGTGCTTCCGTGGCTCAGGGACCCTCCCTTTGGGATGCTTGACTCCGGGATATGGATGTGCTTGACTTCGAGAGGTACCTTGGCGGTGTCGGTGCCGAGGAGTTCATTTTATACGGAGAGGAGTACGGGGCCTTCGTGAGGAGGAAGGCGAGGACGCCGCAGTGCGCGAGGAGAGAGAGGCGCCCGCGAGCTCCCGAGAGGTTCCGATGCCGGGCCGGATTTCACGTACGTCCGCGGGGACGGAGTCGAGGAGGAGGGTGTACATGCCGTTCGGAGCGAGCTCTGCTTGCATCTGCAGTGGATCCCAGACGGATCGGTGAGTGTGCTTGACTCTTTTCCATCTTGGCATCTTTTACGCATTTTTCTCTTTTTGTTGTTGAGTATAAGCGCATTTGATGAGCGTTTCCTTGGCTTCTTGTTGGTGCGAGTCCGGGGAGAGCCTACGATATGCGACTCGCCGTTACGTGGCGATGCGCTCCTTCGCTAAGAAGATGGCGTCGAAGGTGTCTGCCGGTCTTCGCGTCGTGTGCCGGCGTACGAGCCTATGCCTTCGAGGCATTACTCAGACGTTCCTCCGCCTAGAGCCGAGCCGGAGCCGCGGCGGGAGGGACCTTTGAGGGCGGCATAGCATGGATGCCGGGACATCTTCGGGAGGCTGCGGGGCCTTCGAGGGAGCAACCCTTTTATCGGTTCATGCCTCCGCATGGCGCACGGGGCGAGGTTCCTCAGAGCCTTCTTTCTTTGATCCTTTTGCCGGATTTGATCCTTCGAGTACTTTTCGTGGGAGCCTCCCGTGGGTGCTCGGTATTAGACGACGAGGATGTGACGGGCGAGTTCGTGGGATGCCCGACTTCTCTTTGGAGGACCTTGGCGAGGAGGATGATCTTTGAGGAGTACGATTAGTATTCATTTGTTTTCCCTCTTTTCATATCCCTCTTTTTTGTTTAGCAACAGACATTTTTGGGTACCTGTAATAAAACACATGTATTTGCATGGCAAACAGTATTTTATTTTAAGATGTAATGTCATTTTTTTGTGATTCCCGGGATTTGTCCTAGAAATTGTTGCTATTATTATTTTTTGTACATGCCACGTGAGCTGAGAGTGTGTTTGTGGGTAGTGTTTGTTTGCCGGGAATGGCTTTGGCCGGTGTTTGGGGCGGTTTGGAGCAAGGTTTCTTTGCCGAGGACGGTGGTTTTGTCTTGTTTCTTGAGGAAATGGGTTACGGTGTGAGCGTGAAGCTTGCGGGCTTTCTTCGTACTTCGTTGGAAGAAGTGCAGGCATGATCCTTGATTCGGGTCATATCGACATTTTCGAGGCCGAGCGGTTCATGGTTGATGATGAGTGACGTCTCTTGGGATGTATTTGCCTTGTGCGTGATGGCGACGCTTTTCACAGTCGGCTCCCTTGGCATTTGTGATGGCGCTTTGCTAGATGTGGTAGGGCACTGCAGAGTTTGGAGAGGATATTGTCCCGTTGGTCTTTGGGGAGACTCTTCATGGTATCGGCAGTCGCGACGGGGATCGTTTTATGAGAGGGGAAGCCCACTTTGCTCACCTTGTGGGCGAGAGAGACTTCGAGGCCATGCCCGAGGCTCCGCGTCGTTTAGCCCGTGGTCATTTGCTCGCGACCTCTTGTGTTGGATATGGATCGATCCGCACGGGAGAGATGGATGGCACACGGCTTAGTACGCATCGAGATCCGCTGGTGGGTTCCTTGCCTGGAGGATTGAGACCGGGAGGATCTTGCAGGAAGGGTCCTACGTTGTCGAGTTCCGAGTTTGTCTTGGTCCTCCTTCTATATTCCGTCGCTCGTTTCCAGCGGTTTGGGATGAAGCGGGAGCCTTTGTTGGGGTGGGATGACCTTGCTCTTGCGGAGGTAGTTCCTCTTTGTATGGCGCTTCAGTGCCTTCTTGTATTTTACGAGGGTATGGAAGTATTCCGCTTTCCCTCCCGTGGTACTCCTTAGACGTCGGGAGAGTGTCGTGTTGACGACTCGGTATACGGCTTTGGTATGAGCGGCGTGTTGGGCGATCCCAAGTGGTCTTGGAGAGCGGGCGTGTAGCGATTCAGGACCCGGTTGCCGTAGCGGCTATTGCCTTAGGAGTTCCGAAGCAGTCGACCCTTTGGATGTGACGGGAGACACTTTGTTTGACTACGAGACTAGAGTTGACCGGACCGACGGGGAGAGGTCCTCTTTTACGGGACTCGCGGGGAGGAGATCCGAGCCGAAGCACGGGCGAATGAAGCCCGAGAGCTCTTGGATTGTTTGACTCTACGGGAGGACCCACGATCTCGGGCGAGAGACGCGGAGTTGGTTCACGTGAAGCGAAAGAAGACTCGCGGGGGCGAGGGAAGAAAGGAAAGAATGGCGAGGGACAAGCGCGAGATGGCGCGGAATGACCTCCTAGGTATCCATTCATTGCATTGCAAACACATTATTAGTTAAATGTATTAAGTGTCTTTTAGCATGTTATGAACTTGAGAGTAGACCGTGCTTGAACTCATCAAGAAATGTTGTAACCGTTAGTGATTTGTGATTTACTTTTAAAGCTTTGTCGAGACGCAAGATCTCTTGTTTGCCTTTGCTTCATTGTGCACTTTGTCGGCGTCCATCTTTGGACTTTTACATTTGCATTTGCGGGCTGACGATGCAGGCCACGACGGCAATCCCCTTTGCTTGAGGCTTTGTGCTTGGCCGAGAGGTTGAATGCTCCCTTGACAAGTCGTTTCGACGGTCTTTTTCGCGGCTTCCTTGCCTCTTGTTGGCGTCGGGCTCTTGATCTCAATTTCGCAGCCTTACGCTTGAGCTTCTTTTTTTTTTTTTTTTTTTGTGAGCCCTTGCTCGAGCTCCTTTTATTTATTTTTTGTGAGCCCTTGCTCGAGCTCTCTTTTTTTTTTTTTTTTTTTTTGAAGCGCGTGAGGGCGAAGACAAGCCCTGGCTTGGAAGCGGATATGAGTCGATCGTTTGATGCTTTGAGTGACCCTCGGATGTCCTTGGATGTTGCCGCCGTCGTTTGACTTGCTCAAGGTGACTAGCTGGGCGTGTTCTTGAAAAGTGCGGAGCTTGATGGAGGTCTTGATTGACATTCAAACTCTTGACTTTTTGTGTATTTTTAGACCGGACCAATTAAGGTTGCCTACGTTCCCCGGACTAGAGGGCTCGGAGTCTGCGTAGTTCGACACTACATGGAGTGCCAAGAGATGCGTGTTTGTTCTTTTCGGGCGAAGTATCTGCGAAGTTTGCTTCCGTTGACTGGATTCATGAAGGGATTGCCGTCTAGGTACGTTAGCTTCATTGCGCCTCGGAGAAGATCTTTTGAACCACGAAAGGGCCGATCCATGTGGGTTCCCATTTTCCCAGTGGGTTGGTTCGAGTGGGAGGCTTTTCTTTGAGTACAAGGTCACCTTCCACGATGTCTCGGGATTTGACTTTCTTGTCGAAAGCTCTAGCCATCTGCTTTGATAGGCTCGGACGTGTTCCATGGCCTTTAGTCGTCGCTCATCTAGCAGAGCCAATTCGTCATGTCGGCTTCGGAGCCATTCGACTTCGTTGATGTCATTTTCAGCGGCACTCGGAGTGAGGGAATTTCCGGCTCGATGGGAAGGACTGCTTCCATCCCGTATGTCGGGGCAAATGGGGTTTCTCCCGTGGGCATTACGGCTGATGTGCGGTAGCCCCAAAGTGCAAGGTGCGGCTTCTCGGGCCAATCTCGTCCTCGGGTGGTCATTTTCGGATGATCCGTTCGAGGGTTTTGTTTCTTTGCTTCCACGGCGCCATTTGTTTGTGGCCGGTAGGGAGAAGATTTGTGACGTGTGATTTTTAATTCAGCCAGCGATGCAGTCGAATTCCCCTTCGAAGTGTGAGCCGTTATACGATATGACCTCATTTGGGATGCCGTATCGGCAGATGATGTTTACTTTGAGGAAATGTGCAACCTTCTTGGAGGTGAGTACCTTGTAGGACTTGGCTTCGACCCATTTGGTGAAGTAGTCGATGGCTACTAAGATGAACTCGTGACCGTTCTTTTTGGCGGAGCGATTTTCCCGATGACGTCAATTCCCCAAGTGGCAAAGGGCCAAGGTGTAGTCATGCAGTAGAGATCGTGGGGTGGTAGATGATTGAGGTTGGAGAACCGTTGGCACTTGTCGCAGCTTCGGACAAAGTGGATGCAATCTGCCTCCATGGAGATCCAGTAGTAGCCCATCCTGAGAATGATTTGCATCAGGGCTCTGGCGTTCATGTGGGGACCGCAAGCCCCATTGTGGACTTCGTTCATGAACTTGCTTGCTTCTTCTTGGCTGACGGCGTAGGAGTGGCCCGTGGTAGCGTTTCTTGTATAGCATGTCCCCGAGGATGACGAAGTGAGAGGCAAGGCGTTTTAGGGCCATGATGCTCTTGGTTTTGACCCCTCCTGTGTGTGGGTCTTCCTTGTTCATGAAGGTGGTTTCCCCGCTCTTGAGGTGTGGGAAGATCTGGTTTGTGCTGGAAATGGCGTCGGACTTGCGTCTCTTTGGCTCTTCAGCAATCTTGCAAATCGTTGTGATTAAAACCTTCTCGGCAGCTTGGGCCCGGTTTTTCTCTCGTTTGACAACATGCTTAAATGTTTGCTTGATGCATTTATTTAATTAATGTGTTTGTCTTTTGTATAGATGAATTGTTATTAACTTGTTTTGATTAGTTAATATCATCATTTGTTAAAGATGCAATGAAAGGATTTTTTAGGAAGGTCGGACCTTTTATTGAAAGCATGAAGACTGTACATTGTTGACCAAAGATTCACAATCGTCGGGCGTAAAGCCGTCAAAAGACTCAAAAGATGTGAATACACAGACAACAAGACTCGAAGCTAGACTATAGGCGACGAGGGATTGGACCAGGCTTCATTACTCTCGGATGGCTGTAGCTCCAGAGGGAGTGGTGCTGGTTCGGGTGGCCAATCTTCCCTTGGCATGAGTCCCGGAAAGTAGCTTGCATGCGGTTCGATTTCAAACCAGATCGCGGAGGTTTTTGGCTGCTCCCCTGATGATGTCCCTCCATTAGTGTTGCCACCAGTCCTTGGGGGTTTTTGATGATAGAAGTCGCTGAGGGCTACTTCTAGGAGGGCGAAGCATTCGCTGATTCGGAGTTGATTCTTGCTGATGTTGATCACTTTCATAGAATCTGCCTCTTTATCTGGGATCTTTGCTTGGACGACGTTTACAATGTCTGATTCGAGCGGGCATGATATATCTCCTTCCCTGATTAAGCCTTGGAGGAGGTTGCGCCACTGTTCGTCCAGGTCGGACACCGGAATGTTGAATTGAACTAAGCTGTGATGGCTGTCCCCGTAAGATCCGAGAGTGTCGGCTAGAGGGTTGTCTTGTACCGGGGATCGGTGATGAGCCGGTTGCAAGAGGGTTTTCGGTGAAGTAAGGGTCTACTCCTCGATCAATCTCCATTAGGGCATCCATCTCTTGATCCTCTCTCAAGCATTCTTCACGATCGCATATGTCGAGTTGTCATCCCGACCCATGAGTTCTTCAATTTCCAGCTCGTCGCGGCTTAGAGCGTGGATGTAAGGATCCACTTCGTAGCGGGACAGGGTAGGAGAATCATCCGGAGAAGAGTATTCGGTCATGTCGGGACCTTCTTCCTGGGTCATAGCTTGCCTGGCCAAGCACTTGCCATTGCACCGCTTCCGCGGATCACTTCGATCGCTCCATTAGCATTGATGAATTTCACGCATTGGTGAAGAGTGGATGATACCGCTTTCATCCGATGTATCCAAGGTCGCCCCAACAAAGCGAGAAGGTGGGTTTGATTTCCACGACTTGGAACTCTACCGACTCCGGTTGTACGTCGAATTGGATCCTCAAATTGATGACTCCTACGATTGGTCGTGCAGGTGGAGTCGTAGGCTCGGATTACCCGAGGTGAAGGCCTTATCGAGAACGGTCGATGCGGAGTCGTTTCAATGTGCTTAAAGCGATGATGTTGGCTCGCGGAGCCGTTATCAATCAAGACGTTCGGGAGGAAGAACATCTCTATCTTTATGAGGATGACGACGGCTTCGTTGTGCCGATTCTCACATATTGGCAAGTCATCGTCCGCGAAGGCTAAACCGCTTCCCGTGCTACCGTTTGACTCAGCCTCTCTCGGGGAACGTTCGATCCATCCATTCGTATGCCTTGGGCCGGGGCAAAGATCGTAGGGAGACAGCTGCCCTTGGGCGTTCTTGTCGGAATTCCCGATCACGAGACCTTTTGACTCTTGTTTCACGCTCCCTGAGTCATAGCGGGACAAAGATGCCGACGGTTTCGGAAATTGCAGTGGCCCGCTCTCACTTGGAGTTTCATCAAAGGCTATTGAGTTTACCCTGTCGTTCCGTGGGAATGGATTTCCGATGGTATTGGGACCACGGGGGCGTTCCAATTTTCCCTCCTCAATGAGCCCCTGGACCACCTGCTTGAGCACGAAGCAATTGTCGGTGGTGTGGCCGGGGTAGTTGTGGAAGGCGCAGTGCTTGCTCATATCCATGTTGGGTTTGAGGGTCTTTGGTTGGAAATTCTCGAGTGGTTTGAGAAGATTTCGCTTCACCAAAGCTTCAAATACTTGACCCAAGGGCATTTCCAAGTTATCTAAATGCTGGAACTGTGGGAAGCGAGGGGTTGCTATTCTTTGGGGCTGCTTGATCGCGGTTTACTTGAGCTCCGTTCTGAATGTAGTGCACTGTTCCGGCTGCTTCCTTTCCTTTGGTCGGGGCAGGAGTTGAAGTTGCCAGGTTTGTTCGATAGCGGTAAGATGAGGCAGGGGTTGCTGTTGCCTTTTGAAGACTCAGAGTCTTTTCAAACTTTGTCCCGGCGTTGACCATGGCACGGAGATCTGGATAGAAATGGTGGCTGATCAAGGTCCTCAAAGATGGCTTGAGGCAGGAATGGAAGATGTCCATCTGCTCTTCTTTGGAAAGTGGATCCATTATCTCGCTTAGCTTCCAGTTCCATCTTTTGTAGAACTCGCCCACTGGTTCGTCATCCTTTTGTTCGGTAGCTTGCGTGTCATGACGGTTTGTTTCCCATTCAAGATTGGCGCGGTACTTCTCCAGAAGATTTCACCGATCTCGATCCCACGTGGAGCAGTTTTCTGCCTTCACATTGAGGAACCACCTTAGTGCCGTGGATTTGAGGGAATGCTGAAAATGATCTCGCCATCCGTTGAGGGGTTGCCCCTTTGGCTCTCATACCCGGGACGTAGGTGTCGATGTGGGTTTTTGGCCATTCTGTTCCGTCAAATTTTTCCATTTCCGGCATCCTGAACTTTGGAGGGGGAGGGACCACTTTGTTCGGATCGCAGGCGTGGAGGGAGTCCTTCCGAGAACTAGCTAGCTTGCCTTGCATGTCTTTCATTTGTTCAATCAGCCGGGCCGTATGGGGATCACCGTCTGAGGGTGGGTTACCGTTTTCGGGATGGAAACCGAAGATGGAGGTGGATTGGGCGATGGGATTGCCATTCGGGAGTCTTGGGGAGGAAGTTGAGTGTATACCAACCCATACCCCGGGTGTTGAAGTTGAGGGCGTGATTGCCAGTCCGCTAAGGGTTGTGTTTGGGAACCTGGGAAACGATTCGTTAGCCCCAATGGCGTGCTAGCAGGTGGCAAACTTGAGATGTCGGGATATCCGCTCGGGATGCCCGTCCCTGGTAAGAATGGGGACTTTTGATTGTGGTTGCGAGGCTCGTATAGAGGCAAAGGATTGAATCCCTGGGGATACCGAGATGCATTGGGATCCGGCGGAGCAGCACGTATGTGTCTTGTTGGTAATGAGCTTGATGTGCGGCCGGAAACCGACCGATCCGAGGCGGGCATGTCGAGCCGCTGACCGACGCCTAAGGGGAGCTTTGAGCGAGAGCCGCTTGCGTTGGCCGGGATCTCGTAGCTTGGCGGAGGCGGGACTCGCCGATAGCTTTGAGGAACCGGGAGCCGGTATATCTTCGTCCTCTATGAGAACAAAGGTTCCGTCGGCCGGGGAACTGCAATCGTTCCTCGAAGACGCAAGGTGTCGACGATCCAGGCTTGCTGTTCTTCTTGGCGCTTCTTGATGGTTTCGAAGGCTCGCAGCACCTCCTCCATTGTCTGGAGATTCCTTAGTGGCGGGGTTCCGTTTCCCTCACTGTTATCTCGTTGATCCCGTCATGGGGAGTATTGGACGGTGCGGACCGTTGAACCGGAAGGGCTATCGGACCTGTGACTTCGATGCGAAAAGGCGGCTTCCAGTATTCTCAACCACTCTCGGTTCGCTGGAGGGGGTGACGGGCAAGGTTTAGACACAGGAATGGCCTAACGGGATAGAAGGGGGAAAGCTCACGTGGCATGCGGTTTCCGTTTCTTTTATTTCTTGATTTGTTATTTTAATTTACTTAAAACGTGTTTTCTCAGAGTCCTAGGTAGGTTGGAAAAGATTGCTCTTCTTTTTCGCAACTATGCTAGATCCTGGGTCAGTGGAGACCATCTGTGCGGCTATAAGCCCCTCGTTTTGCACCTGTATTTCGACATCCCAGCGGGTGGACGGCCTGTGCGAGGGTCCTATAGTGCAAGCGGTTTCCACCGGCCTAAAAGAAAAATCGAACCTAAGGACCGAGCCTGTCATGTTCGTTTTGATGCGTTAGCCATGTGAATAGTGAACCGAGCCGGCCACTGAGTCAAGATCAGGTCAAGAGTTCGGCATGACCTCTCCTTACCTTGCTTTCGCAAGGGATCTGTGACGTTAGGCGTTGGCTGGGTCATATCGTCATGGCTGACGTATCAAAGGCGTGATGACATGGTGTCATGCGAGCATGGATGTATATCCGGGACGGAACATCGTCTGGGTGTAGCTTCGGAAATCAAGATCAGTCAAGATTTTAGCATGACCTTTCATCGCTTTGCTTGCGCAAGGGATCTTGAGTTCCGAGCCTTGACTCGAAAATGGCCGGCATGGTATATGTATCCAGTGTATGACACGGACCGGGTAAAACCAACCGAGTCCGGACAGAGTGTGACTCAAGACTCGAACGTGCGTGGTTGACGCTTGGCTAGGATGGGATGTTTGGAATGATCCCGTGCGCGCCCAAGAGGCCTAGGAAGACCAAACGGATCGCAACCGAGACCACTCCGGGTTAAGGGTTGTAGTGTGCAGTGTATCCGAGGCAAAGAAGCGCGCGTAGTGTGCAAAGTGTAACCGAGGCAAAGAAGTGAGTAGAGTGCGGTGTAACCGAGGCAAAGAATGCGCGTAGTGTGTGGTCTCTAAAATTCTTTTTCCGAGTAAAATGTAAGTTTTTGAAGAATTTTAAATGTATGCACAGTATGTATATTGATGCATTTTTTTTGTATTTTTATTTTTGTAAAATAAAAAGTAAAGCACGTGCACACACACAAATGCTTAAAGGAAGGGGTAAAATGAAAGTTTGACCCTCATCATCGTTTTTAAAAATCTTTTGTTTTGTTTAAAAGTTTTTAAAACAAAATGTCCTCATGAGTCGCCAACTGAAATTACCCGGATCCGAGCAGCCTCGCGGCCCGCATCCGGCATCTTTCGCGTCGGAGGTGTCTCGCCGTTTGTTTTCGCATTTGTAGAGTCGCCACGCCGTTTTATTAAGCCCAAAACATTGAAAAGGGCATCGGCTTAAAGATAATTTTAAACTGTTTTTGTGTGATGAGATTTTGAGTTCGGAGGTCGATGACTCCGGAAGAGAATATTAGAATATTAGAGCTCACCCGAGTAGCCTCGTAAACGAGTCTTTCGGATACCCCTAATATCCTTTAAATGTCATGTGTGTGTGTGTGTGTGCTTTTAAAAATGCATGTCGTATCGGATATCTACATTGTATGCTATGTATGGAAATGTATTGAAATAGTGTAGGAAGGAAGCCTTACCAATGTTGGTTCGTGTCTGTCTTCCGCCGGGGAATGGTGTTTGAGGTCGGAGTAGCGTTCGGTGCGGATCGGGATTGCTTCGGAGATGCCGGTTGTCCGCGGACGAGTTTCGCGTGAGTTGAAGTTGTAGGCTGCGTTCGTGCGCAGGTTCGGCGTGCGTGGGGATCGTCGGGATCACTCGGGCAGAGGTCCGGCGTGCGTTGTGGTGGCAGGAGTCACTCGGGCGGAGTTTCGGCGTGGTTTGGGATCGTCGGTTTGACTCGGAAAGAGCCGGACACCGTGGAAAGACTGTGCAAGGCCTTGGAGTACCACGAGGGGCCTCAGAGTACCTCGAGAGTGCCACGGGGCAGCGCGGGAGCGTCTCGGGAGCGCTCGGGGAGGCTTCGGAGCACCACAAGGGAGCTCGGAAGGCCTCGGAAGGATCCGAAAGGGGCCGGGAGTGCCTCGAGAGGACTTAGAGGGGAGCCAGAAGGCTAAGGGAGGAGGAGAGAAGAGGGAGGTGTGTGAAAATGAGGAGGGGGAGCCCTCTATTTATAGTAAAAATTTCGGAGCAAAGAGGTCCGTACGGACCTTCTTGGTTATCCAGAATTTTGGATTTCCTCGATTTGAGGGAATCTGCAATGATGGAGAATATTCTGGAATGATGGTGTTCCCTGAGCAATAAGGTCCGTACGGACCATCTTGTATGCAAAGAGGTCCGTACGGACCAACTCTGCAGGGAAGTAATCATTTTCCCCGGGATTTGAGGGAATATTGTGGACTTTAAGGGGATTTAGTAATCATTGACACAAAGAGGTCCGTACGGACCTTAATTGCTTTTCTGATTTCCTGAAAATTCCCAAAAGGTCCTTTTGTCCCTTTTTATCCCAGGAAGGCTCCTCCCTTGGTTTGGTTGGGGGTTTGAGAGGGTTTTGAGAGGGTTTTGAGTGAGAGAGGTCTCTGAGACTGCGTGGATGAGTCTGCGGTGTTTCCCGTGTGTTTGAAAGGGGGTGATCCAGATTGGGGTACTTACACCCGGTTGGAGATTCTTTAAAGTAAAGAGGATTCTAAATCCAAAATCTTCAATAAACCTATTGCGACAATTGTGAAACAATCTCACAAAACTCCTTGATGCTTGCTTAAAAGCTTGGATTACGTCGAGAGGCAAAGAAAATTCATCAACAATCATGGACGTTGGAGCAATTTCCTTGGAAGCCATGGATCAAAGGGTTGAAGAAGAAAGCAAGATTTCGGTTCTAATAGAATATCCCCAGAGCTTTAGAGGCCTGAATGTAGTGTTGGAACGGACTACATGTGCTTATAAAGGAAAACTTGACAAAATCCTGTTCGAAAAGGAAAAGAACTCCTGCCTAGGAAGCGTCTGTAAATTCTGCAGAATTTCTGCACAAAAGATCAATCTAGCCCTGACTTGCCGAAACAAGTCTCGAAACCTGCAAATATATTCCTCGTACACAGTATATATGCCAAAATATTCTCAAATTCATAACCAAAACTTGACCAGATTCGGCCATTACATTACTCGTAGATATCACCACGGAATTCGAGAAAGCTAAAACTAACTAATTAGAACTAGGTTAGTAAATAAGAAAGAATTGTTGTTGCTGTGCAGCCTACATGCTAACAGGTACCAAGAAAAAAAGATGTTTTGGGCCAACCCGGCCAATATTTACAGATTCCAGACAATCTAAAAGATATGGGGGAATAAGGGGAGACCTATGCTATCATATCTCTCGAGCTACCGGCACCGCCATCATCACCATCACCGGGGCTACCATCCCTTCTCGATCTCTTGGCTTCGCAAGTAGGGGTCATCGCCGAGGCAATCGTCGACGCCGCCGAAGCCGCTTTATGAAATAGCTTCTCAGAGAGGTCCGACATCAAGGCCATCAATTCAGCCATCCTGCTCGCCCCACGATTGTAATATGCCACGGACATGGTAATCTTTCAAAAAAAGGAAATACTCAGAAAGGATCGGACATATACACTTATATGGATGATGCAAGAAGCAGTATAAGCAGAAAAATATATCAGTCTTACCGAAGAGACATCGGGAGGGAGGCGATAACCCTCAGGAATATGATCCGTGAATGGGATGGAGCCCATCATCTGAATGCCTCCCATCATGTATGAGTAGCTCGGAGTACCATAATCCAGCATAAAGGGCATAGAACCCGCATACTGAGAAGAAGAGCCTGGGGCTGACGAGCCAGAAGCAGAAGTAGAAGCATATGCACGTGGCTGCCTACCACCTACCACAAGGGGACCCATCAAACAGGGTAGGTTTCCTCATACGAAGCCCCTGGGACCACACAGTCCTCTACTGCATATCAATTCACATAATTGGCATATACCTCATCAGGAACAGAAAAAGTAGAGTACATCTCTCTGGGCGGATCCTCTGATACTCTCTTGACAAGTGAACCCCTGCCATGCTGAGGGAAGACTCTCTCACCCAAATACATGGTATCCCCCTCGAGTGACACCAAGATCCTTTGAGTATCTGTGATGGCCCATGTGCCATGCACCTCATTCTCTAAGAGAGTCCACGAATATAAACCCTGATGCTCAAAGTTGAAACCGTCCAGCAAGGCCCGTGCCTCCTCCACGGTTAAGGTCCAATCCTCTCCCTCCTCATCATCCACGATACGATTGGAGTGGCTCCATCTCTTGATATCCGGAAACTGAGCCCCATGCTCGTTTATCTCAAACTTGTGCAAAGAAAAGACAACATACCCCCATACCTGTACAAGAAGATAGAACACGATTCAGTACAAAGCATGGATGAAATATGCAGTATAGGGATAAGCGACAAGATGAAGTCAGGAAATGTACCTCCCAAGCATAAGAATACCCCTGCATGGTATCTCTGGTGTGCCTACATGCCTCATCCATAGCATGGTAACAGAAGGCCAGGCCAGCTGAGCCCCAATCATACATACTCACCATATCAAGATCCTCCAACATCCCCAAAAGAGAAATACGGGCAGTGGAAGAATGGTTGGCGAAGATCGTTTCTGACAGAATGTACCAGAGGGCACCACTCACGACTCGGTCCACGATCGTGTTAGACTTATCCGCATAAGCCTCAAGCTAGCCGCGAAGGGGAGCAAGCTCAATAGCAAATCCTTTGATCTTGTTAGGGATAAAACCAATGAGTTGCCTCCACTCAGTTGGGCTCACCGGCTTGTAACCCCCAATCGCCGAAAGAGGATCGCCAGCACACTCCAACCCGGTGATAGCCAAGAAATCGGTCGGAGTCATGGTCGCTTCCCCAAAGTGTAAATGAACAGTATGGGTAGTATCCCACCATCTCTCCCTGATAGCCTGGAGAACCTGAGGAGTCCGCCTCATACCGCGAATGTTATCTACAAAAGTATGAAGCCCCGTCTGCTCCACTCTAGCACGAACCCCGTTCAGGACTTTGACTTTGTCCCACACAGCCTTGACAAATTTGATAGTGCCCCGACAATTCTTGGTTGGCCTATACGGCTGCAAAACAAGGAAAGACAAGGAAACATTGTCAGAGATCATTCATGGCAAAAATTCCAAGAAAATAGAATAAATTTTTCATTGGAGCATTTCATCGAACACTTGGTATGCATACTAGAGAATCATGCACAAACTTGTGTTTGGCTACCCAAATCAATCCCTCCTACAATCCAAATCAGGTAGGGCACTCATATATACAAAAATGCATCATCAAAATTCAACAAAGACCTGGGGAATTTAGCATGCATTGGCATTGAACCTAGTTCTTGATAAAGGGAGCAAAATATCCAATTTTGATGTATTGATGGATTAAAAACATGAAATTGATACAATGCAATCATGGAAATGAGTTTGAAGATGAAATTCATACCAAACCCTCGTGAATGGCATGCCAAATGTGCCTAGGACGATCAAAGGTGAGGTCGTTACGATGATAGTCCTTTCGACACAAATAACTATCCAATGTCGGATTCCTTTGTTCTTGAGCCATTGATTATGTGTTGGGGGAAGGATTATAGTTGATTAGGAAGGAGAAATCAACAAGAAATTGAAGAAATTTCAGAGAAAAAATACCCTAGACTCGAACTTGAGAGAGAGTTTGAAAATAAAAGTGTTTGAAATGAACAAGCAGCTGCTGAATTTATGCCTCGATAGCCTTTGTCCCGCGCGAAACAAGGTGTCCCGCGCGAGATAATCCTATTGGACAAAGACAAAATTGCCCTTGGCAATAAGCGTCTACGCAATGTCAAAATTCAAAATTTTGACACATTTACCCTTGAAAGTGAAACCCTGGCAAGGAAATGTGAAAAAATTGGTATCGCAAGTCACGGAATGAGCCGAACGTGACATGCGCATGATTGCCCGATACAACGTCATGTCACCCAAAATGATTGATCCAAAGATCAATTCATCCCGCATAATTCGGAACCCAAATAGGTGAATTATCTCCTGGTTGGTCGAAGACAGTAAACCACTCCATCAAAAAAGCCCGGTTCAGCGCCCTTACAGGTGAATCATCATCAAAAAGCCCGGTTCAGCGCCTGACAGGTGAATCGTCATCAAAAAGCCTGATTCAGCGCCCTTACAGGTGAATCATCATAAAAAAAGCCCAATTCAGCGCCCTTACAGGTGAATCATATCAAAAGCCCGATTCAGCGCCCTTACAGGCGAATCGTCACAAAACCAATAGGATGCGCAGGACCAGACAGGTAAACCTTTGTTTTCTAACATCTTTTCCCGCAGGTTCGGAGCCAAAACAAGCGAATCTTCAGGCAGACAGGTATATTCAGAATTTGGTCATGACTTGATTCCTCAGTATGAGTTTACCTTTTCAAAAAAAAAATCTTCGATTTTCAAAATGATTTTCAAAATACCTAAAACAACCTTATAGTATTTTGAAGTCAAACTACGTTTTGGTCTGATTCTCCGATAGAGATACGTAGGCAGTCGTGCGGCACGACCATCCCGATGTTCAGAACGATGTCTTTTCTATCGACGACATGACTTCTTCCATAAGACTTGTCGCGGAGGGGCTCTGTAGACACCCCATTCTGAACCTATCGTAGCATAGTTATACCACTCTAATTCTCGCCTTCAATTTTAGAGTAGAAATCCACCGTTTCATCATGTTTCGTTAAGTTTTGACTAACGGGCGTTAGTTTGGACTAAACTGCATACGAGATAACAAGGGGAGGATAAATCTGTCCTTTGTGAAGCCTTGTCCCGTGTGGGACATGGCGTGTCTCGCGCGATACTACCCTTCTGTAGGAGGGGCAGATTGACTTCCCTTGTCGATTTCGACCTCTTTTCTCTATCAATACTTATCCAATCCTGGTCTTTACTGATTGTAGAGATCTGGAACCTTCTTTGGGAGATATCCTAAATCTCTTGAATCTATTGAACTTGGTGACCAAGTAAATCAATCCCTATAAATACTAGATGATTTTCAATATTTGGGACGGACAGAAAGAAAAGGTTGAGGTCCCAATCCGAGACACAAATCACACAAAATTTGCTGGTTTCTCTCCTTGAAAAACTCCTGCAAATCACTCTAAAACAACACAAAAATTCGTCCATCAACCTTGTTGATCGACGAACATCAAGATTCAAGCCTAGAATCAAGGCGAAACTCTGTCCAAATCACTTCTCGACCTAAAGGTAATCTTCCTTTCTTCTTTATCTATTCTAATTGATCTTTAGAGTGGTATAAACATATCAAATCTGGGATCGGCCTAGAGCCTCTTAAAATCATGGAGATGTCTCGAAGCAATCGATCCCATATTCCATTTAATCTAATTAAATGGATGTTTTTCTTCATTTCTTTCAAAAATAACAAATTATTTAAAAACCCCTTAAGCAAGACCGATCTTCGGATTGGGTGGATGCGGTGCTCCCTGACCTTTCAAATCCATCACTTAGGCCTCGAACCCAAATCTCTTAAATTGGTTTTTCTATATTTCCTCATAATAATATAGGTGGCGACTCTAATAAACAAATCAATAAATAAAAATAGGAGAAATTCCGCATCACTATGGTAGGACAGAATGCAAACATTTATGGATGTGGTTGAGACAATGAAAGTGGGTGCTCCTCCAATTGATACACCTCCTCACCAAACCAACACCAAGGGATCAGGTGAGACCAGCTTGAGATTTCAAACTCCTAGAATCTTAAGGTTGAAGAAAAGAGCTGATCCTCTTAGAAATGTTAAGTTTATTCCTGGAAAGGCTGAGCAGCAACTGGTCCTGGATTTACCTGCCAAACGGTTATCTTATATCTCTTCTCAGCAAGCTCAGTCAGGCTCAATCAAGATTGCCGGTAAAGTGGCTCAACGGCTACCTCGACCAGTTGAATCTTCCCTTCAAACCGACAATCTGTTTATCCGTTATTTGGTTGTCAATGGTCGTATGACCAAAGTATTAGAGTTGCACATTTTTGGCTGGACTTTTGAAGTGACCAAAATGGTTGGTTTTATGCCCCAAGTGCCTCGGTTATCTATCAGAAGAGATGATAGGAATGTTAGACCTCAAAGCAACATTAGATATGCCTCCAAGCTGATCAACATATTAAGTTTGGCTCACTTGGTTAGGCTACAGCAACAAGCCATTCCTTTTGTTGGCCAAGCTGCAAAGATAATGGCCTTAGCTTTTGAGGAAGCCAAAGAGATTGATTGTGCCATGTAGTTGAGCCTTGTCAATAATGGATTTATTACTCCAGTCATGGCTGTCTCTAATTCTGATGAAGAGGAAGTTGAAATGGAAGCCCCTCCAACCGGTCTCTATGCTTCAATCGTCCCTCTGTCAACCGTTGCTCCCTCTTTAACCGGTCTCCCTCCATCAACCGTTGTCTCAAACGATCAGCCCTCTCTCTCCATCGGTCCTGTATCTTCAACCGATGCTATCATTATGTCTACTCTTCTACCGGTTGCTGATCCCTCCTTGCCTAAAGTACCAATGCCATCAGTTGGTGATTTAGAATTTGATCTCCGTAGGCCAACTATTGTGAATTATTTGGCGGAGTTGCATGATGCACTGGTTAATGATTTTACTAAGTCCAATCAGGAGTAGGAAGGAAGAAGAATGACAAGAGTTGAAATTGGGTTTGCCAAAGCTATTGGCAATTTTGTTGAAAATTTGAATGAAAAGGATGCTATAATAATTGATCTTGTTAAGAAGCTGACCAACTCAACAAATACAAACAAGAAATTATGTGATGAAGCTATAGCATTCCAGAAAAACCTAGTTGAATCCACAGAAGAGTTGAAGAAAGCCAATTAGAAAATTCGTGACCTAATTGCTCAACTCAGAGATTCCCAAACAGAGCTTGTCAAGGTTAGAGCCAAAAATGAGATTCTGATGAAGCTTGATACTGATCGGTCTAGAAAATCTGAAAAGAAGAAAAGGAAGAGAGAAGAAAGGAAAGAGAAGAAAGCATCAGCTGCAAAGAGATCCAAATCAGAACCGATTGCAGTCTCGTCGCTTACACCATCTAAGGAGAAGGATGATCAGTCAAAGGACCCTTCAACCGATCCTGCTCCTGATCATGTTGCTAAATAGAATGTAACCAATGATATATATGTCTTTGCTTGCTTGTCAACTGGTTACAGCTTTAATCAATGAGAATCTCTTTCCCTCAACCTTTTTCATTTAAAAGTTTAATGTTTGCTTTCTTGAATTTCCTTTATATTTATGTGAATGATTACACTGCTACTAACTCTTTCATTTGAAGGTTATTTCATTCCTCCATCCCCTTAAGTTTTTTTTTTCATTGTATAGCTTTCCATTGGTTATATCAAGTTGTCACTTAACTTAGGGAATGACAAAAATAAAAGATAAACTCTTGATCATTCATTCACTAAGTTAAGATAGATGTATACCTAGGATGATTGGACTTAAACAATTAGGAGGAGATTGTTAGTCAAATATATGTATAGCTTAGGAGTTTCTTAATCCCAATCATTAAGGTATTATTGAGGATCCTTAATTTCAACTAGACTAATTAGAATTTTCTATGTATCCTTAGGATCCATTTAGTGCTAGTGCCAGTGTTTTACACTTGTATTTTCTCAAATATGACTGAAGACCTTGAGTTTTTCCAAAGAAGAAATTGGTTAACCTGTTCAACCTGCCAAAGGTCATAACCGGTTGACTTTCTTAACCAGTCATGATCTCAACTGATCACCCTTCAACCGGTCAGTCAGTCAATCGGTTATACTCCATCAGTTACTCAGTTGCTGCAGTCGGTCAAGCTTCCCCAACAAGCCTCCATCAGTTAACCTAGAATTAATTGCTCTCCCAACTACTTAGCTAAAGTTGGTAGAGCAGTTGCTACGAATACCACGATGCTACCTTGTCAGTAACTACTTAAAGGAATGTTCAAGTTACTAGTACTCACAACAACTTCTTTACCAGTGGATAATTCAAGCATCGTTGTACTTCAAATCTCAAGCATTCAATGAAGAAGATATTCTCATTTAATACTTGTCAGTACAAGTCATCCATTCAACCCCTTCAAAGACAACAGCTCAACTTGAAGATAACTATAAATACCCCCTTAGAGCATTGAAAAGGATTGGTGCATTGAAGACTTTAATAGTAGAATTGTCAAGAACTGCAAGTGCTGATATTCATCAAGCATTGAAGTTCAAGACATTTAGTCCTTATATTCAATAGACGATTTATTAGGACAAACATTGTGCACACTCAATCAATTCCTGTAAGTGTTCCCCAATAATACTATGTCTAGAATGCATTGATTGATCACACTACACACACAAGAGAAATTAGTTCAACTTGTGAACACATCTCTTGAAAACACTTGGTCAAACTTGTATCACGATCCATTAGTGATCACTTTCATTTAGGCAGCCTTCAATCTTTCGTATATGTTAAGGCTTGCAACTTGTAATAGACTAGTGAACATTAATAGTGAACATTTTCAAAAATCCATGTTTTGACCAAACTTGGTAGAGGACGTAGCAGTTCGTTAACACTGTAAACCTCTCCAAACAACTGTGTCCCTTTGTTTGTGTGTTTGCTCATTTTATCTTGTCTTGTAACCTGTTGAGCTCTTTCACCGGTTACAACCTTTGATTTCTTAACTGCTTTGTTTTGCCTTAATTACGGAATACATTTTGCATGGTATTTTATCTTCTTTTGAAACTCCTTTAACCTAACCATTTGAGTGAGTAAACCGGTAATCTTCTATCCGCTGCGTAACCGGTTAACATCGGTTTAGCTTTTGATAAGTTACTTGGCTATTTTTTAAAGGTTTTAAAAAAGGATTTTATCAGGCTATTCACCCCCTCCTCTAGCCTATTTTCCTACCAAGTGGGCCTAACAAAAAGAATGAGGATTTTTTTAAGCAAACTCATGAAATTCCTAAGGAAAAGCATTATGTCTCAAAGGATAAAGGATAGGAACCAAAGGCTAAACTTAACTTCTTATTCCTAAGAATCAGTTTGGCAAAAATTCCAAAATTAAAGGAAAAGATACGAGGATGAAACCGCTGATGAAGTTCCTATTGTGGTTGATCGCCCTTCTTCTTCGACCGCACATGTTGCTTATAAAAGCAAGGTGAGCATTCCCAGAAAAACCGCGGTCAAACCCAAAATGACGAACTTTGTCAAGGCCAAAACCTCTGTCCCAAAAACAAATGTGGAAACTAAGAAAAGTAAAGAGTATGTTAAATCTCAGTGTGCTAGTAGCTTTCATCATTGCTCTGTGTGTGATGGTTATGGTCAACAAGTTGCAGAATGCCTTTTGAGGTTCACACCCAATGCTAGAAGACATAATCCCCCTTCTGTTAAGCAGGCGTGGGTCATCAAAAGATGCTAACTTCAGGACCCAAAAGAATAAAGGGGGCCTCATTTGTAAATGTTTATTTTTCAAGTGCTCTGCTTAATGGCTGGTCACTCCAAGGCAAAATCAAATGAATAGTATCTTGACAGTGGATGATTAGGACATATGACTGGAGATAGATCATTATTAGAAAATGTCATTAAATCAAGCGGTCTATCTGTAACATTTGATGACAACAACAACGGAAAAACAATTGGTTATAGAACAAATCAAAAATGAAACCTCACCATTGAAAAGGTTTCACTCGTTGAAGGACTCAAGCATAACCTCCTATCAATTTCTCAATTCTATGACAAAGGAATTCAATGCAACTTCACTTCTACAAATTGCTTCATCAAAGATGGCATCTCTGGAGTCACTTTGCTCAAAGGGATTCGTAAGATTAATATTTAAATTATTGATTTGAATTCTACATGTAGTATTACTAACCTCTATTTTGTAGCAAAAAATGTGAGCGAAAATAGTTGGCTATGGCTCAAGCATCTAAGTCACTTGAACTTCAAATACCTATCAAAAATTGGAAGGGAAAACCTCATTCGCTGTTTACCCAAAGTGGTTGATCATCATGCTGAGAAGTGCATTGCCTGTCAACTTGGTAAACTAACTACAACATCTTTCACCAGCAAGACCGCACCATAAACTTCCAGATGTTTACAACTACTCCACATTGATTTGTTTGGACCCGTCACCACTGCTAGCAACGGAGGAAATAGATACACATTAGTAGTAGTAGATGATTACTCAAGATATACGTGGGTAGAAATGATGATCACCAAGGATGATTGCTATGCAATTCTAACCTCACTCTTTAGATGGCTCCAAACACAAAAAGAAGATGACATCATTAGTGTAATGTATGACAATGGAACATGATTCAAAAATAACGGTGTTGCTCAATATTGTGATGACCACGGTATTGACCATAATTTTTCTACTGCTGGTGTTCCATAACAAAATGGGGTTGTGGAAGAAAGAACAGGACGTTGATTTAGATAGGAAGAACCCCTCAACATTGCTTTCTTCAAAATCTTTGGCTGCAAATGCTTTATCCTCTACAATGGAAGAAAACTTAGAGGTAATTTTGGTGCCAATGCAGATGAAGGTATCTCTTTTGGGTATGCTAAACATTCTAAATCTTTTCGTGTCATTAATAAATCTAGTTTAACGATAGTAGAATCTGTCCATGTTACTTTTGATGAACATTCTCTTCTTAAGCCACATTTGGCTCCAAATGTTGCTGATAATTTTGTTGAGTCTAATGAGACAAGTGAAACATCAAAAACCGCATCTGAACACGAGCCAAATCAGGAACCTCAAAATCATTCAACTCAAGGAAATCCATCACATCAACTAAACCTCCCTCAGATAATTTTGAAACTGCATCTAAAATTCCAACTCCAGATGCAACTCCAATGGATGATACAAATGAGAACTCGCCCATTCAACAAATTGAACCTCTTCATCAACTTACATTAAATAACTTCACCGAGGGATCAAATGGCGTACCTATAGAAGATTTTCATCAAACCTCTATTCAACCAGATTTACCCCTTGAGGCTCGTGAAGTCGGTCATCACCCTCTATCAAACATTATTGGTGATTTATATGATGGGATTCAAACAAAAAGATCAAACTATGATAAGCATACTTCTCCTATATATCAAATTGAACCCAAGAAAGTTGATGAATCACTCCAAGATTCAAGTTGGGTCATTGCTATGCAAGAATAACTCAACCAGTTTGAACGATGTAAGGTTTGAACTTTAGTCCCTCTACCGCACGATCAATGAGTCATAGGTAGTGTTCAAAAAAATCGTGTAACCGGACCAGACCGATAGAAACTGACCAAACCAGTAAAAACCGGACCAAACTAATAGTATTGGTCTGATCCTGGTTCCAAATTTTTATGGAACCGATTATTTGGTCTGATCCTGATTTTGAAAAAGTCATAATTAATTTTTTACTTAGTTAGCTTCGCTTCACTCCTGCAAACCCTATCTCAATATTTCTTTCATTGCGCCATTTCAACCCCGTCCTCTCCCTCAAGTTCTCAACGCTCTTCTCCTCTCCTTTCCTCTCCTCTTCTCTTCTCTCTACTATAAATCAATTTTATTCTTCAAGGCTCCATAGCGCCCTGAGTTTGATGCACCAGTCCCACCACGGCACCACCATCTATCTCTCATCGACGACGCAGCTACAGTGGAAGAGAATCTACGCCTCTCTCAGTTTTTGCGTTCAAACTTGATGGTGTAATATGTAACTTTTAGTTTTAATTTTTTTTCTATGTTATAGTTAAGTTTGAAAATGAACAATTAATGTTTAATGGTATCTATTTTGTGTTTGAATATTAAATATTTTAAACAATTTTGCTTCTTTTTTTTTTGTTTATTTAACTAGTGATAATATTCAATTGAATATTTGTTATCATAAAAAATTATAGTATATTGTAATTTATAAAACCGAAGGAACCGTAGCAGAACCGGACCAATGTGACCGGTCCTATAATGTAATGGTCTGGTCCTGGTCCTAAATTTTTAAAGAACCGAATTATTGATCCGTTCCTGGTTTTCTATAATTTTGACAAAAATTATACCAATTCGGACCTTGAACACCCCTGGTCATAGGTACAAAAATGGGTGTTTAAAAACAAGATGGATGAGAATGGAATCATCACCAGAAACAAAGAGAGGTTAGTTGCACAAGGATATAGGTAAGAAGAAGTAATTGACTACGATGAAACTTTTGCTCCAGTTGCTAGACTTGAAGCAATCAGAATATTCTTGGCCTATTCATCTTATAAATGTTTCAAGCTTATTCAAATGGACATTAAAAGTGCTCTCCTTAACGGTGAACTTCAAGAAACCGTGTACGTGGCTCAACCTCCTGGATTTGAAAATTCAAAAGTTCCAAATCATGTCTACAAACTCCAAAAGGCTTGGTATGAAACTTTATCAAAATTTCTTCTAGAAAAAGGCTTCAAACGTGACAAAATCGATACAACTCTATTCATTACTAAATATAATAATCATTTATTACTTGTTCAAATATATGTTGATGATATTTTTTTGGCCCTACTAATTAATTATTGTGTAAGCATTTTGAAATCTAATGAAAAGCAAGTTTGAGATGAGCATGAGGAGAGAATTAACATTCTTCCTTTAACTTCAAATCAAATAATGTGATGAATGCATCTTCCTTAACCAAGCTAAATACACAAATGATTTGATCAAGAAGTTTGGACTTGGAAATGAAAAAAAGCATACGACACTCCCATGGCTACCGGCAATAAACTTGACAAATACTTAAAAGGGAAAAAGGTTGATCAAACCTTATATCGAGGTATGATTGGCTCTTTACTTTACTTAACCGCTGGTAGACCTGATATTATGTTTAGTGTTTGTGTTTGTGCTCGCTATCAAGCTGATACTAGAGAAGCACATTTAAGTACGGTCAAGCGTATAATCCGCTATCTCTCTAGAACTACTAATCTTGGAATTTGGTATTCTAAAGATTTGAATTTCGAACTTGTAGGTTAATCAGATGCAGATTATGCAGCTTGCACCATAGACAAGAAAGGAACTAGTGAAACATGTCACTTCCTTGGAAATAGACTAGTTGCTTGGTCCAACAAAAAGCAAGCCTCAGTTTTAGTTTAAACCATATGGGCTGAATACATTGCTGCTGTCAAATACTATAGATGAAGCAACAATTGGTTGACTATGGAATTAATGAAGAAAATTGCCCAATCATGAGTGACAATATGTTAACCATCTCAGACTCCAACCACCATGTCATGCACTAAAAAACCAAACACATAGACATCGAATATCATATCCCTAAATACCATGTAGAAAAAGGAAATATCCATTTATAGCATGTGGGGATAGAAAATCAAATTGTTGACATCCTCACAAAGGCCCTTGACTACAAGAGGTTTACTTTGCTTAGAGGAGAAATGGGTATGCTTGAAATTAAATAAGTTCATAATGCTTGTTGATACTAATCAATGTGTGTTAAGTATGTTGATTAGGTTAAGTCCTGAAGAGGTTAGATAAACCTCACTTCATGTTGAACCGCGTGTATCCAACTACATGCATCAAACCGCATGCCACTTCAAACCGTGTTTCAACTTAAAGTTTTCAACACTTATACTTTCTTAGCTTTTAAGAAGCTTCAACAATCGGTTTGTATTTAAAATTATTTTTTTAAACCGCATGCCACGTAGACCCTAGGTAATTTTTCTAAATTTATTATTTGGTCCTTGTCTCTTTTGAGACAAATTAGTTGCATTAGGGTACTTTTGCAATTATTTTTCCCACATATTTTTAAATTTAAATCACATTTAATGTTAGGGGAATATTATGCCTCAACCCTTCACATTAGCCGTCATTGGGCTCTGTGAAGGAGGTGAAAGGTTGGTGCAGTTATGGTGTTTACAATTAATGGGATAGTGACACCACCTCTTCACGTTCCCCCAATAAGTCCTATTTTCACGTCACCCAAGAGACACCATGTCATGACCCTAAACCTAGGCACTATTCTGGTCACACGTGGAGCACGTGGGGGTGGGGTGAATTGCATCTCATGTTAGGCATTATATGGTTATTTGGATTGGTTATGGGTTTATTTGAATATTTTGCTAATTTACATGATTTTAGATGTTAATAAAGTAATTTTAATTATATAATGTCTAAATGGAATAAATGGGAATTATTGTGGGAAAGTTATAATATTTGAAATTTTAAATAAAAAGGTTATAAAATTATTGAGGAGCTTGAGTGTAAATGTAACTTTAAGGTGGTTGGTTGTAAAGAGTTAGAACTTGGAGGAGCTAAAGTGTAAAATGAGTTATATCAATCCTTTAAAGCTTCTCTCAGAAGCTTTTCTTTCTCTATCAATTTCTTTTCTTTCCCCTACGTCCCAGAAAGATCCTAAACCTAGGGTTACCTTCATAAAATCCGTATAAATCAACTGTCAATAAGTTCCTTGTTTTGACTTCAAATAATCGCTCAGGGAGTTGAGTGGAACATTTATAGCCGATTAGAAGTTTTATTTCGAAACATTTTGGTAAGTTATTATGATTCTTTTCAACAATTGTTCATACCAAGTTAAATGATGATAATATGTGTTATAAATGAGTTTTGGAAAGTGTGGATCATTTACTTGGCTTTTGGAAATGGAAAGAATAATGGGTTGAGATGGAATAGGATGTTCATGACATGGGGGTTAGGATTGGAAGGTGATAAAGTAGCTAGGTTGTGTTGTATGGCTTGGGGAACATTTTAATGAAGTTGGAATATATATATATATACTGATGTTGGTTTGATTGGTATAGTTAAGTAGGAATGAAAATGGTTTTCCTTGCCTTGTTGCTGATGTTTGAAACTTCAGCATGGTTTCTGGGTAAGGGCACGACTCGTGCCCTGGAGCACGAGTCGTGACCCTCTGTTTTCACTCGTGGTCACTACTCGTGATAACTAAAGTACTCGTGTGGAATTGGGACCCGAGTCGTGCTATGGGGCACGAGTCGTGCCCAGGACTGTTTCATGGTAGCAAGTTTTCAAGCATTTTAACCTAAGAAACCTAGTACGGATTTAATCCTTCTTTAACTATAACTCTAGTACAACATTAGTACCTTATAATGGAGTCTTAAATGGCCCAAAATGATAAAGAGAAAGTCTTTAAATATAGCCTTGAAAATGGTTGGAAGGCCTTATGGAACGTTAACCAAAGTTGTCAAAACTTGGTAAATTGATATGGAACCTTTATAAAAGGTACTCAATATGTGTAATGAATATGTAAGGCTTATTTTTTATTCATTGTGGCTATATTTGATTACATATTCATGGTTGGTTGTGCGCATAGTGTTTAAATACATATTGCACTACTTCATTGGTTTGAACATGAGTATTAATACCATGTTGTTGGTTTGACATTATTCAATAGTGTTTAAAATATATTTTGCACTATTGTGATGGTTTAACATGAGTAATATTACCATGTTATGTATTGATATCCCAAAGTGTGGATTTATTTTCAAGTATCTAGTATGTGCTTGAATGTGTTTATATCAGCTGATCATCGGGGGTATAATGGATTACGATCACTTATGAGAAATTGTTCCATAAGGTGCTCAGATTACATTATACCTATGACCGCTACCCTTCTGTGGCCACAGACTGGGGTTGCAACTTCTGTATCGAGCCAAAAGCCTTACAGATCGCTGGTATCTTATATGTTTCCCTGAAAAATGGGTCTTATAAGATGTGAATATGCCTAAGCAGTTCACAAACGAGTGGAGTTTACTCCCGCCGTTGTATGACTTATTATGCAGACGGGAAATGTAAAATGAGGTAATGTAATGTGTTTACCGCTTTACCAATGTGATTATGAGCAACCTGTTTATGTGTTGCATATTATATGGCATATTTTTGCATCCATAATAGCTTATTGAGATTTATTCTCACCCCTTCTCCCTTTACTGTTTTAGATCCCGCTGAGACAGGTGGACCAGACCGGTAAGGCCAGAAAGGAGTTTGGATCTCATACTTTTTGGTTGTCAGGGTATGTTATGGTTTGTGAGTTGGGAGTAGGTGGTGGTTGTTATTCTTTTGGGGAGATTTGTATATAAAACTTTTATGTTAATGTTAGATCATGTGTTGCCATGAATGTTGTCCCAAGTGTTGCAAACCAGTGTTGCCACTGGTGTTGTCACAAGTGTTGCCATTTGGATTTGGCAACACTAAAATAGTTACTGTATTTTTCACAAATAATAATGTGGAAATTAATGTTTAAATAACAGTAGTTAGTCTGCTTAAAATGAGCTTGAATAGGTCATCGGAATCTGCCCAGGCGTGATGTTCGAAGAAGAGGAGGAAATTAACATATAAACATGTGTTTATATGATTAATTAATGACCAAGCATAAAAAGATATTATCTAGCTATTCAGGGGGAGAACAAGTCAAAGTACAAGGCATCTATAGCTGAGAGGTACAAGCAAGAGAAGCCAAAGAAGACTAAGTCTCCTACAAATGAGGCGAGAAGGCTAAAATGGAGGAAACAACTTCAAGGTTGTTGCTGATCATTTTGAGTAGGCTCCAAGACTTTGTGGCCTATAAATAGTGCAGTAGATCTTCATTGAAGATCATCCAATTCAGAAAACGCAAATCTGCACAAGAAAAGAATTCTGCTCTCAAGTGTTGCCATTTAGTGTTGGCAACACTCAGTCCGACACTCGAAATTTTCATATAGATTTTCATATTTTCGTGAGGTTTTGAGTGTTCATTTTCAGAGAGAGTTCTTTATATATTGTTCCTTAAGTTAATGATTGTTTATCATTAAAGGAACTTCTTTGACCTTGTATTGAATTCATATTATTAATAGAAATGTCATGCTCTCCTGGCACCCATCAAGTTATATATTTATATAACTTGATAAAAATTATATTCTTGTGTATTGTTTTAATTCTTCCGCTGTAAATTAGATTTATTTCTATTTATTTGTGTTTTTCTAGAATTGGTGTGTGTTGTTGTTAGTGTTGCCAACACTAAGGACAACACTTGTGAGTTTCGTCTCACTTTGTGAGTTTCGCCTCACTTGTTCTAAGCCATAGACAATTTCAATTGGTATCAAAGCCTAGCACTTGATATACTAAGTGTTTAGATCATGTTGTCATGGCTTATGATCCTGCCAACCCTAATCAAAAGAGATTACCGGTTTTAGATGGATCAAATTATGCTTATTGGAAGATTCGCCTACGCTCGCATATCAAATCAATTGATCTTCGAGCTTGGCGATCTATCTTAAATGGTTATTCTCTTCCATTACTCCTTCCGGATGACGATGGTGACGTTCAAGTCAAACCTGAATCCGAATGGACACTTGAAGAAAATAATCTTGCTAGTTTCAATGAAAAGGCACTAAATGCTATCTTTGAATGGTTTGACATGCATATGTTTAAACTCATTCAAAATAGTCCTTCTGCAAAAGATGCTTGGGATACTTTACAAAGATTTTGTGAAGGAGATGGTAGTGTCCGAGAAACAAAGCTTAGAGGTCTCACTAGTAAATTTGAAAGATTAAGAATGGGTGAAAACGAAGACATCTCGTCTTATTTTGAAAAGTTGATTGATATTTCAAATGCTTGTCAAGTATTAGGGAAACCTTTTACAAATAAACAACTTGTTTCAAAAGCTATTCGTACTCTTCCCGAACGTTTTAATATTAAAGTTTCAGCTATTGAAGAGGCCCATAATCTTTCAACTATGGACATTAACTCCTTAATGAGCATTTTGAAAAACTTTGAGATGAATCTCAATGAACAAACTGAGGCTTCAAAAGGCAAAAATGTTGCCTTAAAAGTCGAATCTTCGGACACATGTGTGGATGATGAAGATGAAGCCTTTGAGGAGTTAGATGAAAATACTAGTGTAGCTTTACTTGCAAAGAAATATAATTCCATGCTTAGGAAATTTAACAGTGTGCAGGTAAAGGCTAAAAACTAATCGGCCAAAACACCTAGTTTTGTGCCAAGGAGAAGTCCTCCTCCAAATCAAATGGATACCCCACCTAGGCGTGCATCCTCGGAAAAGATCCGGTCCGATCCTAAATACATTGAATCTATTCAATGTCATGCTTGTTTCGATTGGGGTCACTATGCCAATGAATGTGCCAATACCTTGAGAAAGGCGGGCAAAAATTTGTGGGTGTCTCTTAGTGATGGAGAGGAGGAAGGAACGGAGAAAGATGAAAAGATGGAGCAAGTGGTCATGATGGCCACGGTAGAGGAGCTACCTTCGACAGAAAGTGTTACCTCAAGTGTTGTCCCAGATTTGACAACACCTGACACAACACTCGTGACTTCTTCTGAAAGTGTTGCCCCAAGTGTCGTCCAGGAAATGGCAACACTTGACACAACACTCAGCAGGTATGATTCTTTAAATGATATTGGCATGCATGATTCAGTTGGTTTAAATTCAGAGGAGTCTATAAAGGATGAACTTTGTAAAGATGAGCTCATTCATGAATTAAAAAACCTCTATAAGTCCCTCCTCGTGGAATGGAAAAAGGAGAACAAGATGGTGGTTTTCTTGAAAAAGGAAAATCATGATCTTAAAAACTCCTTGACTCGGCTGGAGGTTCAACTCAGTAGGAGAGATTTGGATCTTGATAAACTCAAGTCCAAACTCAACCTAGCCGAATCCACCTTCAAAAAACTCAACACGAGTTCATCCAAATTGGATGAGATACTCAATTTGAGTAAGCCTTTGAAAGCTGGTCTTGGGTTCCAAGAATCACTAGAAAGTATTACCTCTTCCTTGTTTGATGTTGAAACTAAAAATTGTTTTGTAAAAGTGCGTGTCAAGGATAAGGGTAGTACTCCTAGTGATACTTCTGATCAATCCAATGAATGTGGATACTGTCACAAACCTGGACATATAAAATCAGATTGCTTTATTCTTCAAAAGAAAATATCCAGTCTTCAAGTGTTGCCTCAAGTGTCGCCAAATTCTCAGGGCAACACTCAAGACAACACTAGTGAACAGAAATTCAGATTTTCAAAAAAGGTTTGGTTACCCAAGGTAAAACTGAATTGCTATGTTGTTTACACAACTTTAAGGACTAACGTTTTAGGAACTTGGTACTTTGATAGTGGTTGTTCACGTCATATGACGGGTAAAAAATCATTCCTAACGGAGTATCAACCTATTCAAGGAGGCTCAGTGACTTATAGTGGTGGAGGCAAGAGTGAAATAGTTGGAAAAGGAACACTGGATATTGTTGGTTTTCCTCCTTTAAAAAATGTCTTGCACGTAGATGGTTTACTTGCTAATTTAATTAGCATTAGACAATTATGTGATGACAATTTGGAGGTAAAATTCAATAAAAATACCTGTGAAGTGTTTGATAATACTAACTTTTGTGTCATGACTGGAATAAGATCAAGCGATAATTGCTACCTGGTTGGTAATAAACCAGTGTGCAATTTGACAAAACTTGATGATATAAGGTTATGGCATCAAAAGTTAGGTCATTCTCATTATAGGAATCTTGAGAAGATTATCGAACACAATGCCGTCAAAGGTGTTCCTAAATTAAACCTCAAAGACACCATGATGTGTGGTGACTGCCAAAAGGGTAAGCAAACTCGTGTTGCTCACAATGTTGGACAACACAATGAGCAACACTCAGGAACAACACATTGTTTTCAGCTTCTACATATGGACTTGATGGGTCCTATTGAGGTAGAAAGCTTGGGAGGTAAGAAGTATGTTTATGTGATAGTTGATGATTTTTCTAGGTTTACATGGGTCTATTTCTTAAGAGAAAAATCTGAAACTTTTGATAAATTTACTCACTTAGTCTCTAAAATCAAAAACATGTTTTGTTCTCCTATTTTTCGAATAAGGTCAGATCATGATAGAGAATTTGAAAACCTCTCATTCTCTACATTTTGTAGTAAAAAGGGGACACACCATGAATTTTCAGCACCTAAAACACCACAACAAAATGGTATTGCTGAAAGGAAAAATAGGACTTTGTTGGAAATGGCTCGTGTTATGCTAATTGCTAGAAATATTTTCAAAGGTTTTTGTGCCGAAGCATTAAACACAGCATGTCACACTACGAACAGAGTTTTCTTAAGACCCGGTACAACAATGACACCCTATGAGATTTTAAATGGAAAGAAACCTATGGTTCACTATTTTCATGTGTTTAGGTGTTTGTGCTACTTTTTAAATGACCGGGAATACTTAGGAAAACTTGATTCTAAGAGTGACAAAGTCATCTTTCTTGGTTACTCTCAAAACAATCATGCTTATCGAGTCTATAATTTGAGGTTAAAAGTGATTCAAGAATCGGTAAATATTGAATTTAACGATTACTTGAGTGATACAGGAGAACCAGCTGATGATATACCTCTGACCCTGCTGGAAGAAGTTGAACAGAGGGTTGGAACAGAAACTGATTTGGCCAGTATAGCCACAGATTCAAGTGTTGCCCCGAGTGTTGCCCCTGAAACGGCAACACCTGAGGTAACACAGGAGATCAGAACAGTGGCTGGAAATTCTGAGAGCAGTGACTCTGGAGAAGAAGATGGATTGGAGTACCATCAAGGCAGGAGAGATCCCCCAGCTCGAATTAGAAATTATAATCCCATTACTTAGGTAATTGGTGATGTTAATGAAGGGATTTGAACAAGAAATAAGGAGCCAGTTGACTACAGAGATATGGTTAGGTATGTGTGTATGTCCTCCATATACTCCAAGATAAAACACTCCTGTTTCGTTTCCTCTCTTGAACCAAAAAATGTGATTGAGGCTTTTAATGATGATTTCTGGATACAAGCTATGCAAGAAGAGCTTGAACAATTTACCCGTAACGAGGTTTGGTGTTTAGTTCCACGTCCTTTACATACAAATATTATTGGAACTAAATGGATTTACAAAAACAAATCTGATGAATTGGGTAATATTGTTCGTAATAAAGCTCGTCTTGTGGCTCAAGGATATACACAAGTGGAAGGAATCGACTTTGACGAGACCTTTGCACATGTGGCTAGAATTGAGTTTATAAGACTTCTTCTTGCTATAGCCTGCTATCTTAAAATCACATTGCAACAAATGGATGTTAAGGCGGCTTTCCTGAATGGGTGCTTAGATAAAGAGATCTATGTTGAGCAACCTAAAGGGTTTGAAGATCCATTCCACCCAGATCATGTATACAGACTTGATAAAGCCTTATATGGCTTGAAACAAGCTCCTCGTGCATGGTATGGGCGACTAACAAGTTTCCTTCTTGAATATGGATTTGTTAGGGGAGAAGCCGATAGGACATTATTTATTCTTAGGGAAAATAAAGAGCTTGTCATTGCTCAGATCTATGTTGATGACATAGTTTATGGTTCCACATCTAAAACGTGTTTACAAAATTTTGTGGAAGCTATGACATCAACTTTCGAGATGAGCATGATAGGTGAACTTAATTATTTCCTAGGATTGCAGGTGAAACAGTCAGATGATGGAATCTTTATCTCTCAGAGCAAGTATGCTAAGAGTCTGGTGAAAAGGTTTGGATTGGAGAGTGCAAAAAGCTCAAAAATACCTATAGGATCATCTCTTAAGGTAACCAAAGATCAGGCAGGGGAGGATGTTGACCCAACTCTAGATCCATGATAGGTAGTCTTGTTTATCTTACTGCCAGTCGACCCGATATTATGTTCAGCGTAGGTGTATGTGCTAGTTATCAGTCTGCTCCTAAAATTTCTCACCTAAATGCTGTCAAGAAAATCATTAAGTATGTGTCCGGGACAAGTGAATTAGGGATCTGGTTCACCAAAAATACTAATACCAACTTGGTTGGTTTTAGTGACTCTGATTGGGAAGGGGATATAGATGACAAAAAGAGCACTAGTGGGGGTTGTTTTTTCTTGGGTAATAATCTTGTGTCATGGTACAGTCGCAAGCAAAATTGTGTCTCTCTCTCGACTGCGGAATCTGAGTATGTAGCAGCCGGGAGTTGTTGTTCACAATTGATATGGTTGAAACATATGCTTGACGACTATGGTCTTGATAGTAATATCTTGACCATGTATTGTGACAATTTGAGTGCTATAAACATTTCCAAAAACCCTGTACAACACTCACGCACTAAACACATTGATATCCGCCATCACTTTTTGAGAGATTTAGTAGAAAAGGACTTGATCCAAATAGAGCATATTGATACTAAACATCAACTTGCTGATATTTTGACCAAAGCCCTAGACCATGAGAGATTTTCAAGTTTGAAAAAATCTCTTGATTTATGTTTTCTATAAATCTGCTGTTTCAAGTGTTGTTGTCAGTGTTGCCAACACTGACAGCAACACTGTATATTTGTTGTATATTTTTTAGTTTAAAAAAAATATATATTTAGTCTAATCCCAAATGGGGGGCATTTATTGACCTTTTTGTTCTAGTATGTATACATTCTTAAGGTTAACATTTTTTTTAAAAAATACCCCTTTGTGCTTAAAGTGACAAAGTCACTTATATTGTGTTGATATTGAAAAAGGCAAAGCTTGTTAAAATACTCCCAAAGTAACTCGGGGCACGACGTTCACTACGACGATGTTTCCTTGCCAAAATGGGAGTATAATGTAGTTGTTTTATACTAAGTATTAGGGACATGGAGCTCGCTACTACAGTGTACCCTACTTGAAAGGTATAAAACTTACTACATATAGCTTTACACTTTAATAAAAAACTCGGGGCACGGAGCTCGCTACTACGATGCTTTCTTGTAAATAAAGAAAGTGTAAAGTTTGCTTAAAATTGCCTAAGGAATGATAAGTTATATTTGTTAAAAAAATATCAAGGGGATTTTATTCAAAATGTTGCCTTGTGTGTCACGCAACATTGCTAGTAACACATTAGTAGATGCTACATTATTTTTATTTCTTATTTTTGTTTTTGTTAATTAAATTTTGAATTTCCAAAAGTCTATTTTCTTATATTTAGAGTTTGTGAAATTTAAAAGGTTTTTAGCAAAAATATTTAATTTTTGTCTAACTAATTGTAATTTAGAAATATCTATTTTTTAAAATTTATTATTTGAATTTTGAAAAACACAATTTTATGGATATTGCTAAAATTATTGTTAGTTATTATATATTTAAAAATTTTAAAAAAATTAAAAAAAAAATCAGTTTTTTTTAAATGGCGGATAACAGTGCTTGTTTGTTGGGTTTGTTAGTGATAAAAGGGGTTTAATTTGACTTGAACTTGTCAAATCAAATTAAATCCTTTACTATCCACTCATTAAAACCCTCCTCACTAAACCCTCTCTCTCTCTCTCTTCTTGTCTCTCTCTCTAGGCGGAAATCAAACCCTTCCCCTGTTCCCTCTTCATCGTCTTCCTTCGATCCTCCATGGCTAGTCCCAAAATTTCTTCCCAATTTTCTTCACCCATGGAAATCTCTCCACTCGCCCCTTCGAGTGTCGCCTCCAATGTCGTCGTTCCTATGGAGACATCCCCTGCGACACTTTCGGCCACACCCACAACCTCACCATCTTTAGACATTATTGTCTACAATCCACCTCAAATTCCCATTCCTATATGCCTTCCAGAAGCTACCCCTTCCATAGAGCTCACATTTGCACCTCAAAAGAAAACCAAGAAACGAAAAGCCTTAGATGCTTCTTCGTCATTTCGAGGTGGAGTTCGTCGATAATCCGAAAGGATTAAGACATTGTTCAGGTCCAAAATCCCTTCCAACACTGCTGATGATCCTGTCAATGTGGAGAATAGCTAAAGCTCTTCGCTCAACATTTCATCCAAGGAAGGATCGGACCCAATTTTCAAGGAGACTAAGGAGCCCTCATCGACTTTTGATGAGGATGAGGAAGCATGGATGGATGATGAAGAAACTCTAGCTCAAGCCCAGTCCCGAATTGCCAAGAAATAGAAAATTCAGTCCAGTGTTGCCCCAAGTGTTGCCAATCCAATGGCAACACCTGAGACAACACCTGCTGCCAAGTCCAAAGCCCAGTCAAGTTCACCTTCGTATTCTCCCATCTCCTGGCCAGAGGTAACCACTCCTACTCCCTCTCAAGATTCAAAATCTGATTACGAGTCTTTTGGATATTATGAACGCCCATTCCTTTCTGAAGAATTTTATAGTGAATCCAACTTAGATAAGTGGGTTCAAGATTCTGAGAAAAAGATTCTGAATAAAAGGAACATATTTGTGACTCAGTTCAAGGAGTTAGGAGTGTACCAATTCTTGGAGGACATAAAGTTTTTGCCTATGGTTTCTAAAGTTTCATCTTATGTCGGGAGTGTTGTTAGGAATTTCTTTGCTCATCTTAGGGAGGATATTGATGATAGGAACACCCCTCATTATGGAAAGATTTTTGTTAGGGGCAAAATATATGATTTTAATCCTTTGATCATCAACAAAACATTCGGTCTCCCTAGTATTGATGACGAGAGCTTAGATGTCGAGCCTAACACACTTGCCAACTTTCTGACTGGAGGGAGAATATCAGTTTGGAGTGAACACTTTAAATCTACCCACCTTACTTCTCTGTTTAGTGTGCTTCACAAAATTTGTATAACAAATTGGCTCCCTACGGCCAATGAAAACACGGTGACATTTGAGCAAGCCACCTTGTTATACAAATTAGGTAAGAAACAGAGAGTCAACTTTGGAAGGTTGGTATTTGTTCATCTAGCTGCATGGGCCAAGAAAAGAAAAACCTCCTCCTTCATTTTTCCTTCCCTCATTTACAATGTCCTCTTGTACTAAAACCTCAAGCCTTGGAATGCTGATAATATCTCTGAGAAGCCTGTCTATTATAGAATTAGCAAACATTTTACAGAAGGTGATAGGCACATAGATTTGCCATGGGTTTTGGTTATAGATGCTCCTCCATTGGCTGCCCCTGCTTCAAGTGTCGCCCCTGAAATTGGCAACACTTCAGGCAACACTGCACCTGTGATGATCGATGCTGCTATGGTTCTTAATTTTTTCAATAGTCAGGTGAAGCACATCGACTCATTGATACAGGGGTGGCTGGACATGCATACAAATATGATGAAAATGGTGGAATTGATTTCTTCCAAAATAGGGGGAGATCAATCAATGCCAAGCTGTGATGATGGAGCGGATGGAGCGAATGGAGCTAGAGCTGGACCAAGTGGCACAGCTGAGGAAGGTGAAGGAGCTGGAAATGCAGAAGGTTGAAGGTGGTTCGCATGGTTACTTGATTTGGTGGTTTGGTAACAAAGCAATTTTATTTGTTTTTATTTGGTTTGTGATGTTTAAACAATTTTAATTTCTGATTTTTTTTCTTTGTTTCGGCTGGAATTTTCTTCTAACTTTGGTGGATGGTTTTTGCTAAATGGTTGGATGGTTGTTTTAAGTTATTAATTATTATTTTGGTTAGTTATTAATTTCGTGATTAAGGGGGAGATAATTCGAAATTATGTGACTTCATTTGCCTGAAGGTTGATGTTTCCACTTGTGTGAGTGTGATACTTTGATGAAAAATATTTTCAACATTGTCTGAAGGTTGATGTTGCCACTATTTATCACATGGCATTTTCATTTTTTGTTAAGTGTGACTAACTGTTTTGTAAAGATCATCACATTGGTATTTTGTGAAGAAATCAGTAACTAAGGGGGAGATTGTTAATGTTAGATCATGTGTTGCCATGAATGTTGTCCCAAGTGTTGCAAATCAGTGTTGCCACTGGTGTTGCCACAAGTGTTGCCATTTGGATTTGGCAACACTGAAATAGTTACTGTATTTTTCACAAATAATAATGTGGAAATTAATGTTTAAATAACAGTAGTTAGTCTGCTTAAAATGAGCTTGAATAGGTCATTAGAATCTGCCCAGACGTGATGTTCGAAGAAGAGGAGGAAATTAACATATAAACATGTGTTTATATGATTAATTAATGACCAAGCAAAAAGAGATATTATCTAGCTATTCAGGGGGAGAACAAGTCAGAGTACAAGGCATCTATAGCTGAGAGGTACAAGCAAGAGAAGCCAAAGAAGACTAAGTCTCCTACAAATGAGGCGAGAAGGCTAAAATGGAGGAAACAACTTCAAGGTACATTCTTGATCATTTTGAGTAGGCTCCAAGACTTTGTGGCCTATAGATAGTGCAGTAGATCTTCATTGAAGATCATCCAATTCAGAAAACGCAAATCTGCACAAGAAAAGAATTCTGCTCTCAAGTGTTGCCATTCAGTGTTGGCAACACTCAGTCCGACACTCGAAAGTTTCATATAGATTTTCATATTTTCGTGAGGTTTTGAGTGTTCATTTTCAGAGAGAGTTCTTTATATATTGTTCTTTAAGTTAATGATTGTTTATCATTAAAGGAACTTCTTTGACCTTGTATTGAATTCATATTATTAATAGAAAGGTCTTGCCCTCCTGGCACCCATCAAGTTATATATTTATATAACTTGATAAAAATTATATTCTTGTGTATTGTTTTAATTCTTCCACTGCAAATTAGATTTATTTCTATTTATTTGTGTTTTTCTAGAATCGGTGTGTGTTGTTGTTAGTGTTGCCAACACTAAGGACAACACTTGTGAGTTTCGTCTCACTTTGTGAGTTTCGCCTCACTTGTTCTAAGCCATAGACAATTTCATTTTATAAACATGTTTTCAGGGTATTTGTATTGTAATCAAACAGGGGATTGGTTTCTTTCAAAGTTGGCTTTTGTAAGCCTTTACCTTTGTAGTGTTTCTAACTAAAACAGGTTATGGTTTTGAAACTTTGTTTATATACCGCCTCCAAGTGAAGAGGTTAGGTTGATTTTGGGAAAGGTTATTTTTACTTCCAAGTTATTTGAACAAAAAGTTTTTTTTAAACTAGAAGGTTTGAGACCCTCCAGCTTGGGGCACGAGTCTATAGGTCCCGAGTCTGGGAGGGGCCTCACAGTTGGTATCAGAGCATTGGTTAGAAGTCAAGGGTAGAAGTCTAGTTTAAGGGGGAATGTGTGATATCTGACACCGAGTGTTTAATGCAGGGATTGGTGTAATGGCTGGAACTGGTGATGACCAGCAAAGGGATCAAGGAAATATGGGTGATATGGGAGCCGGAGGAAACCAGAATGCTGAAATGATGAATATGTTCAGGGTTTTCCTTCAAAATATGGCAGCTCAGGGACAGGCACAACAACAACCTGAGGGAAGACAAGCACACGGGCTAGAAAAGTTTGTCAAGATGGCTCCACCAAGCTACAATGGGGATCCAGATCCAGTGAAAGTAGAAAGATGGTTGGAAGCTATGAATAAATTTTTTGTGGCAATGGAAAGTTCTGACGAGGAAAAAGTTAGATGTGCTGTATTCAAGTTGGAAGGACCTGCAGAGCACTGGTGGCAGATACTTAAGGAGAGTTGGGAGCGGGACCACACGCCCCAAACTTGGGACAACTTCACCAGGAGATTCAAAGAGCATTTCATTCTATTGATTACCCGAGACAAGAAAGAGGTTGAGTTTCTGAGGCTCGAGCAGGGGACGATGACAGTGGCCCAGTATTCGGCAAAATTCACAGAGTTAGCAAGGTATTGTACTCATTTAGTACCAGAGGAGGAGAGGAGAGTCTACATATTTGTGAAGGGACTGAAATTGGAGTTTCGAAAGCAGCTGTTGACACATGATTTTCCCAACTATCAAGCAGCAGTGAACATGGCCTATAGAATTAAAAATGATATTGAAGAACATCAGGGCAGACCTTAAGGCAGCAGTGGAAGCAAGGACAAGTTTCCAGGCCAGGGTTCAGGACAGAACAGGGGTCAGCCGAAGCCTTTAACTCCAGGAGTGACTAGAGGAGGAACTGTCACAGTTTCAACTCGTCATGTGTCCAGCCAGTTTGGGACTGTTTGCAATTTTTGTAAGAAGGTGGGACATTCTGAAGATAGCTGCTGGAGCAAACAAGGGAAATGTATGAGTTGTGGAGAAATGGGGCACTTCAGAAAAGATTGTCCTAGATTTCAACGGGGTCAAGCTGCGGGTGGCAGACAGCAGAGTGGCCAGCCAAGAGGTGGTGTGAAGAGGGATGTTGAGGGGAAGCCTAAGGAGAGAGTACAAGGTAGAGTGTTTGCCTTGGGTCGAGGAGCGATAGATCCCACCGCAGTCATTAGAGGTATAGTACCTGTCTCAGGTGTCAGGGCTCGTATTCTTATAGACCCTGGGTCGTCCCATTCTTATGTGGCACCTCATTTTGCATTCACTTTGCATAAGTTGTCTAAGTTGTTGCCTTATGTGCTAGAGGTCTCTACTCCTGTGGGAGAGTGCCTCGAATCCTCTTTGATTTATCATGATTGTGAGGTGATCATATGTGGGCATGTATTGCAAGTAGATTTGGTAGAGTTATCAATTCGAGATTTTGATGTCATTTTAGGCATGGACTGGTTGAGTAATTGTCATGCCTTGGTGGACTGTTGCAAGAAGCGAGTCACCTTTTCTATGCATGTGTGCCTGTGTTTATATTTGATGTTGATAAGTCTTTATTTGGCATTCATGTTATATCTGCATTAAAGGCTAGAAAATTGTTATCAAAAGGGTGTGAGGGGTACTTGGCCTATGTGTTAGACTCTAGTAAGAAGTCTCCTGAGCTATCTTATGTCCCAGTCGTGAATGAATTTGTTGATGTATTCTCAACTGAGTATTCTATGCCTCCGGATAGAGAGGTAGAGTTCTGTATTGACTTATTGCCAGGTACTTCACCAATTTCCAAAGCACCTTACGGAATGGCTCCAGCTGAGTTAAAAGAATTGAAAATTCAGTTGCAGGAATTGTTAGACAGGGGTTTCATTCATCCAAGTGTTTCACCATGGGGAGCACCAGTTTTGTTTGTCAGGAAGAAGGATGGTACGTTGAGGTTATGTATTGATTATAGACTGTTGAATCAAGCTACTATAAAAAACAAATATCGTCTTCCGTATATTAATGACCTGTTTGATCAACTTCAAGGTTCCGTTATCTATTCCAAGCTTGACTTGCGTAGCGGATACCATCAGTTGAAAATCAGACCAGATGATATTTCTAAAACAGCCTGCAGAACAAGGTACGGTCATTATGAATTTATTGTTATGCCTTTTGGGTTGACCAATGCACTGGCAGTATTTATGGACATGATGAACAGAATTTTCAAGCCTTATCTTGACAGTTTTGTTGTGGTCTTTATTGATGATATTTTGGGATATTCCAAATCCTAGGAAGAACATGAGAAACATTTTAGAATTGTTTTATCTGTGCTTCGTGAGAAACAGTTATTTGCCAAGTTCAGCAAATGTGAGTTTTGGCTTGAACAGATTTCTTTCCTGGGTTATGTAGTGTCGAGTACGGGTATTGCAGTGGATCCTACGAAGATTGAGGCCGTAGTCAACTGGAAATAGCCTTCTACAGTGACTGAGGTTCGTAGTTTCCTTGGTTTAGCGGGGTATTATCGAAGATTTATAGAGGGATTTTCGAGAATTGCAACTCTGTTGACCAGATTGACTCAGAAGGATATAACATTTGTTTGGGATGTGAAGTGTGAAGCTGGTTTTACTGAACTGAAAAAGAGATTGACTTCAGCTTCGATCCTTACACTTCCAGATGGTTGCGAGAATTTTTTTATTTTCAGTGACGCCTCCAAAGAAGGATTGGGTTGTGTCCTTATGCAAAATTGGAAGGTAATTGCGTATGCTTCGAGGAAGTTATCACCAACGGAGCAGAATTATCCTACCCACGACATGGAGTTGGCTTCAATTGTCTTTGCGTTGCATAAGTGGAAGCACTATTTGTATGGAGCAAAATTTGAGATATTGACTGATCACAAGAGCCTGAAATACTTGTTTACCCAGAAAGAGTTGAACAATAGGCAGAGGCATTAGTTAGAGTTGCTAAAGGACTATGATTGTGTCATTTCTTATCATCCAGGGAAGGCTAATGTGGTAGCTGATGCGATTAGCCGAAAGGCTCATTTGTCATCCTTGGTGTCCCGTGAATTGAGAGGTGATATGCTATTTGCAAATATCCGGGCAATTCCTACTCTATATGGGGATCTTTTGGAAGCTCATCAGAATGACCTTGAATTGAAGAAAATTTTGGGAAAGTTACAAGATGGAAAGACTGGGAGTTTTCATTGAACAAAGAGGGGATTCTAACATTCAAAGGCAGAATCTGTGCACCTTCTTCCCCAGAGATTAAAAGGCAAGTATTAAAGGATGGCCACAAGTCCAAATTTGCTATTCATCCTGGAAGCACGAAGATGTATCAGGACTTGAAGAGAGGGTATTGGTGGAATGGTATGAAAAAGGAGATTGCAGAGTTTGTATCAAAGTGCCTGACTTTCCAACAAATCAAAGCTGAACATCAAAGACCCCCAGGATTACTTAAACCATTGGATATTCCGGAATGGAAATAGGAAGGCATCTCAATGGATTTTATGACTGGATTGCCTCCTACTTCGAGGAAGATGGATGCTATATGGGTGATAGTGGACAGACTGACCAAAATCAGCTCATTTTCTACCTGTTTCAACCAAGTATTCCTTGGAGAGATTGGCTCAGTTGTACATTCGCGAGATTGTGATACTCCATGGAGTGCCTGTCAACATTGTTTCAGACCGAGATCCGAGATTCACCTCACGGTTTTGGAGGGCTTTACATGAATCTTTGGGTTCCAAGTTGAGTTTTAGCGCAGCGTTTCATCCTCAGACTGATGGGCAGACTGAGAGAACCATTCAGATTCTTGAGGACATGCTACGGGCGTGTATGATGGATTTTCACTCATCTTGGGAAGACCATTTGCCTTTAGTGGAATTTGCCTATAATAACAGCTACCAGTCCAGTATTGAGATGGCACCATATGAGACATTATATGGGAGAAAATGTAGGTCTCTAATGTGTTGGGACGAGGTTGGTGAAGCGAGACTTTGGGGTCTAGATTTGGTTAGAGACTCAACTGAGAAGATTAAAGTAATTCGGGACAGATTAAAGACAGCCCAGAGTCGACAGAAAAGCTACGGCGACACTAGAAGAAGGGGGTTATCATTTCAGGTTGGTGATTTTTTTTGAAGATTTCACCAAGAACGGGGATTAAAAGGTTTGGCAACAAAGGGAAGTTGGCACCAAGGTTTATTGGTCCATTCGAGGTTATAGAGAAGGTGGGTGAGTTGGCTTATCGACTAGCTCTACCTCCATCTCTTTCTTCTCTCCATGATGTATTCCATGTTTCCATGTTGCGAAAGTATTGTCATGATCCACCGCATGTTTTAAGTTCTCCCAAGGATGTTCATGCAGATATGTCTTACGTGGAGGAACCATTGAGAGTTCTGGAATGGCAAGTGCGGGAATTGTGTATCAAGAGTATTCCCGTGGTGAAAATTTTATGGAAAAATCACACTATTGAGGAAGCTACTTGGGAATTGGAATCTGAGATGAGAGAGAAGTATCCTGGGTTATTTGAGCATTCAGGTAAGTGAATTTCAAATTCGGGATGAATTTTCTTTAAGGGGGAGTGAGTGTCACGACCCTAAACCTAGGCACTATTTTGGTCACACGTGGAGCACGTGGGGGTGGGGTGCATTGCATCTCATGTTAGGCATTGTATGGTTATTTGGATTGGTTATGGGTTTATTTGAATATTTTGCTCATTTACGTGATTTTAGATGTTAATAAAGTTATTTTAATTATATAATGTCTAAATGGAATAAATGGGAATTATTGTGGGAAAGTTATAATATTTGAAATTTTAAATAAAAAGGTTATAAAAGTATTGAGGAGCTTGAGTGTAAATGTAACTTTAAGGTGGTTGGTTGTAAAGAGTTAGAACTTGGAGGAGCTAAAGTGTAAAATGAGTTATATCAATCCTTTAAAGCTTCTCTCAGAAGCTTTTCTTTCTCTGTCAATTTCTTTTCTTTCCCCTACGTCCCAGAAAGATCTTAAACCTAGGGTTACCTTCATAAAATCCGTATAAATCAACTGTCAAACCGTTCCTTGTTTTGACTTCAAATAATCGCTCAAGGAGTCGAGTGGAACATTTATAGCCGATTAGAAGTTTTATTATTTTTGAAACATTTTGGTAAGTTATTATGATTCTTTTTAACAATTGTTCATACCAAGTTAAATGATGATAATATGTGTTATAAATGATTTTTGGAAAGTTTGGATCATTTACTTGGCTTTTGGAAATGGAAAGATTAATGGGTTGAGATGGAATAGGGTGTTCATGACATGGGGGTTAGGATTGGAAGGTGATAAAGTAGCTAGGTTGTGTTGTATGGCTTGGGAAAATTTTTAATGAAGTTGGAATATATATATATATATATATATATATATATATATATATATATATATATATATATACTGATGTTGGTTTAATTGGTATAGTTAAGTAGGAATGAAAATGGTTTTCCTTGCCTTGCTGCTAATGTTTGAAACTTCAGCATGGTTTCTGGGTAAGGGCACGACTCGTGCCCTAGAGCACGCGTCATGACCCTTTGTTTTCACTCGTGGTCACTACTCGTGATAACTAAAGCACTCGTGCGGAATTGGGACACGAGTCGTGCCATGGGGCACGAGTCGTGCCCAGGACTGTTTCATGGTAGCAAGTTTTCAAGCATTTTAACCTAAGCAACCTAGTACGGATTTAATCCTTATTTAACTATAACTCTAGTACAACATTAGTACCTTATAATGGAGTCTTAAATGGCCTAAAATGATAAAGAGAAAGTCTTTAAATATAGCCTTGAAAATGGTTGGAAGGCCTTATGGAACGTTAACCAAAGTTGTCAAAACTTGGTAAATTGATATGGAACCTTTATAAAAGTTACTCAATATTGTGTAATGAATATGTAGGGCTTATTTGTTATTCATTGTGGCCATATTTGATTACATATTCATGGTTGGTTGTGCGCATAGTGTTTAAATACATGTTGCACTACTTCATTGGTTTGAACATGAGTATTAATACCATGTTGTTGGTTTGACATTATTCAATAGTGTTTAAAATATATGTTGCACTATTGTGATGGTTTAATATGAGTAATATTACCATGTTATGTATTGATATCCCAAAGTGTGGATTTATTTTCAAGTATCTAGTATGTGCTTGAATGTGTTTATATTAGCTGATCATCGGGGGTATAATAGAATACGATCACTTATGAGAAATTGTTCCATAAGGTGCTCAGATTACATTATACCTGTGACCGCTACCCCTCTGTGGCCACAGACTGGGGTTGCAGCTTCTGTATCGAGCCAAAAGCCTTACAGATCGCTGGTATCTTATATGTTTCCCTGAAAAATGGGTCTTATAAGATGTGAATATGCCTAAGCAGTTCACAAACGAGTGGAGTTTACTCCCGCCGTTGTACGACTTATTATGCAGACGGGAAAGGTAAAATGAGGTAACGTAATGTGTTTACCGCTTTACGAATGTGATTATGAGCAACCTGTTTATGTGTTGCATATTATATGGCATATTGTTGCATCCATAATAGCTTATTGAGATTTATTCTCACCCCTTCTCCCTTTACTATTTTAGATCCCGCTGAGACAGGAGGACCAGACCGGTGAGGCCGGAAAGGAATTTGGATCTCATACTTTTGGGTTGTCAGGGTATGTTATGGTTTGTGAGTTGGGAGTAGGTGGTGGTTGTTATTCTTTTGGGGAGATTTGTATATAAAACTTTTATAAACATGTTTTCAAGGTATTTGTATTGTAATTAAACAGGGAATTGGTTTCTTTCAAAGTTGGCTTTTGTAAGCCTTTACCTTTGTAGTGTTTGTAACTAAAACAGGTTATGGTTTTGAAACTTGGTTTATATACCACCTCCAAGTGGAGAGGTTAGGTTGATTTTGGTAAAGGTTATTTTTACTTTCAAGTTATTTGAACAAAAAGTTTTTTTTAAACTGGAAGGTTTGAGACTCTCCAGCTTGGGCACGAGTCTATAGGTCCCGAGTCTGGGAGGGGCCTCACACACCACATATTACCCCTTTCATGTTACTGTTTCTTCACCACTCCTCACAAAACTGTCAACTATACTTTCTCTTTTCTCCTCTATCCATTTTCTCTCTCTATCTTCTCTCTCTTTACTCATTGTAATTCATGGCCCCAAATAGATCAAGAGCACCTTCTACACCTAAAAATCCTAAAGTTCCTAAGGCTGCTAAGAAGCCTTTCAAAAACATAGTATGAATCTAAATTACTCCTTTTGATTTCTTCAAAGTCATCCGTGGATGAACTGTTGAAACCCTTCATATGGCCGAATAGTCACTTTGTTGTTTAATTCTTCATTTCTTCATATTTTGATTGATTTATGTTGGGTTTTGTTCATTTCATCTCCATGATTTCAATTTTGTAGTTTATTTGATGATCAATACATGTTTTGGATGTTAATTTTGTGATTCACAAAAAATGGGTTTTCGAAACCCTCTTCATGTTCTTCATGATTTCTGTGTTGATTCTGGTACAATTTATGTTTTTGACTTTATAATGTTGTTCCATGTTACTTGGGGATCATTTTAACATGTTTTATGCTTAATTTGGTGCAATTTTGTTATGTCTCTGTTCTTAATGTTCTTCGTGTTCTTCATGTGTTCATATGATATTCGTCATGATTTTTGGAAAATTCACTATATTTTGGGTTAAATGATTCTTGCTAACATGATTTTTATTTACTCTATACATAGTAATTTTTTACCAAGTTTTCATTTTGAATATGTTACTTAGAACCTCACAATAAAAACCACATGCTACTAATGTTTCTCTTAGGATGAACCACATGTCATAAACCACATGCCACTCATGGTTAAACCGCATGTTGAAAACCGCATGTTATTCATATTGTAAATCGCATGATTCTTATATTGGAAACCACATGCTATTTTCTTCATGATTAATCCAAGTGTTAAACCTTATGCTACTATTCATATATCTTAAGGTTAAACCACATGGTGTCTAAACCGCATGCTACTTCATATTTTTATTCTTATTAACTGCTTGTGTAGTATACACAGTTCATTTAGGAGTTGAGGAGTTTTGATTTCTCAACCACACTATTGCCAAACCGCATGAGTGCTTAAACCGCATGTGAATTGTGTCACTAAAATAAAAGTCTAACTTGAATTTTATATTTCTTTAGGATCCTTATTTATTCCTACCATGTTGGGAAATTAGAGAAGATGAGTTACTTCAGGATGCTTTGGATAAGGAGTTGATTAAGAAGATGAGAGCTTCAGGCATCCTTCCCCTTTTCAACAAGAAGCAAAACTATACCATTCCATCCTGTATGAAAATCAATTTGTGGAAAGAGTTGGAATCACAACAACTTCACCAGCCAGCAGTGGATGTACTGCTCAACAATCTATTCTGAGATTCCTCACTAGTGGATACCTTTCTGTAGGATGGTAACTGATATATTTGGCAACTATGCCCATCTGGAACTGGAGGAGCATAGGCTGGCCAACCCTGAATTCATGGTAGATTGGTCATCAAGAGAGGAATCCTTGGGTTTAAATGTTTGCTACGCCTTCAGATATAAGAATGGTGATGATACTTACAAGGAGATCTGGGATAGAGATACCTTTCCTTAAAAGGAACCTTATGTGTCAATGAACCCTGACACGGCTGAAGATGCTATTGGCAAGGCTGTAAAGGGTGCAGCTGAACCCCCTCTAAAGAAGATAAAGACCGCACTTGCACCCAAACCGCTGGGTGGTCCAATTGTTGGTGAGCCAAGCAGGGCTAAGAGGTTGAAGAAGAAGTTGGTGCTGGAAGATGAACCTGAGGTTGAAGAAGAGAATGATGAAGAAGAGCATGAGGCTGATAGGCCAAGTCTTACTACAGCTGCAAGATTGGCTAGGGAGAGGTTAACCTCTGATGAAGACCCATTAAGGTTTCACAGAGAGGAGTTAAAGAGGTTAGAAAGGAGGAAATCTGAAAGGGAAGCTGCTAAGGCTGCTCAAACTGAAGAGCCTCAACCGTAGCACTCCACTGAATTGCTTAATGAGGCTTAGGTTTAGGGGGAGACTCCCAAAATGAAGTTTAAGATGGCTTGCATGAGTAATGCAACTAAGGGGAAACCGCACAAAAAGAACAATTGATGAGGTCAGAAGGGGAATTCAGAAGCACAACTACATATCCAAAAGGATGGCCCAAAACACCCAAACCTTTGGCCATTTTGATGAGTTTGGCAACTTGGTCAATCCTATCCCTGGTGAGACAGACTCCTATTTCAACAGAGGTTCCTCCTCTTCCTCTAATACTAACCTAAATGACCCAACCCTCCCCTTCAAATACTATGAAACTCCTTTGCCTATGGCCTTTAAGGAATGGACCCCCCAACCATCAACTGGACTAGCTATGTCAACTTCGAACAGAAGAGGTCCAAGTGATGATAATGAACCTCCCACACCTCCTCAACCTCCACTTCGAGGGAGGCTAGCTGAGTGGAGTGAAGATATTGTATTCTTTGTTGAACCCCCACTGGGGTCTCATGTACACCTTTCTCCTCCTCCATCTCATATCCAAACAAATCCCTCCCCTATTACTCCTCCCCAACTTCTCAACCGCAACCTCAACCTTCCCCACCTCCTCATACTTCCAAACCATCATATTCCCCATCCCAAACACAACCTCACACTGTGGTCCATTCATCACCCCAACCTCAAACCGCAGTCCCTTCTACCCAACCTCCAACTCTTACAATTCCCTCTTCTATCCCTCAAACTGCAATTCCTAACTCTACCACTCAAATTACCATTCCCTCATCCTTACCCCCTCAAACCCCTCCTCCACTAAACCTCAACCTTAAACCATCCGAGTCTCTCACATATTCCAAAACCTCTCCTCCCTTTTCAACTAAACTGTACCCTCCTCCCAAACCGCACCTATCTCCACAATCGCACCCCCCAATCATTCATTCTCAACCTCCTCCTTCTTTTTCTCAACCGAATATTCCATCTTCCTCCTCTATTCCCCCTAGTGACTTCTCCTAACTTCTATCTGCCCTTAATATCATCCAAGGCCAACTCCATACCAACTAAGGCCTCATGATTAAGTTGGTTGCCTCAAACAGCGCCCTATAAGAACAATTAAATGCTCAAACCCTAGAAATGGCAACTCTAAAAGCCTCATTTGATGATGCCATTAAGGGGTGAGCATAGCAAAGGTGGTCAAAGACACAGCTGAAACCTGTTTCAATGCATTCAGAAATGACTTAGCAGTTGGTGTCGTTCAAGCTTTGGGAGATGCAGTAAACCTGGGAAGTCTGAAGACTGAGGTTTTGAATGAGGTCAGGAATCTGAGACCTCATGATGAGGTTGGGATCAGGTCTATCCTAGACTCCATTCAAGCTAATATACTACATGATACTAAAATGCTCAAGGAGGAGCTTAGAGTCAAAATAGATATTGTTAGAGATAGTTTAACCGCAAGGTTAAACAGTTTTGTAGATGAAGTTAAGGAGTAGTTGAATGCTCTTAATTAAGGGATAAGGGACAAGCTAACCCATAAGTTCAGAGAGATGGATATTGGATTAATGGGGCAAATTGATGAGCTAGAGCCCAACTTGCAAAATTCCCAAATCGCACACTCCAACGCGATTTAGGAATCCATTCACTCTTTCTACAATACCCTAAATGCCTCTATTCAAAATCAGTTGAATGGGATTCTGGAAAGCCTCAACGACAAACTTGCAGAGGTTAATCAAGACATACTCCTCAACACTGCAAGCATTAATAAACTTAAAGATCAGTCTGAGGAAAATACTCGTGCGGTTAGAGCTAACAATGCAAGAGTGATTGGTGTGACCAATGATTTTAAAGGGGTTGAAGCTGCTTGTTGGATAAAATTCCACTATGTAATAAAAACCTTGCAAGTGTACAAGTCACCAAAGTAGCAACGTACAAAAGTAAGGGTCGAACCACAGAGACTCGTGTGCTTTAACAAGTTGATTTAATTAGTGTAAACGAAACAAAAGGGAAAAAGGGTTTTTTTTTATTTGATTGAATTATAAAACTAAGAAAGCAAAATAAATAAATTAAAGATAATAAGAGACAAGGGATTCATGGATTGGGGATCATAACAATTATCACTTTATGCTTTTTATTTCATGTGAAAAGGATTCAATCTCATTCTTGGGTTCGTTCACAAAAACCTAGGGTTAAGATGTTCATATATTCCGCAAGGTCAATAAGAACATTAGAACCCTAATAACTCTATCTTGTTCATATATTCCGCAAGGTCAATATAAACATTCAAGAATTTAATTAAAAGCTTAAGAACAATGGAACCTAGATTCGTTTGATTTCCGCAAGGTTCTCAATTGAATCTATTCTTCTCAACAATGGTCAAATTACAAATCATCCACGCAAGTGCAATAATTCATACCCAAATAAATTCAAGAGGTCAAAAGTATATTCCGCAAGGTCAATACAATTGATCTCAAGACAATAATTAAAACCGTTGAGAAGAACAAGAACGAAAAAGAAATAGAAAGAATTAAAACCTTAGCATAAAGATCAAATTGTTACTCACCTCAATCCATGAATAAAATAAATTAGCCTTGAATGGCCATTAAAATAAATAAAGCAAAACCTTGTTCTTTCATCTTCATAAATAAAAACCTAAACTAAAAATATAGAGAGAGAATGATAAAAATCAAAAGATCCAAAGATCCCAAAATAAAAGATAAAAGATGATACAAAACTAGTCTAGGGTTGTTTTTATATAGGAGGAGGGAGGTGGAAATCCTTTTTGGAAACAAATTAGGGTCAAAATCCTAGTCAAAATAGAAAATCTCCCGAAATCCGTGGCTGATTCTGTGCAAATCTGTGGAAAATCTTTAGAATCCGTCCAAAATAAGGAAACTGGCTGCATCTGTCCGTACATACCGGGCGTGCGCCCACTGAGACTGGGTGTGCGCCTGTTCTCAATCAGACTACTTCCGGGCGTACGCCTACTTGAATCGGGCGTGCGCCTGCCTTGATTCTTTGGCCCAAAACAGCTTCTTCGCATTGGCCCATATTTCCTTCACGCTTGGCCCCAACTGCCCCCAACTGGCCTTGCCATGGCCCCAACTTGCATGCACCTTGGCCCCATTTGGCCCCAAATTGCTCATGAATGCCTCGGCCATGTACCATTAAGCAGTGGCCTTGATTTGTACCATGTATATTCGTTTCGTCCCCCAATTTTGCAATCGCACTTTGACCACTCTAATGAATTCTTTTGCACTTCGCTCTTTGAGATTTTATTTTTCATTTTAACCCACGAATTTTTATATATCAAATTCATCCAAAAATTCCATATTTCCAATTTAGTCCCTTAATTTCCAATATTTCCACTTTGGTCCTTTGAACTTCCAAATTTCCGTTTTGTCCCAAATTTTCCAAAATTGCAATTTGATTCAAAAGCTTCCAAAGTACGCTCCAATCCTCCGTTTTCAACATTGTTGCACTTCAACCCCTGTACTTTCAAAACACTAGAAAATACATTAAATTCTCAAGGTTTCGAGCATCAAATAAGCTAGGAAATATATCTTTTGGATGGGTGAAACCACATCCATCACTGCTCAAGTGAGGTCTGCAGAAGAAGTTAGAAGGCTGAAAAGGACTATAAGGACTGAGAATTTTGCATTCAACTTGTAACGACCCTAACCCTAGGCTCTATTTTAGTATCATATTATATGCTTTTAATATTATTGTTAATATTATGTGTTCATTATATATCCTTAATTTCTTATATTAAGATGAGATGGTTGGGAAATAATTTTAAAACATTAGAATTTCAAGGGAAATTAAATAAAGCATCTTGGGGGGGGGAAAATATAAAAATAGAAAATAGATAAAGTATGAAATGAGGTTAAAGTGTGTGGGGCAAATAAATTAGAGTAAGGGGTTTAGTTTCACTACCTTAGAACTTCGAGGACCTAATTGCTTATTTTTGAAAGCCTTTAATTAATTTGGCATGGGGGGCCATGCCTTCCCCCTTATTTCCCTCACCCTTCCTTCCCTTAGTCAAAGACTACCACACTCTTCCCATACTTCCTCCATCCTCCTCATTTTCACCTCATCATTCTCTTCTTCCTTTCTCCTAAAATTCTCCATGGAAGCTCTACCTTGAAAGCCTCACTTTCCAAGTTCCTACCAAGTTCAATCCTTCTCCATTTGGCAATCCGGGTGTACTTTTGTGTTTGGGGCAACTAGAGGAGTTTATCAAGCTAAGAAGATCCTCATTCCATCCTATAATTCTAAGGTGAGTTATTATGACCTTCCCTTTCATTTAATGTTCATGACTATTGGATGTTGTTATTGTTATTAAAATGGTCATTTGATGCTTTGGAAACCTTCTTGGAGTTGGGAAAATGGTTAATGTCATAGAATGATATTGTGGTTCATGGAGGTTGTTCAAGATGTGTAAGAAAATGGGTTGATTTAGATTAAGAGGGTTAAACTTGAAATGTGGTAGTGAAATGGGTGGAAAATCAAGTGGTAAATGATCTAGGTTTAGGTTATATTACTTTGGGTGGAATTGATTTAGGATGAGGTTGTAAAGTTAGCCATTCCTTCTTAGTATTTCAAATTTTGGTTAAACTTGGTATGGTTTTTGGGGCAACTGCAGCTTCCAGGAAAAGGGTCCTGGGCGGTCGCCCATCATTCCAGCCTTGGCCTCTCATTTCTTCTCAGCTTGAGCGGTCGCCCAAGTGTCCTTGAGCGGTCGCCCATATGCTTTGGGCGGTCGCCCGCGGTCGCCCATCACCACAGAAACTTCAACCCCCTTTGTGACCCTTGCTTGGGCGGTCGCCCATACCTGCTTGGGCGATCGCCCATGACCTCAGATTGTTATTCCAGTTTTCCCTTCTTGCTGAATCCTACCACCAACCGCATATCATGATCCTTATCCATTTTAAAGTAGTAGTAACCTAATCCACTTAAGATATGAATTAATTCCCTTTAACTTAGGTTAAAGTAGAATACTTGAGCCACTTAATGACACCTAAATGGGTTAAAATGGAATTACGACAGCACTTTAAATCTGACTCAGAATTCGTTTGGCAATCTTATTTGGCCCTTATCAAATGTGACTCCAACTTGGTGAATCGAGCTTGGACCTTTATGGAGGCCATGTATTGTTGTATATTGACTATGAAAGGTTGGTTAATGATGTCTTGTTACCTCACTTGATTTCATATTCATTGATGGTGCTATGTATAGTGTATTAATTAAATGTTGCACTATGATATTGGTTGAACATGAGTATATTTTACCATGTGGCTATATTGCTCATTCCCTTTGTGGATTATATTTCAAGTAACTATTATATGCTTGATAATGTGTTAATCAGCTGATGTTGGGGGTATAACATAATACGATCAATTATGGAAGTGTGACCTAATGTGATCGGATTATGTTATATCTGTGACCGTCCCCTCCTGTGGCCACAGGTCGGGGTTATAGCATCTGTATTGAGCCAAAAGCCTTACAGAGTTGCTACTATCTTATATGGTTCCCTGAGACATGGGTCTTATAAGATGTGAGTATTGCTTAAGCAGCTCACCTAAGATTGGAATTTTATATCCAATGTTCTACGACTATTGTTCAGACGGGAAAAGGTAAACCGAGGTAATGTAAAGTGTTTACAGCTTTTCCAATGTGTTATATGCAACTTGTTATGTGTTGCATCTTATTTGTCATATTGCTGCATTCATAATAACTTGCTGAGATTTATTCTCACCCCTCTCCCTTTAATGTTTTTAGATCCCGAGACAGGCGAACCGGCCAAGTAAGGGCGGAGAGGAGTTTGGAAGTGATATTTTGGGAATTGTCGGGGTATGTATTGGTTGGCGTAGAAAGTGTATTTTGGTATAATTCCTTTATGGAGTTTGTATTTATAAACTTTAATTTCTACGTTATAACCACAATCTTTTGTAACTAAAACAGATGAATACTTTCAAAGTTGGTCAACTCTTTCTCCAATGTGGAGAGGAGTAGAGTTATTTTGAAATGGTTATGTAAATTGTGTTTATGTTTGAAAGTTAAATCAAAGTTTTAAAAGTTTAGGAAATTTGGGTTAGTTTGGGGACGCTCCAGCTCGGGACAAGTGTAGGTTCCGGGTCGAGGTCCTCACAGTTGGTATCAGAGCTCGGTTAGAATTCTCGGGTAGAGTCTAGCTGAGTGAGAGTGTGTGATAACTGGCGTCGAGTGTTTAATGCAGGAGTTTGTTCTAATGGCGGGAAATGATGGCGATCAGGATCGGGCTTTGGGTAATGTTGGTAATCCGAATGCCGAAATGATGGATATGTTCCGAGTGTTTCTTCAGAATATGGCAAATCAGAATCAAGGTAGGGGACAACAATAACCAGAAGGTAGGCAAGGGCACCATGGCTTAGAGAAATTTGTGAAGATGTCTCCTCCTAGTTTCAACGGAGATCCGAATCCGGTGAAGGCGGAGAGAAGGCTTGAAGCTATGAATAAGATTTTCACGGCAATGGAGAGTTCGGATGCAAAAAAGGTGAGGTGCACCGTTTTCAAGTTGGAAGGACCCGCTGAGCATTGGTGGTAGGTAGTGAAGGATGGCTGGGATCGGGATTTGACACCACAGACTTGGGAGAATTTCACGCGCAAGTTCCGGGATCATTTCGTTTCGATGGTTACTAGAGATAAGAAGGAGGTTGAGTTTCTGAAATTGGAGCAAGGGACGATGACCATAGCACAATATTCAGCCAAGTTTACGGAGTTAGCCCGATATTGTCCCCATTTGGTACCAGAGGAAGAGAGGCGGATCTACCGGTTCGTGAAAGGCTTAAGGGTGGAGTTCCGGAAGCAGTTATTGACGCATGACTTCGCCAACTTCCAAGCGGCCGTGAATATGGCGTACCAGATTGAGAATGATATAGAGGAGCATCGTGGTAAATCCGAAGGCAGAAATAGAAATAGATTCCAAGGTCAAGGTTCTGGGCAGAGTAGAGGGCAGCCAAGGACATCAGCTCCGGGAGCAGGTAGAGGAGGAAATATGGCAGCTCCGACAAACCGTTCGACTTCAGGTCAGTTTGGTACGTTGTGTGGATGTTGTAAGAAGTTGGGTCATTCGGAGGATAAGTGTTGGATCAAGCAAGGCAAATGTTTAGAGTGTGGGGCGACAAGCCATTTTCGGAAGAATTGTCCCAAGTGGCAAAAGAAGCAAGCTTCGGATAGTGGACAAGGGGGACAAGGTAGTGGTGTGAAGAGAGATATAGACGGGAAGTCCAAAGATAGAGTGCAAGGTCGAGTGTTTGCCTTGGGTAGAGGAGAGGTCGATCCCAATGCCGTCATTAGAGGTATAGTCCCTGTCTCAGGAGTTAAGGCCCGCATTCTTATAGATCCCGGGTCTTCCCATTCATTTGTGGCATCTCATTTTGTATTTTCATTGCATAAATTGCCTGAATCTATGCCTTATGTGTTGGAGGTCTCTACTCCCATGGGAGAGTGCCTCGCATCTTCTTTGATATATCATGGTTGTGATGTGACTATTTGTGGGCATGTATTGCTGGTGGATTTGGTCGAGTTACCAATCCATGACTTTGATGTGATCCTTGGGATGGATTGGTTGAGTCAGTGTCATGCTTTGGTAGACTGTCGTAGAAAGCGAGTCTCATTTGCTATGCCTGATGTGCCTACTTTTATATTTGATGCAGACAAATCTATGTTCGGTTTAGATGTTATTTCTGCTTTAAAGGCTAGAAAGATGCTATATAAGGGGTGTGCGGGGTACTTGGCTTATGTAGTAGATTCCAATAAAAAGTCTCCAGAGTTAGCTCATGTCCCGGTTGTTAATGAATTTAGTGATGTGTTTTCTAGTGAGTACTCGATGCCTCTCGATCGTGAGGTAGAGTTTTGTATTGACCTAGTGCCCGGTACTGCACCTATTTTTAAAGCACCCTATAGAATGGCTCCAGCCGAGTTAAAAGAGTTGAAGGTCCAATTGCAAGAATTGCTAGACCGGGGTTTTATTCGCCCAAGTGTGTCTCCGTGGGGAGCACCGGTTTTATTTGTTAGGAAGAAGGATGGTACCTTATGATTATGTATCAATTATCGTTTATTGAACCAAGCCACCATAAAGAATAAATATCCTCTTCCACATATAGATGATTTGTTTGACCAACTTCAAGGTTCCGTTATCTACTCTAAACTTGATTTGAGAAGCGGATACCATCAGTTGAAGATTAGACCGGATGATATTGCCAAAACAGCTTTTCGAACGAGATATGGTCATTATGAGTTTGTTGTGATGCCTTTCGGGTTGACTAATGCTCCAGCCGTGTTTATGGATATGATGAACCATATTTTCAAGCCGTATCTTGACAGCTTTGTAGTGGTGTTCATAGACGACATTCTTATTTATTCTAAGTCCCGGGAGGAGCATGAAAAGCATTTGAGGATTGTCTTGTCAGTTCTCCATGAGAAGCAGTTGTACGCCAAGTTCAGCAAGTGCGAGTTTTGGCTTGAGCGGATTTCTTTCTTGGGGCATGTCGTGTCAAGTTCGGGAATTTCCGTGGATCCTTCAAAAATTGAAGCCCTGGTTAATTGGAAGAAACCTTCGACTGTGACTGAGGTTCGTAGTTTTCTTGGTTTGGCGGGGTATTATCGAAGGTTCATTGAAGGGTTTTCTCGAATTGCGACTCCGTTGACAAGATTGACTCGGAAAGATGTATCGTTCGTATGAGATTCCAAGTGTGAAGCAAGTTTCAATGAGTTGAAGAAGAGGTTGACAACGGCTCCTATTCTTACCCTTCCGGATGGTTGTGAGAATTTTGTTATCTATAGTGATGCCTCGAAGGCGGGATTGGGATGTGTACTAATGCAAAATGGGAAATTGATTGCATATGCCTCTAGGAAGTTATCACCGGCGGAATAGAATTACCCTACTCATGACATGGAGTTGGCGGAGATTGTGTTTGCATTGCATAAGTGGAAGCATTACCTTTATGGGGCGAAATTTGAGATATTCACCGACCATAAGAGTTTGAAATATTTGTTTACCCAAAAGGAGTTGAATAACCGACAAAGGATATGGATAGAGTTCTTGAAAGATTTTGATTGTGTGATTTCTTATCATCCAGGGAAGGCCAATGTGGTGGCGGATGCGATTAGCCGAAAGGCTTATGTGACAGCTTTGAGTACCCAAGAGTTGAGGAGTGAAATAATACTTGCGAATGTGCGAGCCGTTCCTACATTGTATGGAGACTTAAAGGAAGCTCAACAAATTGATCCGGAGTTGAAGAAAGTTTTAGATCAAGTGCAAGGGGGAAAAGCCGGGGAATTTGCGTTGAATAGAGATGGGATTTTAACCTTTCAAGGGAGAATTTGCGTTCCTTCATCACCGGAAATCAAGAGGCGTGTTCTAGAGGATGGTCATAAATCCAAATTTGCGATTCATCAGGGTAGTACGAAAATGTATCAAGACTTGAAGCGTGGATATTGGTGGAATGGAATGAAAAAGGAAATTGCAGATTATGTGTCTAAGTGCTTAACTTGTCAACAAATCAAGGCCGAACATCGGAGACCGGCGGGACTACTTCAACCATTGGATATTCCGGAATGGAAATGGGAAGGGATCTCGATGGATTTTGTTTCGGGTTTGCCTCTTACCGCAAAGAAGATGGATGCTATTTGGGTTATTGTTGATAGATTGACAAAGTCGGCTCATTTTCTTCCGGTGTCAACCAAGTTCTCGATGGAAAAGTTAGCCCAGTTGTACATGAAGGAGATTGTTAGGCTTCACGGGGTTCCGGTTAGCATTGTTTCCGACAGAGATTCGAGATTCACTTCTAGATTTTAGAGAGCATTGCATGAAGCCTTGGGTTCTAAATTGTGTTTTAGTACGGCATTTCATCCTCAAACCGACGGTCAGTCCGAGAGAATTATTCAGATACTTGAGTATATGTTACGGGCTTGTGTGATGGATTTCCAATTGTCATGGGAAGATCACCTACCGTTAATTGAGTTTGCCTACAACAACAGTTATCAGTCTAGTATTGAGATAGCTCCGTATGAGGCGTTGTATGGTAGGAAGTGTAGATCTCCGATGTGTTGGGACGAGGTTGGTGAAGCGAGGCTTTGGGGTCCGGATTTGGTTAGAGATTCTACGGAGAAGATCAAGGTGATTCGTGATAGATTGAAGACGGCTCAGAGTAGACAGAAAAGCTACGCCGACAATAGAAGGAGGGACTTATCTTTTCAGGTGGGTGACTTCGTGTTCTTGAAGGTCTCTTCGAGGACGGGAATTAAAAGGTTTGGTAATAAGGGTAAATTGGCTCCAAGGTTCGTTGGTCCGTTTGAGATTCTAGAGAAGATTAGGGATTTAGCGTACCGATTGGCGTTACCTCCATCTTTTTCTTTACTTCATGATGTGTTTCATGTTTCTATGTTGAGGAGATATTGTCATGACCCCTCTCATATTTTGAGTTCTCCCCCCGATGAGATTCAAGCGGATATGTCTTATGTTGAAGAACCGTTGAGAGCCTTAGATATGAGATTGTTTCTTTGATTGTTATATATGTTTGCATGTTTTATTATAATAATCGTGTCCCTAGTACTTATGAAGCACTAGTATGAAGTCTAATGGATAATCATGTGATGATTATATGCATGGAGATGCACATTAGATTCATGGGTACTTGTTAGAGAACAAGGTACTGGACTTGACCCATTATGAGATCTATGTCATGGTCAAATGTCATAATTAGATCTCATATAGTCATATCATTGATATCCTTTGACCTGAGATTATCATCGTCTTCCGCTCGATGAATATCATGTTTGATATAGTTTAATGTTGTCTTTAATCGGATAACAATAAGGGCTATCATTGGCATGATATGATTCTTGTTGGGAAAAATGATAAGTCAAGATGGAAATTGTCCCTCGTAAAGAGAGATGTTTGCTAGGCCACTCGTAAGTAAGATTGATGTAGTGCATGGCCATGTCCGAATGAATTAATGTGATTAATGTCATTCGATTAAATCAATTTACTTGATAACGAGAAAGCATTAAACAATATGAGTTGACGTGGACCATGACTCATGTTCAATATAACATCGTGTGACAATGGGATTGTGATATGTTCTATATAGGAAATCGAACTTGATATTATATTATTTGGGTAGGCATGATGGCTTGCTAGAGTCCGCTCATGTCTTATGAGGATCGATGTGATCGAACTCATTGCCAACATAATATAGTCCTATGGGGTCACACACATCGAACGAATTGTCAAAAAATGAAGAATATGGAGTTTTTGTTCTCAGGGGACGACTCGTCCCCAGGCCAGAACCAACTATTCCCCTTAAGGGGACGCCGGCTCGAAGGCTGGGTGCCGGGGACGACTCGTCGTCCCACAGGCGCTGGGCTTGACGAGAATTGACTTAAAACTAGGGTTTTCACGAGGGGAAAAGTTTTATAACGTATAAATACTTACCCCTGGTTGCCCTAGCCGTCAAGAGAACGTTTTGGCTTGAGAGAAACACAAAAGGTGAGAGATTTCAATTGAGAATTGAGAATCAAACACCACCAAATCCATTGTTCTTCATTGATTGAAAGGTGTTTCAATCAATAGGATCTAGCAATCCTCCTAGAAGAGTTCTAGGGTTCGTTCATCGCGTGGATACACATAGAGGATCTTCGCTCGTCAAGATCTTTGGTTCGTGATTCCCGTTCGTTCATCAAGGATTAACAAGGTCATTCAATCTGGAGTTGGGTCAAGTTTATCAAAGGCAAAAGCATTCAAGGTTGTTATTTCTATTTCATCTTTTCTTAATTAATCATCTAGAACGGATTCTAGGGCTTGGGGTTTTTTGAGTTATTGCTTATTCCGCTGCGCATGGACCCTCGAAACCCAACAGTGGTATCAGAGCCCCATTCATGATGTTTAGTTAGATAATCATGATAATTGTGTAATATGATTATATGAATTTTCATGATGTGCATGATCTAGAATGTGAAATTGTATGAGTTTTGCTTGAGAAGTAATTGTATATATTGATATACCATGATTATGAAATTGAAATATAGGATTAATATGATTAATCTAGATTATGGAATGTCAATTTCATTAAATATGATTAATGTGATTAATCTAGGATATTTGTGAAGTGTTACTTAGTATATTGGCTGGACACCAAGACCTTCCCCACAGGCACTTCGATGGAAGTGTGGGATGAATTTGGAGCACGTGGCCGCGTACTAGTAATTACTAATCAAATATGATTTGTGTTGCATCATTCCAAGTTCATAATTATGCTCATATAGTTTTCATGAATCAACCTTGGCATGTAATTGATAAGCATGAAAAATTGAACCTTCTTTGTAATTTGAGTTTGTTTTATGCCACCCATGTTTAAACACTTGTGAGTACACGGGTAGTTTCATGTAGGCTACGCCACAGCGAGGTACATTGATTCTATCTTTGTATGATCAAGATGAGCAAATAGTGATTGCTATACGTTTAACATGGTTGAACTCAATTAGGCTATCAAAACGGTTTTGGGCCTAAGGCATAAGATGAGATTGAAACATGTGACATATGATGTCTATAATCTCATAATGATCTAAGAGTCATATATAGATATGATTGATAAATGTTATCTACCTTTTAGTTTAATTTTGAGCAGTCGTGCCATAGCCGACTTGAAATTAAATTAAAGTTGGGTCTTAGCCTATTAAATTATATTATGCATATTTGCATAAGAAGGTTATATAATTTAGTGGGAGTATTTATGAAATACGTTATTTAATCTCTTAAATGAAATCGGTACTTATATGTGTTCATATGTGTTGCATATTTTGTTGTAGAAATAGCATTAAACTATAATTAATCCTTATTATTGCGATTCGTCCTTATGAAGGACAAGTTCGAAAAGAACGGTACAAGTTATTCGATTTGATCGAGTATGCTCAAAAAGTGTTCTTAAGCAAAATTGTACGTTCTTGACGAATCTATTCCCGCCGAACCCACCGCAAACGTTGCAAAGGACAGTAAGGAGCAACATAAGAAACATTTAGATGATTCCTATGATGTTGTTTGCCCTATACTTGCCACCATGTTTAAAGGCTCTTAAGAAGAACCTTGAACACGTGGAAATTGCTTTTGTTCTAGCACAACGCACAAAAGGAAATGTTCCAAGTGCAAGCTAGACAAAAGATATATGTTGTGGTGAAGGCTTTTAATGCATGAGATGTAAAAGGAGCAATCCGCAAGTGTGTTAATGGTTAACACAAGAAAGGGGTTCAAAAGGGAAGGCAAGAAGGTAAAGCAAAGGTTGCTAAACCTAGGGCAAAAGTTGCCAAAGCCGAAGAGGCTAAACCCAAAGTGTCTCAAAAGGATGCAGTTTGCTACCGCTGCAATGAGATTGTTAATTGGAAGCAAAGTTGCAAGGCTTATTAGGAAGGCCTAAAAAGTGAAGAAGGGCAATATGATTGCTACTACTTCAAGTATCTATATGGTAGATATTTTCTTTTCGACTTCTTGTTCTTGGGTATATGATACTGGATATAGATCCCACATTTGTTTAAATGTGCAAGAAATAAAGAATAGAAAGCTGCTCAAAGAAGGTGAATTAAACCTATGCGTGGTAATGAAGTAAGAGTTGCTGCATTAGCCATAGGGACTTATGAAGTCACTTTACCTTGTGGACTAGTACTTGTTTTGAACAAGTGTGACTACGTTCCTAATTTGAGTAGGAGTATCATTTTGTTTCTTATGAGGATGATGAAGGATATAAATTTTCTTATTGAGAATAAGAAGCCTTATATTTATTTAATGATATGCATTATTGTAATGCATATGTCATTAAATGGTCTTCATATCCTTGATGTTAAGATACAAAATAATATTGAAGATATCTATAATATAAGTGTGAAATCTAAACCGAATGATGTGAACAACACGTTCACATGGCATTGCCGGCTTGGTCATATAAATGAGAAACGTATAATCTAAACTCCATTAACATGGACATTTAGACTCATATGATTATGAATCATTTGAGGTATGTGAATCTCGTTTATTTGGTAAAATGACCAAACCACCCTACACTAAGAGTAGTGGGAGGGTAGGGGCTTATTGGCCCTTATACATGAGATGTATATGGACTATTAAGTAGCATTGCTAGGGGAGGAATTCGGTATTTCATCACATTCACCGGTAGCTTATCTAGATATGACTATGTCTATCTGATGAAGTCCAAAGGTGAATCGTTTGAGATATTTCGAATATTTCAAGATGAAGTACAAAAACCAATCTTGGCAAAACTATTAAAGTACTTCGATTAGATTGAGGTAATGAATATTTGAGCCAAGAGGTTGACAATCATCTCAAACCTGTGAAATCGTTTCGCAGTTGACTCCACCCGAACACCACATTGTATGGTGTGTCTCGAGAGGAGGAATTGAACCTTGTATGACATGGTTCGTTCGATGATGTGTCAAGTTGACTTTCCTATTTCCTTTTGAGGATATGCATTAGAAGTAATGCGGTTACACCGAATTGTGTCCCTACTAAATCGATTCCTAAGTCCCCACATCAGATGTGGCATGAAAGAATGTCTTTCATAAAGATTTGGGGTTGCGAATCTTATGTAAAGAGACTTGTCTCTCATAAGTTAGCACCAAATCCGACAGGTTAATTTCGTATATTAGTTTTACAACCGCAATGAGAACAAAGTGTTTGTTGCTCTATATGATTCGTTTCTTGAGAAACAGTTTGTCAATAAAGGATCTAGTGGGAGTAAAATTGATTTTGAAGAGTTCAAGAACCTGAAAATAACATGGAACCAAGAGTAGAGATGGAACCAAGTTCACAAGGAGTTGTGGAACCGGTTCAAGTTACACAAGTCCATCGTAGATTGGATAGGTTACAGTCCGAATCCGAGAAATATTGATTTCTCATATCGGAAAGTAATAAAGTGGAAGTCATTGAGAATGACAATCCTACTTACTATCTAGAGGGGATGTCCACTCCTAATTCGGATAAATGGTTAGGAACCATGGAGTCCGAATTACAATCCATGTCTGATGATCAAGTTTGAAACTTGATTGAGCTACCTGAAGGTGTAAAACTAAAGGGTGCAAGTAGGTCTTCAAGACCGACATGGATGGAAGGTGTATACTTTCATGACTAAGGATTGTAGTAAAGGGATTTAGGCAAATTCATAGTATTGACTATGTTGAAACCTTTTTACCCATTACAATGCCGAAGTCTCATTAGAATTTCAATTGTCATAGTCGCATATTATGACTATGTGATATGACAAATGAATGACAAATGACTTTCCTAAATGGAAAGATTCTTAAGGATGTGTACGACACAACCCGAAGGTTTGTCGATCCAAGAAATTCTAATAAAGTATGCATGTTGCAAAGATCCATAAGATGGGTTGAAGCAAGCTTCGAGGGGTTGGAATTTTCATTTTGATGAATCGGTCAAAGAGTTTGACTTCATCAAGTACGAAGATGAACTTTGTGTATACATGAAATTCAGTGGGAGCATAGTATTATTTCTATTGTTATATGACAATGATATCTTACTCATTGAAAACAAAGTTCCGACACTTAAGACTGTCAAGTCTTGGTCAAAGAAAGGTTTCTCAATGAATGATATGGGTGAAGCCGCTTACATCCTTGGTATCAAGATCTATAGAGATAGATCTAAAAGGATAAATTGGTTTGAGTCAAAATACTCACATTGACAAGGTTCTTAGATGATTTTAAGAAAGATAACTTGTCAATGGGTCATGGTATTACTCTTAGTGAGACTCAGTGTCCCATGACAACTGATGAGCAAAAGAGAATGAATGAAGTTTCATATGCTCCGACATTTGGATCTGTCATGTATGCCATGATTTGTACTAGACCCGACGTCTCATATGCTTTGAGCATGATGAGTCGATACCAATCTGATCCTGGTGAGAACCATTAGATGGCAGTCAAGACGATCCTTAAAGTACTTAAGAAGAACTAAGGATACGTTCTTGGTATTTGAAAGGTTGGAAGTTAATCTTGTTGTAAAGGTTACACGGATGCTAACTTCCAAACTGACAAAGTTAATTAAATCGCAATTAGGATTTGTGTTTATGCTTATTGAAGGTGAGATTTTATTGGAAGAGTTCCAAGCAGAAAATCGTGGCCAATTCTACTTCTAGGGCTTAATTTTAGCAACATATGATGTAGCTAGAAAAGGCAGTTTGGATCAAAAGTTCATTAGTGTTTTGGAATTGTTCCAAGTATCACTAATCTGGTGGAACTTTGTTGTGACAATTGTGGTGTCATTTGTGCAAGCAAAAGAACCAAAGTCACATCAACGATCCAAACACATTTTGAGACGTTTCCACCTCATTCGAGAAATCTGTGAAAGGGAAGACGTTAAGATATGCAAAAGGTACCAACGGATGACAACATTTCGGACCCTCTCACCAAGCCTTTGCCACAAGCTAAACATGACGGTCATGTTAGGTCCATGGGTATAAGATACATGAATGATTGGGCCTAGTGCAAGTGGGAGACTGTAGGTGTTAGTGCCCTAGGCCTATAGAGATAGACCTTTATGTAATGTCATTGTTCATTTATATATGAGATTGTTTCTTTGATTGTTATATATGTTTGCATGTTTTATTATAATAATCGTGTCCCTAATACTTATGAAGCACTAGTATGTAGTCTAATGGATAATCATGTGATGATTATATGCATGGAGATGCACATTAGATTCATGGGTACTTGTTAGAGAACAAGGTACTGGACTTGACCCATTATGAGATCTATGTCATGGTCAAATGTCATAATTAGATCTCATATAGTCATATCATTGATATCCTTTGACCTGAGATTATCATCGTCTTCCGCTCGATGAATATCATGTTTGATATAGTTTAACGTTGTCTTTAACCGGATAACAATAAGGGCTATCATTGGCATGGTATGATTCTTGTTGGGAGAATGATAAGTCAAGATGAAAATTGTCCCTCGTAAAGAGAGATGTTTGCTAGGACACTCGTAAGTAAGATTGATGTAGTGCATGGCCATGCCCGAATGAATTAATGTGATTAATGTCATTCGATTAAATCAATTTACTTGATAATGAGAAAGCATTGAACAATATGAGTTGACGTGGACCATGACTCGTGTTCAATATAACATCGTGTGACAATGGGATTGTGATATGTTCTATATAGGAAATCGAACTTGATATTATATTATTTGGGTAGGCATGATGACTTGCTAGAGTCTGCTCATGTCTTATGAGGATCGATGTGATCGAACTCATTGCCAACATAATATAGTCCTATGGGGTCACACGCATCGAACGAATTGTCAAAAAATGAAGAATATGGAGTTTTTGTTCTCAGGGGACGACTCGTCCCCAGGCCAGAACCAACTATTCCCCTTAAGGGGGATGCCAGATTCAGAAGCTGGGTGCCAGGGGACGACTCGTCCCCTGGGGGACGACTCGTCCCCTGGGCACTGGACTGACGCGGAATTGACTTAAAACTAGGGTTTTCACGAGGGGAAAAGTTTTATAACGTATAAATACTTACCCCTGGTTGCCCTAGCCGTCAAGAGAACGTTTTGGCTTGAGAGAAACACAAAAGGTGAGAGATTTCAATTGAGAATTGAGAATCAAACACCACCAAATCCATTGTTCTTCATTGATTGAAAGGTGTTTCAATCAATAGGATCTAGCAATCCTCCTAGAAGAGTTCTAGGGTTCGTTCATCGCGTGGATACACATAGAGGATCTTCGCTCGTCAAGATCTTTGGTTCGTGATTCCCGTTCGTTCATCAAGGATTAACAAGGTCATTCAATCTGGAGTTGGGTCAAGTTTATCAAAGGCAAAAGCATTCAAGGTTGGTATTTCTATTTCATCTTTTCTTAATTAATCATCTAGAACGGATTCTAGGGCTTGGAGTTTTTCGAGTTATTGCTTATTCCGCTGCGCATGGACCCTCGAAACCCAACAGTATGATAGGAAGTGTAGATCTCCGATGTGTTGGGACGAGGTTGGTGAAGCGAGGCTTTGGGGCCCGGATTTGGTTAGAGATTCTACGAAGAAGATCAAGGTGATTCGTGATAGATTGAAGACGGCTCAGAGTAGACAGAAAAGCTACGCCGACAATAGAAGGAGGGACTTATCTTTTCAGGTGGGTGACTTCGTGTTCTTGAAGGTCTCTCCGAGGATGGGAATTAAAAGGTTTGGTAATAAGGGTAAATTGGCTCCAAGGTTCGTTGGTCCGTTTGAGATTCTAGAGAAGATTAGGGATTTAGCGTACCGATTGGCGTTACCTCCATCTTTTTCTTTACTTCATGATGTGTTTCATGTTTCTATGTTGAGGAGATATTGTCATGACCCCTCTCATATTTTGAGTTCTCCCCCCGATGAGATTCAAGCGAATATGTCTTATGTTGAAGAACCGTTGAGAGTCTTAGAGTTCCAAGTTAAGGAGTTGAGAACTAAGAGCATTCCGATAGTGAAGATCCTATGGAAGAATCACACTATTGAGGAAGCAACGTGGGAGCTAGAGTCAGATATGAGAACGAAATACCCTTGGTTGTTTGAGTATCCAAGTAAGTCTTTTTAAAATTCGGGGCGAATTTTCTTTAAGGGGGAGTGAGTGTAACGACCCTAACCCTAGGCTCTATTTTAGTATCATATTATATGTTTTTAATATTATTGTTAATATTATGTGTTCATTATATATCCTTGATTTCTTATATTAAGATGAGATGGTTGGAAAATAATTTTAAAACATTAGAATTTCAAGGGAAATTAAATAAACCATCTTGGGGGGGGGAAATATAAAAATAGAAAATAGATAAAGTATGAAATGAGGTTAAAGTGTGTGGGGCAAAGAAATTAGAGTAAGGGGTTTAGTTTCACTACCTTAGAACTTGGAGGACCTAATTGCTTATTTTTGAAAGCCTTTAATTAATTTGGCATGGGGGGCCATGCCTTCCCCCTTATTTCCCTCACCCTTCCTTCCCTTAGTCAAAGACTACCACACTCTTCCCATACTTCCTCCATCCTCCTCATTTTCACCTCATCATTCTCTTCTTCCTTTCTCCTAAAATTCTCCATGGAAGCTCTACCTTGAAAGCCTCACTTTCCAAGTTCCTACCAAGTTCAATCCTTCTCCATTTGGCAATCCGGGTGTACTTTTGTGTTTGGAGCAACTAGGGGAGTTATCAAGCTAAGAAGATCCTCATTCCATCCTATAATTCTAAGGTGAGTTATTATGACCTTCCCTTTCATTTAATGTTCATGACTATTGGATGTTGTTATTGTTATTAAAATGGTCATTTGATGCTTTGGAAACCTTCTTGGAGTTGGGAAAATGGTTAATGTCATAGAATGATATTGTGGTTCATGGAGGTTGTTCAAGATATGTAAGAAAATGGGTTGATTTAGATTAAGAGGGTTAAACTTGAAATGTGGTAGTGAAATGGGTGGAAAATCAAGTGGTAAATGATCTAGGTTTAGGTTATGTTACTTTGGGTGGAATTGATTTAGGATGAGGTTGTAAAGTTAGCCATTCCTTCTTAGTATTTCAAATTTTGGTTAAACTTGGTATGGTTTTTGGGGCAACTGCAGCTTCCAGGAAAAGGGTCCTGGGCGGTCGCCCATGGGGGCTTGAGCGGCCGCCCATCAGTCCAGCCTTGGCCTCTCATTTCTTCTCAGCTTGAGCGGTCGCCCAAGTGTCCTTGAGCGGTCGCCCATATGCTTTGGGCGGTCGCCCATGAGCCCTCTGCGCGGTCGCCCATCACCACAGAAACTTTAACCCCCTTTGTGACCCTTGCTTGGGCGGTCGCCCATACCTGCTTGGGCGGTCGCCCATGACCTCAGATTGTTATTCCAGTTTTCCCTTCTTGCTGAATCCTACCACCAACCGCATATCATGATCCTTATCCATTTTAAAGTAGTAGTAACCTAATCCACTTAAGATATGAATTAATTCCCTTTAACTTAGGTTAAAGTAGAATACTTGAGCCACTTAATGACACCTAAATGGGTTAAAATGGAATTACGGCAGCACTTTAAATCTGACTCATAATTCGTTTGGCAATCTTATTTGGCCCTTATCAAATGTGACTCCAACTTGGTGAATCGAGCTTGGACCTTTATGGAGGCCATGTATTGTTGTATATTGACTATGAAAGGTTGGTTAATGATGTCTTGTTACCTCACTTGATTTCATATTCATTGATGGTGCTATGTATAGTGTATTAATTAAATGTTGCACTATGATATTGGTTGAACATGAGTATATTTTACCATGTGGCTATATTGCTCATTCCCTTTGTGGATTATATTTCAAGTAACTATTATGTGCTTGATAATGTGTTAATCAGATGATGTTGGGGGTATAACATAATACGATCAATTATGGAAGTGTGACCTAATGTGATCGGACTATGTTATATCTGTGACTGTCCCCTCCTACGGCCACAGGTCGGGGTTATAGCATCTGTATTGAGCCAAAAGCCTTACAGAGTTGCTACTATCTTATATGGTTCCCTGAGACATGGGTCTTATAAGATGTGAGTATTGCTTAAGCAGCTCACCTAAGATTGGAATTTTATATCCAATGTTGTACGACTATTGTTCAGACGGGAAAAGGTAAACCGAGGTAATGTAAAGTGTTTACAGCTTTTCCAATGTGTTATATGCAACTTGTTATGTGTTGCATCTTATTTGGCATATTGCTGCATTCATAATAACTTGCTGAGATTTATTCTCACCCCTCTCCCTTTAATGTTTTTAGATCCCGAGACAGGCGGACCGGCCAAGTAAGGGCGGAGAGGAGTTTGGAAGTGATATTTTGGGAATTGTCGGGGTATGTATAGGTTGGCGTAGAAAGTGTATTTTGGTATAATTCCTTTATGTAGTTTGTATTTATAAACTTTAATTTCTACGTTATAACCACAATCTTTTGTAACTAAAACAGATGAATACTTTCAAAGTTGGTCAACTCTTTCTCCAATGTGGAGAGGAGTAGAGTTATTTTGAAATGGTTATGTAAATTGTGTTTATGTTTGAAAGTTAAATCAAAGTTTTAAAAGTTTAGGAAATTTGGGTTAGTTTGGGGATGCTCCAGCTCGGGACACGTGTAGGTTCCGGGTCGGGGTCCTCACACAACTATTCTAAAGCCCCTGCCCAAGAGGAAGGTGTGGATGGACCGCCTGCACCAAATTTTATGGACCTTAATGCTCAGCAAATGGTTCCATATAACAACAGCTTCACTGGCACTAAGTGTCTTTAGAGAGAAATATTACGATGAAAGTAAACCGCACCAATAGTTATGTATGTTTGTTTATCTTTTTGTTTTTGTTTTTGTTATTTCCTCATTTATACATTGTAATCTGTAACTCAAAACCGTTAAAGGTATTAATGATAAGATGCATCATTGTTCATTCTAAAACCTTGTTCATTCAAAACGCTTATTTGTAGAACAATGAATGCATTAAAAACCTCATTCACATGACCTTAATTGCTCATATTTTGTGCATAATGTTTAAACATTTAGATTAAACCGCATACTTAAACTTAAACTCATATCTTTATGTATGCACTGAATGTATTTCTTTACTTTTACTTTGTAAGTTTTATTTCTTTTAAATAATATGTAAATCTATTACTTAGGCTAGTGTGTGCATTGACTTGGGACATGATTTACCATGTTAAGTATTATGGACATGTTTTTACCACGTACAATGTTTTATCTATACTATAGTAGGTAATAACATCAATCAAATAGGGGGATATTGTTGGGTTTGCATACTTTAACCCTCCTTGTATTAGCTTTAATTTGATTGATACCATAACCTCATTTATATTTTCTGGATTTTAGGTCCATATGTAATGAAGTTTGGACTTTAATTTTTTAGTATAATACAGTTTATAGAATAGGTTTTACGTAGGCTTGAACACTGGCTCAACTGTATTGGACATGAGGTTTCAAGTCAACAGGTTTTGAAGACATGCAAAACCACAGTGATTGGAAGTATACCCCACATGCAAAACCGCAGTGTTAGGAACAAACCTCTCCTGCATAAACCACACTACAAACCTCGTTGCTTTCTAAACTGCTTGATGTACTAACCTCACCAACCTTATACAATGATTGAAGACTTGAAGAGTTGTACCATCTATGATTGATTGATCCACGTCAGTAACATTAAAGTTAACTACAAGTTCAATCAATGTGTCTAATGGTCACTCAGAGTTTAAAAGAATTTGAAAAAGTGACAGGTGTCTTTTATTCTAGAATGTTGTAAGAGGTCCATACAAATTATCAACAACTTCTGCACAAATTGACAAAATTGTACACGTGGTGCAAATCAAACCGCTCCATCACTGTACTTGCTATAACAGTCCCAAACGGCTACTCTTTGTATCAAGGGTATAAATATCCCCAATCTTCATCATTTGAAGATTGATTGAGAAATTCATTTGAGAGAGTCATTTGAAGATTTGAATCTGATTTCCAGATTTTCAGAATGCTTAGCATCTTCATATTCAAGCCTTCATACCTTCAATATCATACTTCCAAGCCCAGAAATCAAGCCTTTATAACACATCAGATTCGTTGTGCTCTAAATCATTTAGATCTAATGATACTTGAATCTTGATATCACACACACACACACATACCTCACTTGATTAATATCATAAATTAATTTATTTGAGATACACCGGTTCTAGTTTATGATTTATTTCATTGTTTAGATTTTAGATTTGAGTTTTGATTCTTGTAATTTTGTAATCCCCCCTCAATATCTAATATAAATCTAGTAGTTAGAAAATTTAATAATAACCATCTTGGTAGTGGACGTAGTTCATTTACGATTGAACCACTCCAAATATTGTGTTCTTTATTTTCTACATTTTCTTTATTGTTTATTGTTCAATCTAATTTGTCTTATATGTTTGATCTATTCAGGTTTACCAGATTTGTTAATTGTGTTTGAGTTAATATTTGTCAAGCCTCATTTTCATACCTCATCAACCGCGTTTCCAAACCTTTTGCAGTTTTGATACATTGCAAGGATAAGTTTGTAAGCAAAAGGTTACATTTGCAAAAAGGGTTGAAAAATTTATAACAACTATTCACCCCCCTCTAGATGTTTTTCACCCTTATTGCCCTTTTGGGACCAACACCTAGGCAATTAGATGTTTTTACAATGACAACTAAATAATCATAAATAAGGGTAGTTTACGCAAATTGTGTCAAATTTTTATGAAAAACTTCAAAACTGAAAGTATTTTGTTACGGAGTGAGTAACTACTGTTGGTATAATTGTGAGAGATAGGGGTAGATAGGTCATTTAGTTTTATAGTTGTTGAGGTAAATGTGATGTCATAAATTGTGCATTTATCACACTTGCACTGACTTTTCTCACTCGCTGCCTTTCCTAAAACAGACACTTTTTTATACAAACACTAGAACTCTTTTACTATGACACTTAATAATACATGTACTGACATTCAAACACAAATGCACCGACACTTTTTTACACCAACACATACATTGTTTTACACTAACATTGACAGTCAAGCACACCTTCACTAACACACAAACACACTTACACTGGCACTCTTTTACTGACATCGTTTTACACTTGCACTAGTACTATTTTACACTTTGAACTGACACTCAAATACACATACAAAGACACCTAAACACTGACACCCAAACACACTAATACTGATATTTTTTACACTAACACATATACACTATCACTTAAATATACTAACACTGACATTTTCTTATATCTGAACTGGCACTAATTACCCTACCCATTTAAAATACTCGAACATCTCCCAATCGCCTTACAAGGAGACGAGGTAATGACATCTCCGGCAAGGGTAGTCTGGAAGAAACCCGCATGGTCACCTTGGATGTACCCGAATTTAGAAAAAAGGAGCTTAAAATTGAAGCCATTGAAGATAATAAACTAACAGGGTCCACCGTGTGTTGTGACCGTGACCACCCCACCACTCCACATTAGTAAGATATTATCCGCTTTGGGCCCAGCCAACACGGATTTGCTCTTGGGTCATCTCCCAAAAGGCCTCTTACTAATGAAGTGGGTGGACACCTTTTTATACTAGACAACTCTTCTTTCAATTGCCAATGTGGGACTTGGGTTGATACCCCAACAATCCTCCCCTCAAACCAAGGACCACCTCTAGCGAATCTTGTACCGCCGCTATTCACCACTTGCGGGACACGCCGCCTGATTTATCACCAATATCAGGAAGACTTTCGACACAAGGCACACACAATGCTCCATTCGCGAGGTCACACCATTAGAGGAAATTCTACATCATCCACACATGGTCCACTGTGTCACACCCATCCACTAACCACGACTCTGATACCAGTTGTTGGGACCGCGACCACCCCACCACTCCACATTAGTAAGATATTGTCCGCTTTGAGCCCAACCCACACGAATTTGCTCTTGGGTCATCTCCCAAAAGGCCTCTTACTAATAAAGTGGGTGGACACCTTTTTATACTAGACAACTCTTCTTTCAATTGCCGATGTGGGACTTGGGTTGATACCCCAACACCGTGATTACCTAAATCTCGAATTCACTTTTCCCATTCATAAGCCCTACCCAAAATCAAGCACCAATTTCATCAAATACCCTCAAATTACCTTCCACATAAACCTTGCATTTCAATGGATATATCATCTTTTACAGAAGCCCAACAACAACAATTTCAACAACTCCAAACCCAATACCAAGAACACCAACAAAAATGGAAAGACGAAGCAACGACCACAGTCGCCGTCTCCGATTCGCTTCGGCTGCAAGAAGTTGTTTAGGGTATTGTTCAGCGGCGTGAGCAACTCATGAAACCTTTTTTTTTCAATGTTAGGAAACAACTGATTTTTGTGAGATTTTGACATTTCTTAATTATAATATTCCTTATAAACTAATAAACAATAAATATATTTAACTTTTTGTAAATATTTATTGAGCAAGTATTGTTTTTATCTTTTATCTATAATTTTTTACATAGATATTTCCTTAAAATCTAACTTTGTTTGAAATAGATTTGTGCCTATGCGATTAATCGGATTTACTGTTGTAGGTGCGGGTGCAAGTGTACCCGGTCAAATTTTTTTACCGGTGTAAAATTTTTTTTTACTAAGTGCATCCCCAAAAAGGATTGACACTTTAGAAAGGGAGCTGAACTTAGCTAAGTAAACCCCAACAAAATAAAGTTACAGGCGTGTGAATTCCAACTCTTATTTCATTGTTTCACCAACGTGTAATGACTGCGACCGACTGCGACTCCGCGAGTGATGACGAGAGATGAGGAGAGCGGCACTAGATCCTCACAAATCCATCTCCATTCTTCATCAAGCTTCAATCCTCTGTCCTCCGGTAAGTATCCCAAACCCTCAAATCTCTCCTTTGACCTCTCTCTCTCTCATTCAAGTAAAATATAAATCTAGGGTTCAGAAATAGTTTTGTGCCTTTGATTTTTTTCAGATTTAGTGGGTGATTTATATATATGTGTTGATTAAATGTTTGATTTCAAATATGTATGTGTTTGATTTTTAATTTTTTTGTCAATCACCCCACAATTTTTAATATATGTCATCATGTTTTTACTATTGATTTTACTTTATTGATTAAATATTATTTCGTTGAATTTTTGTGTAGGATATTTGGTAGTGTTATTGTTGATTATTGAATATGGACAAATTTCTCATCAAAAGAAAAAAAATTGGGGATGGTGAAACTAGTTTTGGGGTGGGTAATTCTAGTATTGCACCAAGTCGACAATCGGTTCCCGTTATGGCTTTTGCTAGTAAAGAGTTTGTAGATTTGAATAGCCTTCCTTCGGATCCTGCACTTAGAAAAAGAATTTCTGAATATCATCCAAATCAAGTAGATGATATTAGAAGATACTATCTAGTAAAGGGTCCTTGTCAACCCCACGGTCATGATTTTCCTTCAAAGATGATTGGGACTAAAATGCGTCGCTTTAATTCGAAATGGTTCAAAGAATATGGTAATTGGTTAGAGTATAGCATTGCAGAAGACAAAGCATATTGTTTGTGTTGTTATTTGTTTAAAGATCAATCATGTGATTAAAGATTTGGTGTTTGTGCATTTATAAGTGTTGGTTTTTCTAGTTGGCATAAAAAGGGGAGGTTTGATTTACATGTGTGTGGAGTGAATAGTTTCCATTATATTTCATTAAAGAAGTGTGAAGATCTGATGAGACAAAATCAATCTATTGAAGTTGCTTTTCATAGACAAGATGATGCTTTGAAAAATGATAACCGAATTCGACTATGTGCTTCAATTGCTAGGTGTAGATTATTGTTGAATCAAGGGCATACTTTTCGTGGTCATGATGAGTCAGAATATTCTTTGAACCAAGGGAATTTCCTTGAAACGCTAAAGGCTCTATCTCTTCACAATGAATCTATTGGCAGTGTGATTTTGAAAAATACGGACAAAAAGAATTGTCAAATGAAGTCTCCTTCAATTCAAAAGGATATTGTTAATTGTTTTGCTCAAGAGATAGAACAAAAAATCATTGAGGAGTTTAAAGATGATTATTTTGCATTGTTGGTTGATGAGTCTAGCGATGTGTCTAAAAAAGAACAAATGGTCGTGGTTTTATGATATGTGGACTCTTATGGATATGTAAAACAAAGGTTCATTCGTGTTGTTCATGTGTTGGAGACTTCTGCTTTGTCTTTAAAATCTGCTATTGATGGTGTGTTAGCTGACTTGAATTTGAGTTTGATGAAAGTTCGGGGCCAGGGCTATGATGGGGCTAGTAATATGAGAGGTGAATTCAATGATTTGAAAACTTTGATTATGAGAGAAAATCAACCAGCATATTATGCCCACTGTTTTGCTCATCAGTTACAATTAGCTCTTGTTGCTTTGTCAAAAAATTATGATGAAATTGAGGATTTTTTCAAAATGATTTCCACCATAACAAATGTTGTTGGAGCATCTTGTAAATGTAAAGATATGCTTCGATTACGACAAGCTGCAAAAGTGATAGAAGAAATCGGTAATGGTTTAATTAAGACAGGAACATGATTAAATCAAGAGTTATATCTTTCGAGAGCCGCTGATATGCGTTGGGGGTCTCATTTTAGATCATTGTTGAACTTATCTGTTATGTTTTCTTCTGTTGTTGAAGTTCTTGAAGTTGTTTCTTATGATGCTACTAAGTCGTCACAAAGAAATCAAGCACGTGGTTTACTTGGATATTTGCAGTCATTTGATTTTGTCTTTAATTTGCAATTGATGTTGACTATTCTTTCGATTACAAATGAGTTGTCACTAGCTTTGCAAAGGAAAGACACAAATATTTTGAATGCTATGTCACTTGTTAAATTGAGCGAGGAAAGATTGCAAATGACAAGAAGTGATAGGTGGGAATCTCTCCTAAAGAAGGTAATTGACTTTTGCAGCAAGGATAACATTGATAGTTTGGATATGAATGTTGACTATGTTAATCGTCACCGTCCTCGCCATAAGACACATGTTACAAACAATTTTCATTATCGTGTGGAGTGCTTCTATGCCATTTTGGATAAACAAATTTTGGAGATTTATGATCGGTTCAATGAGATGAATACTGAGTTGCTTCTTTGTGTTGCTAGTTTGAATTCAAGTGATAGATTTGTTGATTTTGATTCATCAAAATTGATAAGGTTGGCTCAGTTTTATCCGGATGACTTCACTTATCATGAATGTAATGCTCTTAAGTATCAACTAGAGACATATATTATGGATATGCAATCGGATGACAAATTTGGTCAATTGAAGGGCCTTTCGAATTTGTACTTACTTCTATTGACAACAAGAAAATACTTGTCGTATCCATTGGTGTTTCGAGTATTGAAGCTGACATTGATTTTGCCTGTAGCAACGGCAAGTGTGGAAAGATGCTTCTCCGGGATGAACTATGTCAAGAAAAATTTACGAAACAAGATTTGTGATCAATTTTTGAATGATTGTCTTGTATGTTATGTTGAAAAAGATTTGCTTAGGAAAGTAACGAATGATGATGTTATTAAACGTTTTCAAAGTATGAAAACGCGTAGGATACAAATTTAATTCGAATATTTGTATTGTTTTTTTCTATGAAACAATTGTATTTGAAGTTATGTATTGCAATGTAATTGCGTTACAGAAAATTTTAGTATGAAGTTATGTAGTGTAAATTGTGCACCCGCAGTTAAGAAATTCTAAATCCGCCACTACGTACAAGTGTAACATTAGTTTACGATAATAATAGAAGCACTTTAAATATATGATTTCATAAGAGAGGAGAAAACAGAGAACCGAGCATGAAACTTGACTATAGTGTTTATATCTTAAAAAATAATTAAACAATACTAATATTTAAGGCCAAAAAACTTGTAAAAAAATGCGTTTTTTTTAAGCTTAACAAAAAACATGTTTTTAGAACACGTCGACTCTTCCGCCTCCCTCGCTGCGCCCAACTCCCATTCATCCCCAAATTCAAAGATTCAAAAAATCTTTTAATCCACCTTCTCCCCCAACTCTCAATCGAAATCCCCCAAATTTTTTCGTATAGATCCGACGACTTCATAGCCACCGAAGGTCAGATCCGACGACTCCATTGCCACCGGAGCTCAAATCCGACGACTCCATATCCATCGGAGCTCAGATCTGATTAATTCACGGTCATTAAAGCACCGATCGAAACTCTAAAATCCGAAATGAATGTGTGCGCGTGCGTAAAGGGTTTATTATTTTCCTTTTTGTTTGGGTTGTTGATTTTGTAGATTGGTAGTGTGTTCTTGATTATTAGTTTTCTGCAAAGTTTTGTAGATTCTACCATATGGATTCGACGAAGGATGAAGTGAACAATGGCGGAGGAACGACCGGAATTTAGCATGTGTGTAATTAGATGCCAGTGCATGTGTTTTGGAGTGCCAGTTCATTTCATGTGTTTTGGAGCCAGTTCATGTGTTTTGGAGTGCCAGTGCTTGTGTTTTTGAGTGCCAGTGCTTGTGTTTTTCAGAGCCAGCAAAAATGATTACCAGTGTTTTTGAGTGCCAGTGTATTTGTTTTTGAGTGCCAGTGCATGTGTTTTTGAATGCCAGTGCATCTGTTTTTGAATGTCAGTGCTTGTGTTTTTGAGAGCCAGCAAAAATGTTAGTGTAATAAAGTGCCAGTGTTAGTGTAACAGAGTGCCAGTGTGAAGAGTGGCAGTTCATGTATATAAAAGTGCCCGTGTAAAAAGCGTCAGTGCCAGTTTAACAAAGTGCCAGTGCCATTTTACACTGGCACTTTGTTAAACTGGTACTGACACTTTTTTCACTGGCACTTTGTTACATATGCACTGGCACTTTGTCACACTGGCACTTTGTTTAACTGACACTGGTACAAACGGAAAAACACAAAACACGTTTTTTCTAAGTGTCAGAAAAAAGCATTTTTTATAAGACCAACTCATATTTAAGCCTTATTTTCCGTATATTTACATGACATTATATTTTCTTTTTGTCAACTTAATATTTCGACTACAACATTTTAGAAAAAAGAGATAGAACTCTTTACCTTCGAAAAAAACAATTCCGACAAAAATGTTTTAGGCACAAAATGTTCAATCCGAATTGAATAGGAGAGTTTGGCATTTCAGATGCGTATTAGTAGTTGGCGAACTTTCTATTCTAAATCGCGAATTTATACGGATCGTCTCTCGTTTCATTGTATCCTTAGACTACCCACAGTGGTGGGTTGAATAAGGGAATGAAATGAATTCATTCAGCCTGAGGTAGTACAATGGAGGATTGAAAGTGGGTTGAATGGATTAACGGGATGAAATGTTTCATCCCGATTGAAACACTCCTTTTCCTTTTTTTTTAAGTTGCCACATGTCAAGACCTTATTGGTCTTGACTTTATCACTTTTTCACCCAATTATTTAAACTCAATTATCTCATAATAAATGATTTAAAAATAAAAAGAAAAATTCACCAAAATTCATCATTTTTTTTCCTATAAATTGATATAAATTTCATTTGATTTGGACACAAAAAACAACACTTAGTTTTCAATTTGAGCTGAATTATTACCTAGTAAATTATTTTTTTTTAATTTTTTTTTCACCAAAATTCATCATTTTTTTTCCCTACAAATTGATATAAGTTTCATTTGATTTGGACAAAAAAAAAAAAAAAAAAAAAAAACACTTAGTTTTCAATTTGGGCTGAATTATTACCTAGTAAATTAATTTTTTTTAAATTTTTTTTTCACCAAAATTCATCATTTTTTTCCCTACAAATTGATATAAGTTTCATTTGATTTGGACAAAAAAAAAATACTTAGTTTTCAATTTGGGCTGAATTATTACCTAGTAAATTAATTTTTTTAATTTTTTTTCACCAAAATTCATCATTTTTTTCCCTACAAATTGATATAAGTTTCATTTGATTTGGACACAAAAAAAAAATACTTAGTTTTCAATTTGGGCTGAATTATTACCTAGTAAATTATTTTTTTTAAATTTTTTTTCACCAAAATTCATCATTTTTTTTTCTTACAAATTGATATAAGTTTCATTTGATTTGGACACAAAAAAAAAAAAACACTTAGTTTTCAATTTAGCATTTATTTAAAAAAAATCATTATATTTTTTTTACCTATAAATTGATGCAATATTTTTTTAATTAAGTGTGAAATATTTTTTTTAATTATAAATAATAATAATAATAATTATTATTTTACTAATCATAAAAATAAAGAATATAAATAAAATAAAATAAAAGTAGTAGGGTATAGAATGATGAATTGAAGGTGGTTGAAATTTAATTTAAGTTAGCCATTAGAGTGGGGGTAAATGAAATGAATAGATGAAATATTAAGTAGATGAGAAAAAATGTAAAAAGTGTTAGATAAAATGGGGAAGTGGGATGAAACCACTGTGGGTAGTCTTAATTTGAGAGAGGTTTTAAAACTATTTCGACAAAAATGTTTTAGGCACAAAAACACTAGAGAAAGAAGATCATTTGGCTGGAATTTCTTTCGAAGATCTGCCACGACCACCATGGGTGTGGCACAACCACCAACGCCGTCGTCATCGCCACTTCCGACGGCAAAAGACGCCGAGTCTCTCTTCCGAACCAAACCTGTATCCGAAATTCGCAATGTCGAAGCCGCCACACGGAAGCAAATCCAGGACAAGAGCGAGGAGCTACGTCAGCTCGTCGGCAATCGCTACCGTGATCTCATCGATTCCGCCGATTCCATTGTTCTGATGAAGTCATCCTGTCACTCAATCTCCGCCAATATCTTAGCTATACACCACGGTATTCTTCACACTCTCTCATCCACCACCGCCGCCACCCCTACCTCAATCTCCCACAATCCCGCTAGGTCACGAATTTACGGCATTGCCTGCCGCGTCAAATACCTGGTTGACACACCGGAGAACATTTGGGGATGCCTTGATGTATCCATGTTCCTCGAGGCTGCCGCGCGGTACATGCGCGCCAAGCAGGTTCACCATGCCCTGATTTTCAATGACAAAACCAAAAACAACAATGTCCTATCGAATTTCCCTCTCCTCCAGCACCAATGGCAGATTGTTGAGTGTTTTAAGCTCCAGATCTCGCAGCGTAGCCGTGATAGATTGTTGGATCAGCCTTTGAGTCCCAGCATTGTTGACTCTGCTGATGCGACTCATGCCCTTAGCCATGGTGTAGTTGACTATGCTGATGCGCTTGCTGCTGTGGCCGTCATTGACGACCTTGATCCAATTCAGGTTTTATCCCTCTTTCTCGATTCGAGAAAGTCTTGCATTTCTAAAGAATTGAGTGTTTGTTCTTTTAATAGCCCGGGTGTGGTTGATGCGTTTTGTAGAGTTTTGAAGATAATTCAGATTACTGTGGCTCAGGTTGGAGAGTTGTTTTTGCAAGTGTTGAGTGACATGCCATTGTTTTATAAAACTATATTGGGTACGCCTCCTGCTTCTCAGTTGTTTGGTGGCATTCCGAACCCAGATGACGAAGTCAGGTCGTGGAAGGATTTTAGGGATAACTTAGAATCTGTGATGGTATTGCTTGACCGTGATTATATTGCCAAGGGTTGTTCTGATTGGCTGCGGAATTGTGGGAAGGAGATTGTTAATAGGATCAATGGGAGGTACTTGATTGATGCAATTGATAGTGGTCAACAGCTTGCTTTGGCTGAGAAGTTGATACGGGAGACTATGGAAGGTAAGCAAGTGTTAGGAGGAAGTTTGGAGTGGCTCAAGAGCGTTTTCGGTTCGGAGATTGAAATGCCATGGAGCAGGACTCGTGAACTCGTTCTAGGAGATGAAGCAGATTTATGGGATGAGATATTTGAAGATGCTTTCGGAAAGAAGATGAAATCAATTATTGACTCGGGATTTGACGAGCTGAATAAGGTTGTTCGCATGGAGGATTCAGTTCGTGGTGTTGTGGTTGCATCTTCTGACCGTGTTGATTTCCAGGCTTACCTGAATAGATCTCCATTAGCCGGTGGAGTTTGGTTTATGGAGACAACTAGCAAAAAGGTCGGATCAGTAATTGGTTCTAGAGCGAGTGCTGAAGAGAGCGATTTTCAAAGCTGTTTGAACACATACTTTGGTGATGAAGTTGGCAGGATAAGAGATGCTGTGGATAGCTGCTGTCGGAATGTGCTAGAGGACCTATTGACCTTCCTAGACTCTCCAAAGGCTGCTTTGAGGTTAAAGGTCCTAGCACCATACTTACAGAGTAAGTGCTATGGGAGCATTTCAACCATACTTGTGCAACTAAAAAATGAAATGGAGCACTTGTATGCTGCCTTGGAAGATGGAAGCAGGGAAGGTGAGCCTTCGACATCACCAGCTATTATTGTCGAGAGATCACTATTCATTGGGCGACTCTTGTTTGCATTGCAGAAGTATTCAAAGCACATTCCAGTGATACTTGGTTCACCTAGGTCATGGGCAAATGAATCTATGGTGGTCATCACTGGTAAAGCACCACACTTATTGAGGTACTCTAGAGTGACTGATGATTCTCCTGTCTCTCCCAGTCCTGGGAAGAAGATGCTTGATTCCCCTAGAAGACAGACTTCTTTAACCACTTCTGCTCTATTCGGAGTTGAAGATAGTTCAAGTTACCAACTCGAAGAACTCAATAAAACAACTCAGGATCTTTGTATAAAAGCTCATAACTTGTGGATAACATGGGTTTCCAATGAACTTTCAGCCATTCTCTCTTGCAATCTCAGACAAGACGACAGTTTATCAGCCACAACTACTTTAAGAGTAAGTGTCCCCTACCTAGTATAAGTTCGTGTTATTTAGCATTTTGCTGCTTAATAAGCTGCTTTAGTTGGCCTTTATCCTTAAGTTACTAATGTTGTTGTACTAAACTCCAGTGCTGAATCCTGGAGTTGGGAAATCTATGAATTCTCTTTTATTGCTTAGGCTGCATCACTTTATATCTAAGAGTCTGAATGCTGTTTAAGGAGAAAATCTATGTCAAATTGAAATGTTAAAACCGTATACACTTTTGCTTTACAAATCCAAGTACCCCGCAATGTCTTCTTGCTAACATCGCCTCTCCATGTCTTCTCTGCACTACATCGCCTTCTAGTGGACCTCTTCCACTCAACTGTTGACTATGGTGACCTTTGTTCTCTCTGATACAAGTTGTTGAAAAATTAGACTGCAATAGATGAGAATAACAAGAACAATGAAATAAAGAAACGAACACATAAGACTGGTTAACTCAGTTCGTCGATGTCTTTGACTACGCCAAACCATGATTATGCACTAGGTGTTACAATTTTTTATGGCCGTTACTTTGTTTTGCGTAGGTATGTAAGTAAAGCCTAAACCTTTATGCCGATAGAAACACGGCATCAACAAAACTTTAAGTCAGACAACGATCCAGGCGTCCACTTGGAGGCACGAATTGTCCCTTCGCCTGCCACCTAGGCTTGCGCCCCAAGTGGGTGCTCACTCTTAAGATTTGTTCTCACATTCTTCCCTTGTTCCTACGACAGTTTTGGCTCCATAACCTAACACGTTCTACCATATATCAGGGATAACACTTGCCCTGAAATCTGACTTAAGGTCTGGGCTTTCTAGCTAGAAGTGTCAAATCATCCAATGTCTCGTCAGTAATCAACTACAACTAGGTCCAAGCTAACCACCACAAGCCCATGTTTAGGCACATCGATTTGTGGTTGTACACTCTCAAAGACTATAACAAAATTCATGACATTCTTAAAACATCTAAATCCATTGGAGATGAGAAGATTCCTATTATCTACTTATATATCTCAAATTTGACATCTTCAAAAAAGAGGTAGGGGGGGGGTAAAGGATCAGTTAACCTCGGGAATGAGGACCCTTTAGGAAGATACCACGGCTAATTACAGGAAGAAAACCAAGACATATGCTTCCCATTAGGAATAAACATGATCAATAGGGATGACCTTAAATACCTGCGCAAAAACCATTTTGTTCCACCGTTCCACTATTTTATCGGGAAAATGCTTAGGGACTCTATGGTAAGCCATTAAAAGCTAACTTATGGACAAATCTTTTCTACCTAGACTCGTCGTATCATTCACTTCTTCATATTGACCAAAGCATCTAAGATGAGGCGGCCATCAAAGAAACCATTCTAAGCCATTCATCTCGTCTCCGTCTCCACTTACATCACATAGAAAGCGCCTTCTATAAAATCTTATACACACTTGTCACAAGGTTTATGAGTGCAAAGAAGATTGTAAAATCGGAGTTAATGGTCTTAATTACTGTTATCAAATAGAAAAAGGGGTCTTGATTGCCACATTATTGACATGGGAAGTAAAGAAGACTTTAAGGAATTCTTCTTTAACCATCTCCCAGAAAGGTTTCAAGAAGGAAGAATGCCATGAGAAACCCCATGTCAAGTTTCTTCTTTGGAAAGAGGACTTTGATATCTACTATAGCTTAAGTGCTCAAGATTCTTTCCAACCCAAGGACTCAATTATCAGTCTATTATCATTCTCCTCGCATAAAAGGGTTCACAAACATCAGTTATTTTATCAACAATATGTCTAGTCCTAATAGTGTTAGCAGAGTCATATAGAATCTTTTCTTACTTTTGGGATCTCCCTAACAGTGCCAACCTTCTGTATATGTCTAGAATTATGGTTCCTTTCACAGGTTTTAATTTTGATTTTTCCCTGACTGTACCTAACATCCTCCTCAAATTCATTCTTGCATTGAGGTCTCCTACTTGATCACATCTTTCAGAAGAAACCCATATTCTCCAACCTATTGATCTTAATACTCACAAAGAATTTCACTCTCCTTCGCCCTAACGTCCCTGACCCCCTTCCTTGTTTGAATGGTTGAACCTCAAGCTTCTTCATATCCAGGCACCTACACACAGATTCTGCCCCATTTTTCTCTCCTTTTGCCTTTTGGTACTTGGAAAACATGTTTTAGGAATTTTTGACCACGTATAAATAGGAAGCACTTGTCTTGATTTGTTAATCAGTTCTTCCTACATCTATCTCCCTTTTCTCTCCATTCTTTCTCTCAATCCATCATAGATCTATTTCTTTTCCAACCTATTATTTTCCCAATTTTCTAATTGCTATATCTTTCTCCCTACCTTAATGGATTGGTGATTGAAAGCACATCTTGAGGCATTCCATAATTAATTGATCGAGTATTTTGTATATACATTCATCTATTCCTGCAATTGATTTTGTTATTATTCATGTGTATTGACTTGGCGCATAGGGTTGACAACCATTGTTTTCACCATTAAATCCTATTCGATTCTCTTATCTATTTAATATAGTTTTATTGAGTTTACATTCAACATTTATCACGCGAATTTGGTTGCTTGGATCAAGATTAGAGCTATTATTTTGGTACTTAGAGACATAGTTTACCATTCTTCACAGGGTGATATTTGATTACTTGTGTGACTGTGTCTTCTTGCACGTAGAAACTATACCCTAGTTTTAGCACAAGTTTTTGGCTCCGTTGCCGGAGATCAAACCTGGGTCACCTGTGTGACAGGGGGGGTATACTTACCACTGTACTACAATGACATTAATATCAACACTAAACAGGAACCTAGCGACCAGCCATTGCATGTGTTTCCCATCAAATAAGTTGCACCATATGACATAAATGCATATACAAATTTATGATGTTTATCTGCCAGCTTATGTCGTCCTTCTAAATTCTAGTTTAAAACTGTTTGACCTTCTATGCTCTTATTAAAAGAAATGAGAAAGGTTAACATTCTTCATATACCTTTTATTTCATTTTTGCCTTATTATCCAATATATATTTGTTTGAGAAATTTTATTGTTTATAATATATTTTTTATAAGAAAAAAGAATTATATTAAAGAGAAGGTCAATCTACAACCAGATTTGAACAAGAAGTCCATCCACAATAAACAAAATACAAGGATTCTATACTAGGAAAGAGCAGCATCCCGCTCTCTTTTCAAATCATTAAGAGACAACCCCCTAAATCCACCATTAGCATATGCCCAAAGAGAAGCCAAAGAAACAACTTTATCTCACAAGAGATGGCTCGGTAGATGCCGACTTTTGAAAATTATTGCGTTCCTTTCCTGCCAAATACTCCACACTCCCACAAACGACTTGCCTCTCCTCCTTTCCCAAACCCCTTGAAGTGAATCTGGAGAAGAGAAGAAATAGATTCAAGACTCACTCACACTTCTTTAGCCACCTCAAACAAACGGTTCCAAAGATAACGAGAAAAGCTACAGGAGGAAGAGGTGATCGGTGTTTCGTTAAACTCCTTGCAATTTACGCACCAACTAGGCGATAAACATTTAGAAGGACATTGAAGCTGCAATTTGTCGTAAGTATTGAGTTTATCGAGCACTAAAATCCAGATTCAGCAAATTTTGTAAGGGATCTTAGACTTCCAAACATAAGATGGAAAAAGAACGATGGAGTAGGACTCTGAATCAAGAAGTTAAGAAAAGATTTACAAGAGTACTTTCCGGATCCCTCTAACAACCAGGCACGATAATCTTCATTATTCGACAAACGGACACGAGATAAGGAAGAAAGAAGCATACCGACATCATCTGCTTCTCTATCATATCCGGGTATTTGGAGTTACGAAGGTGAGGCCGGAAGTTCTCGTTCCTTCACCTCTACAATATTCCGAAAGAAATGAAAATTCAATGATATATAATCTCCCCCCTCCCCAAGCTCTTGAAACTCAACAATAGGGGACCCAAGGATTAGAGATAGACTATACAAACGAGGAAAGAGATCTTTGAACGAAAAATTGCCTGACCAAACATCTTCCCAGAAATGAAACTGAGCTCCGTTACCTACCTTTAACCAAAGAAAAGGACCGAATAGGCGGTGACACTGACGAATAATTATTACTATTTGTTTATTATATTAATAATTATTATTACTATTTGTTTCTATAAGTCTTATGATGCTTACATCCATTTCTTTATTTTGGTACAGGATTTGAGACAGTTATATTGCATATTATAACCTTCTGAATCCAAAGTCTTATCTATCACTAATCACATAATTTAAAGAATTAATAAATGGGTTTTTCGATATACCAAGCTTAATCACCCCTTTAATCTTATGCAGGGTTGGGAGGAGACAGTTGTCAATCAGGATCAGTCTGCTGACAGCCAGTCAGAGATGAAAATATCACTTCCTTCCACGCCTTCTCTATATGTTACCTCATTTTTGTTCCAAGCTTGTGAAGAAATTCACCGGGTTGGAGGTCATGTACTTGACAAACTGATTCTTCAAAATTTTGCCTCGAAACTACTTGAAAAGGTATTTTCATCTAATATTTCATTCCTTCATAATTGGTCTTCAACTGATAGCTATATTCCTGTAAACAGTTTGACACAATGAGATTAAATAGTTGTTCATGTGTATATCAGACCCCTTGCGTCAGCATCTAATCCATCCCGATTATAGAAATCTAGTCTTATCAGAAGTGTGTGTTTATTTGTGTTTAAGCATTGAAGTATTCAAGACCCTTTACAACTAACCATGATTTATGCGTCTGATATTATGTTATTTTATTTTTCATGAACATAAAATTTAAATTGTATTAATCTACAAAGGTATTTACAAGCAACACAATGACATTGCCTCGTGTAAATGATTTTACGGCAGCATGTAAACACACTATCATGAATTTCTCAGTTCGTGCATGTTATCTAGTTCTCGTAAGCCTTAAGGATTTTCCCTAGAAGGCTTAACTAACTTCTTTCAAGATTTTGACGAGGTCTGTCTTCCTTCCTAAACAGTGCTAGTCCACTAGAATCAATAAAGTGCAGCAGCTAATGAGAGGCTTTTTTCATCCCTGTAATAGGCTGTCGTAGTATAGTGTGCTCCACTTCATTTATCTACCGATACTTCTCCACATTCTTCAAGACCAGCTCATTCAAAAAGCGATGGTTTTGACCTTTCGTATTTCGCCGTACAAAAGACAGTCATCGGAGTTTGTTCCTCCCAATGTTCAAATTTCCCCTTGGTGCAAGCTAACTTGCACACCATGTCCAATAATAATAATAATAAAAAAAACTACAGGAATATGTTCAACTAACCAGACTTCAATTTGCAACCGAACTATGATTTCGTCACTCTTCCCAAGCCAATGCCACAAAGAAACACTTCTGCTGAGGGTCAATATCACTTGGTTTTCCTTGATCTATATTATGAATTAGATTAGCTGGTAATGACCGTGAATATAAAGGGGAAACTGCCAGATGTTATGTCCCTTGATTAGAACAAGTTTTTCTCTGTCAATTTACTAGTTTAGCATTAATACAACTAGGAGAATCATATATTATCCCACTCCATACTTGCTTTTGGCTGAGCTGATGCAGTTATAACCATGGCCATGTTTTGTCTACATTCTCAATCATATGCTTCTGGTTGTGGCTCTCATTTTGCACAAATTTCTCCCTGTTAATCTGCAGAAATTTCTTCATGTCTGATATGTCGTTATAAATAGAGCTTTCCTGCAACTTTCCATTTTTAATAATATGTATAACAACATATAGGACTGTTATGAGAAAGCTATTAACTACTCCCTCCGTCTCGGAATAAATGTCACACTTTGAATTTTTTGGTCAACTAAGTTGAACTTTGACCAACACTTAATGATAAATTATTTATCTTCATGAAATTTTAAAATTAGTTATGGATAATGTTTCTATTCGTGTATCAATAACCATTTTTAGATTAGTATGAAGATAATCAATTTTTTATAACTTCTTGGTCAAATTTAAACATAGTTCATCAATAAAGTTAAGGTGCGACATTTATTCTGGGACAGAGAGTATATACCTTGAGCTAGACACTACTAGTTGGGAAAGCTTGAATTTAGACTTACTTCCATCTCTCCCCTTTTTCCTCACCTCTTTCGTTGACAAGTTCATATGCCGATTCATGTTAGATGTCCCAAATCAGTTTGGGACTAAAGACTTTGTTGTTGATGTTGTTGTCGTTCTTGTGTCAGAATTGTATTGACAAGCTAAGGCTCCATTTTGGTGGCAAGAATTTATACAATGTAATGGGGGGAATAGTGGCTTATAAGGAAAAAGAGACCACAATGGAGGATTCCCACATTAAACCCTCAATCACGGGTCTACATTCCTTGTTCCATGAAGTAATCACGAAATCATCGTTTATCTAATTTTAACAGTTAGTATTTGGAACATGAGTCTTGCACTGGTTTTTTTTTTTTTTGTGATGATGCTTATCTTTGATCAAAACGGTTTATGCGCTCCTCTAGCTCAGCATGAATTTATACATTCCATTATATGCTTATGTAGGTCATTGCTATTTATATGGATTTTCTTTCTACCGGAGACACACCAGCCACCCAAGTGTCTGAAAAAGGAGTTCTGCAAGTTATGTTAGATTTAAAATTTACTGCTGACGTTCTCTCCGGGGGTGATTTTAGTGGAAATGAGGAGCTATCAAAAACTCCAAAAGTGAAGATTCCCTTTAGACGGAAGCAAGATGTGCAACAGTCAAAGTCACTCACCAGAGAGCGTCTCGAGGGGTTAGTTAATCGCCTTTCACAGAGGCTGGATCCAATAGACTGGCTCACGTAAGCTTTTTTAACTGGAGGCTTTCTTACTAATTCAAAAATACATTAACCGTTGTACTTAAGCTGCTAATTTAATTATTTTATCTGTATGTATCTTTGAGTCTGCTATATTTAATCGTTATGCCTTTACTATGTCAACAAGAATCAAACAATTGCGTTAATTTACTCAAAATAGTTTATGTATCTTTTCTGCTTGATTTTTTTTTAGCTCAATGCTTTCTTGATGAAGTTTCTGTTTCTACTACAATAAACATTACATTCGAGCTCCCAAAATCAGAACCCTTGCAGTGTGGACCTTCCATGTCTACTGTAAGAAAGGTCTAAAAGGCTTGTATCTTTGTGTCCCATGGCCAATTCATTTCTTACTCCCTCCGTTCCAAAATGATTGTCCATTTTTAAGTTTGAGGGACTTTCTGAAAAAGTTGGCTTTTAAGCATTTTTAGTAGCAAATTTACATTGGCACCCTTACTATCTTATAGACTTATAACTACAAGTGCATAAAAATGATATTCTTAAAGGTGATTGTAGTAAAATTTCTAAAAAATGGACAGTCATTTGGGGACAAAAAAAATCTCAAAATGAAGTCTCATATTGGTACATTTCCTTTTTTTGTTTTTTTACTATGTAGTCATTTGGGATGGAGAGTAGTTTTTGATGAGGACTTGGAAAACACCATCAAATTGGTTACTACAAAAGTGATTATAGTCCTGGAACTTAACCTATAAATTATCTTCTCCGTATATAGGTGGTATCTTCCCCCTTGCTGTTTGTTCTTTAAAAGGATGTAGCATTGGAAACTGAAAGATTCTAGTAGTATGATTCATTGTTAACGAAAAATGCTTGACTTGAATATTGGTAAGGTCAAATCTGATTTTTCCTGCAAAATATTCGTGCTTATTCTGGGAATGAGAGTCTCTTAAGTACCTCAAACTTTAGCTCAAAGTTATTTCATTGATTTATTACATGGAGTTTGTGCTAAAGACCACCGGTTTACTTTTCGAAGCCCAGGAGATGCATTCATCAAAATGTTTTCAAGGATAGGTGCTTACAATGGTCTCTGTCAAAATGCGCAGTGTTTTTAAGAAGAGACATGCTTTTAATTTGAGTGTTTCTCATTACTTTTTTCTCAAATAAGGAGAATGTTTTGTCCCTTGTTGCATAATAATGGTATCAACTAATAAGGCTGCTGATGGCGTTGGGAAGATAGGTACATTTTGGGAAAGAGTTTGAAATTCCTTGATAATTGATCCTAGATTTTGCTTGCGATTTACTTAACATATTCTGGGTGAAATAATCGTTAAACTGTGATTTCCTTCACAATAAATTAATAGATAAATCAATATAATAAACCATCTCTCGTGATTTCATCATTGTCTCTAATGATTTTTTGAATATCAGGTATGAGCCTTTCCTATGGGAAAATGAAAGGCAGTCCTACCTACGACATGCCGTCCTTTTTGGATTTTTTGTGCAGCTGCATCGGATGTACACAGATACCGTGCAGAAATTGCCTACTAACTCAGAATCAAATATAATGAGATGCTCCACAGTTCCTCGCTTCAAGTACCTTCCCATAAGGTTGATCTCATTGATCATTGACTCGTTTATTCACCATTAGTATTTCATTTGTGGTAAAAACTTCTGCCATACTGATGGACAACAGGACAAGAGAAAAACAAACTCTTACCATATTAGCCTGCTTTTCATTTGGCTTCGATGCGGTGGCCTAAATTGTACTCCCTCCGTCCCTAAATGAATGTCGAAAAAAGTTTCAAATTCGCTCTTGATCAAGAGCAAATTTGAAACTTTTTTCGACATTCATTACGGGACAGAGGGAGTACAATTTTAAGCTGGATAGCTGGCTGTAGTTTGTTTGGCATTGTTTTTGTGTTGGTGGTCTTTTCATTTTAAAATAAGAAATAATGAAATATCCTTGGTGGGTGTGCATTTACTTCTCACATTCTTACAATTCAATATGACTTATAAACCTTGCATGAATTGTCCAGTGCTCCGGCATTGTCAACCAAGGGGACAAGTAAGGCATCTAGCTCCACAATGGATGATGTTTCTGCAAGAAGTCCCTGGAAAACTTATACGCATGAGGAACTTTCCCGAAATATTGACTTTGATGATAACTCAGGTTTTGGGGTGGCAACTCCATTCCTCAAGTCCTTCATGCAGGTAAGTCTTAATTCCTTTACAGTCTTCTCATCTGTAGTTCTCTTGCATTACAGTTGAACAAGTATTAGTTGCAATCTAAGACTTGAACATTATTTAGCCTGCCTGGGAAGAGAGGGAGAGGGGATTGACATGTGTTGTGCTGTCAGTGCTGATGTCTTCTTTGGCATGTTCACAAGTAGTTTTTACTCCCTCCGTCCCTGCCTTTTTTTTTTTTTTTTTTTTTTGGATAAGTTACTAAATTATCCATCATCCAACAAGAAGTTCTCACTCACACTTACACTCATGATGTAATATGGTGAGATCATTAAGAGTTCTTACGTACTTATGTTACTAAAATGCTTAAATTCCAACTTTCTTAAATCTCCCTCAAAGTTACAATTGGACATATACTTTGTGACAGAGTTAGTAATATGGATTTTGCTAAAGGATCCTGCCAATCCCTGTATCATCTTGCAGCATATATTCATAGTGCATTATGGGCTTTGGCCTTGTGTTTGGGCATGTGGATATTAGAAACCGCACTTATGCATGCTGTTTCTTATTCATTTTCTTGTTTTCTAAATCAGTTTTGGAAGTTTTCTTAATTTAAAATATAAGCTTGTTTGTATAGAAACTGATATTTTTTCAGGTTGGGAGTAGATTTGGGGAGAGCACAATGAGATTAGGATCTATTCTAACTGATGGGCAAGGCAGATTTGGTGATATATTACCTGCTCAAGCTGCTGGGCTTCTTTCATCATTTACAACTGTGAGATCAGATAATGGGACAAATAATATCTTCTCCTAGTATAAGAATACAAAAACTAAAAAGAGTGTAAAGAAATTATTTGGCATAGAGAATTAGAAGATAACAAATTGTATTGTCAATGTGTATTTTTGGCTTGGGTAGACTTTCTGTAGAAACTTGTTGGACAAAGTGAACTCTTTTTGATATTGTGAAGAAGTTGTGAATTTATAATCAGTTCAGTTATAAAGAAATGAAATTAATAAATGTATTACATTGCCCCTTTGTGAATATGGTTTATGGGAACATCAAATTTCTGGTGCATACATTTTACAACATATTTAGTGTTGGAAATCAATTATGAGTTGTCATTCATGATCATGATATTGGTACCTTTTCGGACGTGGTGATCTAGAATCGAATCATTGATTATTTAATCAATACATTTATCTTCAAATGAATTACGTTCTTGTGTCATTGGGAAATGGATGGATGAAAAACAAGCAATGTATCGGAGCAATATTTCCCCCGCAGTCAAAAATGTTGTGGATCAATGTTTTATAATTCAACAACTGTTTGTTCATAAGTTTGAAGTTGGCATTTGTAGGAATGTCTTTGATTATGGTATAAGAGTAAGTTTAGAAAGAAAAAAAAAAAAAGAAAAAAGTCTTGTTGTTGTATGAACGGTATAAATCGAGTACGACCATTGGTGATAAAGTGAGCAAGGCCCAATGTATTGGCCCAAAGTAATATTTACATAAGTCCCAAGTACGACATAGGGAATGGGCTTTCCTAGTTATGCTCGTCATGCCTTCTCATCATTTTCCACTATGTCGATCTGAAAATAATAGAGAGATTTTATAACTAAGACAGAAATATAGATATATGCTGATCAAGGCATACGTAGATGCCGACCAAGGCATCTCCCAAATGTCGATCAGAGCCTACCCGGCCACCATCATTACAAGGGGAATGAGATTCCCTACCCTTGGTCACCTCCTTTCATGGCATGCACATATGTCGACCAACACTTTATACCGAGCAGCAAGCCTCCTATGCATACACAAAGAAGGCTATTCTAATCCTACTATAACAAGAACTGTGGGAATTATGATACGAGTAGGATTTGACTCCTTATCTCACCTAACTTTCTATCCAAGGCAGGACTCTATATCCTACACCAATAAATACAAGCCACAATTCACACCAATGGGGTACACATATTCTTTTGACCCTGAACTGTTGTCAATTGATTTGCTCTCATATACACAAATACTTACTCTCACGCCGGAGGGCCTTCACCGGTGAAGCCCCGACTTAGTTTACGTGTTTGTTCATCTTTTTCAGGCTATTCAAACATTCAGGATACAACCTACCGCTGGATTTGGGTTGATCCGACGTTTTTGGCATCATCAGTTTGGTTACATTGCCGGGAAACGATCGAATTATCCTTTGAATAGCCGAAAAATTTCTGCTCCGTTCTCCTAATCCTAATGGAAAAAGGATACACTGCTAGTATCACTACTGATCAGGATAACCCTATTATGGAGGAGATTCATGGCAACGCTAGGACTACTATTCCTTTTGCCAATGGAGGACTGCCGCCTCCCCCACCCCTGAACGATGGGTGCCACCACTAGGAATGACCTTATGTTCTAGTGGATAACCAATAACATAAATTCTATTGAACCCTCCAACAAGCGCCGCAAGGCCGCGAAATGCCAGATGCCAGGGCGCGATCGCGCTGCCTCTCGGATCCGGGTAATTTCATAGGAGCACATGATACTGGACATTCACGAAGATGACAATGAAGACACACTTCTGTCCATACCAGATAGAGCCCCTCATCTCGTCAGCGGCCAGAACTCAGGGGCCAACCATGACTTGAGACAAGGAGAACTGCAGGACGTAGACGAGCTGGTTGAAATGGAAGACCTAGACATAAATGGTGAAGAGTGTAGAAGACTTAGAGAAATAATCACTAAGACTTTGCAGTTCCGAGACGGTCCAGAAATGGAGCCTGTGGATGAATTGGAAGAAATTATACTCAATCCCGACTACCAAGAGCAAATAATAAAAATCGGGGGGCAACTTTCCCCATAAGAAAGGGAGGAGATCATCACCCTACTAACGAATATCATGGATGTCTTTGCCTGTAAGGTCGAGGATATGAGAGGAATAAAGGAAGTTGTGGCCGTCCACAGGCTGGAGGTCGACCCGTCTGCTAAACCTATCAAGCAGACAAGAAGAATTTTTGCTAAATAACAAAGAAAATGCAATCAAGGAGGAGGCACAGAAATGGCTAAGTGCTGGGATCATCAGAGAGGCAACCTATCCTGTTTGGTTGGCCAATGTTGTGATGGCCAAAAAACAAAACGGGAAGTGGCGAATGTGTGTAGATTTCACAGATCTCAACAAAGCCTGCCTGAAAGACAACTATCCCCTCCCCAGAATTGACAAGCTGGTAAACTACATTGCCGGCCATAGGGCTCAGCTTCCTGGATGCATATCCTGGTTATCACCAGATAAAAATGACGGAGGAAGACATTGAGAAGACAGCCTTCCAGGCAGCCGAAGGAATTTATTGTTATACCATGATGCCTTTCGGGCTCAAAAACGCTGGTGCAACCTACCAACGCATGGTCAACAAAGTATTTGGGGAGCAGATAGGCCGAAAAATGGAAGCTTATACTGATGACATGGTCATTAAGACTAGGAATGGGACCTTGAAGAAACCTTTGGCAACCTAAGGGCGAACATCATGAAATTGAATCCAAGTAAGTACGTGTTCGGGGTGACGGCCGGAAAGTTCCTAGGCTTTATGGTGTCACAAAGGGGGATTGAGGCAAATCCGGAGAAGATTAAAACCTTGATCGACATGAACGAACCTACCAACGTTAAGGAAGTCCAAAGGCTGAATGGGAGAATAGCAGCCCTTGGTAGGTTTATTGCAAAATATGCGGAGAAATCACTACCTTTCTTCAAAGTTCTCAAGGGGACCATGAGCTTCTACTGGACATCTGAATGCTCAGAATCATTAAAACAGTTGAAGGAGTACTTGGGCTCCTTTCCAGTGCTAAAGAGCCCAGTCATGGGAGAAATGATGTACATCTCCCTAGCAGCCACTAACCACGCCATATCTGTTGTGCTAGTCCAAAATGAGGGAAACACTCAGAAACCGATCTACTATGTTATCAAGGCACTATCAGATGTGGAAGGAAGATACTTTAATGCAAAAAAAAATAGCTTACGCCTTGGTCTTAGCTGCAAGGAAGTCACGAGCATACTTTTTCGCACATCCCATAAATGTGTATACTAACACGCCCCTCAAGAATATCTTGCACAAGTTGGACTGCTCAGGACGTCTCCTTAACTGGTCTATCGAACTCACTGAGTTTGATATCAATTACCAGCCTAGGAAGACACTCCTAGCACAGCCTCTGGTCGATTTCATGGTTGAGACCGCCTTCACAGGTGAGCACGACCCCACCTCCCGTAAGCACAAAAAGCCTACGGGGGAAGAACCGACCATCGAGCTTCCACCTAACTGATGGGTCATATACACAGATGGTTCAGCTACTGAGGAAAGAAGCGGAGATGTAGTAGTACTGGCAAGTCCCGATGGGGAGCACACTATCCAGGACATAATCAAATTCAAGTTTTCTGCTTCCAACAATCAAGCTGAGTACGAAGATTTAATATTTGGCATAAAGTTGGCATCGTTCTATGGAGCAACAAAGATCGCCGTCTTCTGCGACTCCCAACTTGTAGTCAAACAGATAAAAGGGGAGTACAACACTCAACACCCTATACTTACAAAATACAAAGATCTCGTCCTAGACATTGTGAACAAGTTGGAATTTTTAAAAATAAGTCAAATAGTCCGGGAAGACAACCAAGTAGCAGACGTTCTATCTAAATTGGCAACTATTGATATGGTAGATCCAGACACTAACCCACTCATAGTCTTTGCCGAAAAACCTGATTATGAAAGACTACGAGTAATGCTCCTGGACGGGGAGGAGAAGTGCTGGATAGACGAATACATGGACTTTATCGAAAAGGACCAAATGACGAAGCACTTGCTAGCCTCATCAAGAATAAATCAGTAAGGTTCACAGTGTGCAACGAGATCCTTTACAGAAGATCATTCACAAAACCCCTACTGAGATGTGTCCACCCTAAAGAAATAGAAAATCTCTTGGCAAAAGTCCATGAAGGCATTTGTGGCGGTCACTCGGGGGCCAGAACCTTGGCGGACAAAATTATCACGCTAGGTTATTACTGGCAAAATCTGAGAGATGACGCACAAGCCTACGTCAGAAAGTGTGACAAATACCAGAGATACGCAGACATCCCCAGACTCCAATCAATGGAACAGACTCTAATAATCCCTACTTGGCAATTTGACATGTGGGGAATTGACATCATCGCACCCTTCCCCCCCTGCCCGAGGAAATTGCAAATATGTGATCGTAGCAGTCGACTACTTCTCAAAATGGATAAAGGCAAAGGCCTTAGCCAAAATCACAGAGGAGAACGCAATCAAATTTGTCTACGACTTCATCTAGTGTCGCGTCTCACACACTATCATCTCGGATCATGGTCTCCAGTTCTTCAAGGCCTTCACAGCTGAGTTGAACAGACTAGGAGTCAGACACATCAAATCTTCTGTAGGTAGACCACAGTGCAATGGACAAGCGAAAGCAGCTAACAAGCTGGTGCTAACAGCCCTAACCAAAAACCTAGAAGGAAGTGATGGTAGATGGTTGGACGAACTTCCCTTAACTTTGTGGGCAGTTTGCACAACCACCCGGGGGCCAACCGAGGAAACCCTATTCGCACTGACCTTTGGGTCTGAGGCTATGGCACCAGCTGAAATGGCTATCCCTACAACAAGAAATGCCAACTATGATGAACAGATCAACAAGGTCAACAGACTGCTAAACCTATACCTAGTAGATGAAAGAAGACTAGCTGCTTAGATGAGAATGGTGAACTACAAGCAAAGGACTAAAACCTACCACGAAAAAAGGTCAACAAAAGAGTATTCCAAGTCGAGGACTGGGTACCTAGAAAAATAGAAGCTACAGGCAAAAAAGCTGAGCAGAACAAACTCTCCCCAAACTGGGAAGGCCCTTACATCATCACTCAAGTTATTAGAGTAAGGACTTACATAATGAAGACTCCAGATGGACAAGAGCTGAAACACCCGTGACACTCCGATCACCTACGGAAATACTATCACTAGTTTACAAATTTGTCTTTTGATTAAGTAGATTAGTTTAGTTAGTCCTTTTCCCATTTGCAAATAGACTAGGATTACAGTTCGATTTAATCAATTTTAGTCAATAAATTTAGCTTTCATCAATAAGAGTATGACTAGCAAGACAAGTGCAAAAGACGAGCAACCTACTGCTCGCACCTTAGGCAAAATGCCTAAGGGTAAAAAGACGAGCAACCTAGCTCTCACCTTGGATGAAACATCAAAGTGATAAAGACGAGGAGTGACCTCGGTATATCCATCATGACAATAAGTCGGGAACCCTTGTCCAACTAAAAAGGGTATAAATTACCTAAGTGTTATATCGAGCAACCTCCTCGACCTAAAAGGATCAATTCCTAAAAGTACAAATGTCGAGCAAGATGTCCCAGACATATGGCAAATGGACTATGTCGAGCACCCTCCTCGGCATAAAGAGGTTGAAAACTTATGCAAACATACAACCAACATATAAACAAACAAAAGCAGTTCAAATATGGGCATGCAAAGGAAAAGAGACATGTGTTGAAGCAAAAACATATCATATTGATAAAAACCGAGCAATGCCTCCCAAAACAGGGCCAAGGCATGCTGGCCAAAATATTTTGCCTCCCTTAAAATGGGCTAAGGCATTTTTACACAGAAAAGAAGGGGTGATACTTTTTCATTTACATCAACAATACAAGAAAGAAAAGTCTTCAGGCTTGGTCGTCATTCCCAAACAAATCATCCTGCTCGACCTCAACTTCAGGGATTGTGACCTGCCCGGCTTGACCTTCCTCAACCTCCTCCTCTCCATCCGAAGCTTCCTCATCTTGTATCTTCTCAATTAAAGCATTAATGTTCTAGGAGTCAACTGGGGGAGGGACCCAAGCTGGGCGACCTTCTCTAGAGTCCAGGGAGGCAATGACATTCAGGGCATTTTCGAAATACGACACTAAAGAGTGCCCATACCTGGCAAGGTCATCATAGGCGTCTTGACAGATAAGCCGAGAAAGCAAACTCGCATCGGCATTTAAAGTCAAGTCCACCAAGGCCCTTCTGGCCAAATGAAGATAGCCATCACAGTACATGGTGGCCGTTTTCTCTGCTAGGGCCTACTTGAAGGCCGGGCTGACCTTATATTGAGCTATGACATCAGCTACCTGGGAAGAAAGGCTAGCCTCCAAGTGTTTATACAGGGCATCTGAGTCCTCGGTACTCCTCTTTAGCTCATCCCTGAGCCTCTCGATCTCCTCTTGCCTGGCCTTGATGGCTTCCTCGGCTCTTGCCTGCGCCTCCTGGGCCACCCTCTTAGCCTCCTCGGCTTCGGCCTTAGCAGCCTTTTGCTCATCAACCTCCTTCCTCAGCGATTTCAGAAGCTACACGACTTTATCCATGTCGGTTTTATTCTTCTCTATCTACCGATCAAGCTTCTGCTCCAGGTCATCGGCGGCCTTGATTCATATGGCCTTATACGCCGTGACCATGAAGAGCTATACAAAGAGCAAGAAAAGTTAATAAAAGAATGCAAGTATGAAAGACGAAGAAACAATAACTAGAAGACGACCACAATTTACCTCGCTCAAGAGAAGGTGTTTCCTGTTGACCAAGTTCTCCCTGCTCGGCTTTGTATCGAGTAAGTGATCAAGAAGGTCTTCATCCATAGCCCGGTAGATGATGGGCTGGCCTAGCCTCAACTTTGGACCCTTGCAGGCAAGAATGTCCAGGCCTTTGATGGTGGGAGGCCGGCATAACATTTGGGCCACCTGCTCAGCCTCAACATATGATTTTACATTTCGCGCAATAACCTCAGGAGAGGAGGGATCAACGACAACCCTTTTTGAGGAGGGCTCCTCTTGCAAGGATTTTTCCCTTGGCCTTTTCTGGCCAGAAGTCCTTAGGCCGGCATCAGCCTCCTTGGTCTCGGTTAGACCGATTAATCTCAGTGCCTCCTCGCCCTAAGGGGTCAACCCTTGGGACCCCTGTCCCTCCTCGGTCTGGGCATCTTGCCCATCATATTCTTCCTTGGCAGAGGCTCCAGCACCTCCCACCTGATTTAGGGACTAGGCCCCAGCCTCCTTTGTGGAGAGGACGGCTTGACGGGCAGTGGCATCCTACCGTCTTTTGTTTTTTGCCGAGGACCCTGACGTCATCCTCTTCAGCTTCATCAAAGCTTGGGGGTCCAAGATTTCATCCTCCATCTGTTTGATTTTTTCCTCGGTTAAGTCTGCAAAGACGAGTAAGGTATGGTTAATAAAAATAACGAGGAATGAGATATTAATATTACAATAACAAGTATAAGAGGCGAGAAGAAAGAAAAATTACAGCCGACTACACCGTCCTCGGCTAAACATCTATCGTCATATAGCTTGGAGATGTCACACTCATCATGGAAAACAAAACCGGGGTGCACCCTCCAAATCCAAATATCTATTTCCTCTCAGGACGGGGACGAGGGGCATCAGACCGTCCAAAAGACCAGGCATAATGTCAGCCTGTATATAGTACCTCTGGACGGTCTCCAAACTTAACCAATATAGAGTCCCCACCTGGGCAAATTGTTCCAGCCTCTCCCCACGACGATCACTCTATTCAGGCCTCCATACTTGTTCAGGCACTCCAAGGAACTTGGAGGGAGCAGCAAATTCCCAGCTCTGTCAGCTTTCCACCCTTATGACATGATTGTTCCAGTCTGAGACCTTGCTCAACATAAGGTGAATGAGCTTAGGGCGATTAGGGTCACTCCTCACCACTATAACACGGGTGTCCTCATTATAGCTCACCGTGAAGAAATTGTGAAAAGCCGACTGGCAAGGCTCGAAGCCAAGACTACGGCATAACACTATGAAGCCGGTTAAGAATCTCACGGCGTTAGCCCCAATCATGGCAGGAACGACTTACATATCCTCTAAGAATTCGCAAATGAATGAAACGAGGGGAAGGCGAAGTCCTAGTTGAAATTATTTGTAAAAGAAGTGTACGTGGTTTAAACTATACATAAAATCCCTTATGGCATCCTTATCATGGACATGAGCACCAGGGACATATGTAAGTCGGTATTCCTCTCTCGACACTCCATACTTATTGTACAGCTCCTCAATCATAGGTTCCCCGGCCCTGGCTGACCTAGGCCTAGGAGTGCTAGAACTACCACGTTGGGACCTACCACGACCTCTTGAACGGCCACCAGCACGAGATCCCTCGACAAAAGCATCAACTATCCTCGAAGATGAGGAGGGACCTAATTTGGGAAGGGAAGCACCTATTCCTCTCCTAGCTATATCTGCACAACAAACAAAAAAGATTAAATTTTGACAAAGGCATGGATAAATGACGAGGACGAGGAAGAATCCCTCCCCGTCTTAATAAGTCAATGTCGAGGAGGGATTCTTACCCATGGACGCTCCAGGGGTTAGACTTCAAGTAATATAAGTTGATGTGGTTGAGGATTTCTGTCCAACCTTAAAACACCATGATATTTTGGGAATCTATGCTAAGTCGATCAATCCTAAACCGACTAGGATAGGCAACGTTGGTCCTAGACGTTTGATATCTCGTTAGAATTTCCCCAATTTCATTCAAACTCACCATCATCCATGGCCCATCAACACGTTGATAAATTTGAAGGTTCTGGGTGTGATAACAGTAGAGGGCGTTTGGTTTACTTCTCTAGGTTCTTGCCATGACTATTAACGAGGAAATCACAAAAATAAACTCAAGAAAAGCTTCAAAATGGACAACAATGACGGTTCAAGGGTTTCGAAGCAAAACCCAGTTGAAATTCAAGTACAAAGCTCTGAAAATACGAGAAAGAGAGATTAGGGAAGAAATTTATACCTGATTTGAAGTTTGTTGAAGAAAAAACACGGAAGAATGAAACAAATCTAAGAAATTAGACCAAGAAATGTCAAGAAATCGCCAGAAATTTTACACCTTATGGGTATCTCTCAAATTGCTACAGTGATAAAAGAGTAAAAATGAAGGAGATTTCTATTTTTATACCCAGATCCCTGAACGGGCATGGGTCGCTCAAATCAGGTTGAGGCGTAATTTCCCTCTCCTCATTAATGGTTCTAGCGTGTTCCCAAGAGGAATGTCCCGTCAATGATGGGCGCGTCTACCAACATGTAATAACCGGCGGATAAATAATTGTTGCCTCGTAATTCGAAAATACCTCTACGCATACGTAAAATCGAGGACGAGCACCACTTCCTACTTGGCAAATCCGAGCTAGGAAGTTGGGGGCCACTAAACGGTATAAACCGAGTACGACCATGGGCTATAAAACGAGCAATGCCCAATGGATTGTACCCAAAGTAATATTTACATAAGTCCCAATTACGACATAGGGAATGGACTTCCCTACCTATTCTCATCATGCCTCCTCGTCATTTTTCACTATGTCGACCTGGACATAATAGAGAGATTTTATGACTAAGGCAGAAATATAGATAGATGTCGACCAAGGCATACGTAGATGCCGATCAATGCATCTCCCAAATGTTGATCAGAGCCTACCCGGCCACCATCATGACAAGGGGAATGGGCTTCCTTACCCTTGGTCACCTCCTTTCACGACATGCACATATGTCGACCAACACTTTATACCAAGGAACAAGCCTCCTAGGCATACAGACAGAAGTCTAATCCTACTGTAACAAGTACTGTGGGAATTAGGATACGAGTAGGAATTGACTCCTTATCTCACCTAACTTTTTATCCAAGTCTTGACTCTATATTCTACACCTATAAATACAAGCCATAATTCACATCATTGGGGTACACGCATTCTTTTGATCCTAAAATCTTGTCAATTGATTTGCTCTCATATAGACAAATACTTACTCTCACGATGGATAACATTCACCGGTGAAGCCCCGGCTTAGTTTACGTGTTTGTTTATCTTTTTCAGGCTATTCAAATATACATGATACAACCTACCGCTAGATTTGAACTGATACGATGTTTTTTACATTATCATTGTATATTGTACACATTTTAAGAATGATGTTTATATTGGTGAAATGACAATTAATTATTGGCCTAGTTAAAAGTGAGATTATTTTAATTTATGGAAAAAAGAAAAGAGAGGAATGGAGTGATTAATTTTTGTGTCGATTGCAATTTGGTTATCCAACTTTTGGTCATTTTTGCAATATGGTTTTCAAAGTGTAATTGTGACAATCAAATTCCTCTATTTTCCATTTTGTTGCAAATTGATGCAAAACTTTATGGAAAGTTAGTTTTTTTGACGGACTCACATTATATTTGATATAAAATATGATGATGGACTATTTAACTAAAATTATTTTTCTTAAAAAAAAGTGCTAATAATTGTTTAGAAAATGATTTTCTTATACTTTCTCTATTTGCATATTGAAACTTATCTATGAAAAAAATAGCTTTAGGGTTGAAGAGAAAAAAAGTTGAATAATTCATGGATGAGAGAGGTATTTAACTTGATTATAGTTAATTAAGTACAATTAGATTAGTTAAGTACCTTTTTTTGTAATTCTAAATTTTCTGTTAAGACAAACATATCCATTACACTATCCATAATTTGCCAGTTTGAAAAAAAAATAAAAATATAAATCTTGTTTTTATTTTGAGACGCACCAAAAAAATAAAGTATGAATCTTATATTAGAAAAAAAGAAGTATTTTTTTAATTATGACTAACATTAAATTTTTTTTTTAATAGATTTACAATAATTTACTACTCTGCTTTTAGTTACTAGCAGTGGCATGGCAGCGAGTGCATGAATTTAAGGAAGGGGGGCAAGAAATTTTGTATCGAAGAAATAATGAATGGGGTTAGGGGACAACACCCTCGTTTTTTGCCTTTTTTTCATGCTTTAATGGTGACAATAATGTATTAATTTGTCTTTCATACTATTCAACACATTTATAATATAATTAAATGTAACATAAGGTTCAACATAGTATATAGTTATTCAACATCTATAAATCACACCAATCAATATAAAATCATAAATTTATTTATTTTTTTTTACTTCAACATATATTCTCTGTGATCCACTAAATGTTATAATCTTTACTTCTATAGATATCTCTCATTAAATAAAAGTTACATTTTTTTTAAGATGAAAATGTTTTAATATTTTTTTATTTTATGAGACTCACTTGTATAATTAAAACAACTATCAATTTTTTATCTCTACCTTATTTTCTCTTTTCTATCTCACTTTTTATTTTTATGTTCGTAACACTTGCACTATTTACACTGAATCCTTAAATCTAAGATAAAAATATAATTTAACAGTATAAATCGAGATACGAACATGGGCTTGCCCAGGTCAGGCCCAAGTGGATTGGGCCATAAACATAATCCATCTCAAGTTACGACATGGGCCTCTCGTACATCCATCTCGGCATCAACAAGGCCGACCAAGGTTTAACAAGACCCAACAAGCAAATATAAATGCCCAACTATAAGGACCGAGGAGATCTCCCTCGTAGGCCGAGATCGCCTCCCTGGAGGACGAGGTGCCTCCCTCGGCCTTGATGTTGTCATAACGGGCTCCCATATCTCTCATTCCTTTCCCGGCTCATCATGGACTGAGACGACCATGTATGACGAGGAGAGGAAAGTTCGCACCTCGTCATATCTTCATATGACGAGGAGATAAATTCATTTATCTCGGCCTACGGCATATCTTCCTATGACGAGGAAAGGAATTCATTCATCTCGACTTACCTGCACATGACGAGATAAGGAATTCATTCACCTCGGCTTTCCGGCAAGTAGTCTTAGCAATCCAATTTAAACAAGGATTAAGCAGTTATAATCTAATCAGGATTGTACCCATCTACGTCAATTCAAGTCAAATAAGGACTCTCTAACAGATATAATCATCCTAGGATTATACCTTATCTCTTTACAGTCCAAGTTCAACATGGATTCTGTCAATCCATTATTATAAATACAAGCCATAATTTCCATATTCTGGTACGTTACTTTTATATTCCGAAACTCTGTCAAATTAGTTTCTCTCTTTACAAACCGTGAACTTACTTTCACGCCGGAGGGCCTTCGCCGGTGAAGCCCCGGCTTAGTTTACGTGTTTTGTCTTATTTTTCAGGCTAAGCAGTCGCCGGAGCATACCGATCGCTTGGATTTGGACTGATTCGTTCCATGTTGGGAATCGATTCAAACGCCCTTTGTTTGGCCTGGAAAAAGCTCGCTTGAAATCAGTTTTCCTGCCGGATAATTCTTTGATTTTGACGAAAATCACTGTTCCGTCTTGCTCTGTTTTTGATCTTCGCCGGATTCTGCAAATTTTCGGCCGAAATTTGACAATTTTTTGCAATTGATTCGTACGGAAGTTTGGGTAATTTTACGTTTGCAATTGAATCCCGTTGGAGGCGAATAAAATTCGTTTCACGTTTGTCCTGACAATTGTGATTTTGGCCGGAAAATCTTGATCTGCTGGAAAATCGTTCGTTTGATAATTCATTGTTTACAATCGTTGAATTGCAATGGAAGACAGACAATTTGCTAGTGTTACTAATGAGCAGAATCACGTGGACGAGGTCCAACCTAACACCGAGGTGCTTCCTCCTCCACCTCAGCCCGAAGGGCCACCTCCCCTCGTCATGACTCTCCGTTCCATGGGACAGCCAGCTGCCGAGGGGGCAGGTGCAAACCTCCCTCGTACTACTCGTCCTCGAGGGAACCGAAAAGGTAAGAAGACGATGAGGAACGCCGACGTCGGACGAGCTGAGAACACCCAGCCTGACGACCGACGTACCTTGTTGCACAAACAAATGAAGACATTGCAGAGAATTTACGAGACTCAAGCTGCTCTACTGCAATTGAATCCAGACAACTCGATGGCTGAGTTCATTAGGCCTTCGAGGTCAGGAGGAAACTCTCGTGGAAGGGAAACGGGTGTAGGATGAGATAGCCAGAGGAGTCCTCCTCGTGGCCGAGAACCTCCCCGTGATCCTGCTGCGCCACCTAAGCAGACCCTCCGAGATGCTCCTCGTCCTCAGCCTCATAATCATGGGAAAGAGAAGGAAGTGGTAGACCTAAGAAGCCACTTAAATTCTAAAGACCAGGAGGTAGACTCAAGAGACCTACGAACAAGGCTCAGTCTGTCCAAACATTTATCCCCTCCTCGTCTCAGCATGGCACCTCATCATCGTGATTCTCCTAGACCTCGGCGTGATTCTCCTAGACCTCGGCATGATTCTCCCCGTCCTCGTCACTTTGCAAGGCCGAGGACTCCCCAACCATACAGAATGGTACTTGGTGGCTATGAGGCAGAACCAAGGCAAGATAAAGCACCCTCTAGACGAGGAGAAAACCGTCGAAATGACGAGGAGCACAGTAGGGTGAATGGTCACCCTAGAGATAAGTCCCATCGTAGCTCCCATCACAGTTCCCACCGGAGTTCTCACCACAGTACTCACTCTAGCACTGAAAAGGGAGTGGAAGCTAAGGAATGGAAACTCTTGAAAAAGAGAATTGACGACATGGAGATGGGAAAGAATGTTGACGGAGATGATGATGACTGGTCCACTCGTCCTTCTCCCAGAGGATAACAGATGCACCACCTAATCCTCTGTTTAAGGTCCCAAACTTTGAAAAGTATAACGGAACCACTGACGCGAAGGACCACGTGCAAAGTTTTGAGTCGACCATGAACCTCCTCATAAAGGCCGATGACATGCTCTGTAAAGCTTTCACGAGCACCTTCTCCGGAACAGCCTTGACTTGGTTCCGTGAGTTGAAAAAGGGTTGCATCGATAGCTGGAGAGGCATGAGGAGGATGTTCTTGGACCACTTTGCTACTGCAGGGAGGAAGAAGAGATTAACCGACCTTGCCAATATCGAGCAAGGAAAGAAGGAGACCACTTTCAGTTACTATAACTGATTCCGAACTATGGCGGAACAAGTGGAAGAAAGCCTCATTGACAGAGAGGTAATTGTTTGTTTCAACTCCGAATTGAGATCCGGACCACTCATCTATGAACTCTCCGCCAGAGAGCCAAAGTCCAAGGCGGATTTGTACAACGTGGCTTATGCCATTGCCATGGTGGAGGATAAAAGCAAGAAAAGGGGATCTGACAAAATGGAACCAGAAGCAGCTGGCAATCGCCATGCTTCGAATGGAAATGGGAATGGTAATGGATCCAAGGGGAAGAATAGAACAAGGAGTACTGAAAATCCTGAAATTTTTATCCCTCTTACCAAACCCATCACGGAGATCATGCAATTAGTGAACCTTCCACCACCTCGTCCGCTGAGTGACAAACCAAAGTTCCCTCGTGACACTTCCAAATTCTGTGATTTCCACAAGGACCATGGTCACAAAACTGAAAGGTGCAACGCCCTCAAGCGAATGATTCAAAGGTGGGTCGACGAGGGAAAACTCGACCACTATGTCATGAAGAAAGATGGCAAGCGTAAGCGGAAGGAGGACAAAAGTGAAGATGATGACAAGAGCGAGGATGGTGAATAGAGGCCTCCTAGGGCCAAACTGCATGTAATCCGAGAAGAGGCAGTCTCTACAAGAAAGCTAAGGGACCAGATCCATGAGCTAAGCAAGGTGTACCACGTTCCTTCTTGTATTCATAAGGCGGAAGAGGTCATTAGTTTTTCTCCCAACGAATTGGCAGGGAGCCGTTGATAAGTGACTATTATATAGTCATTTATCCTAGGTTTTATATACTTTTACATAGATAAAGCATCATTTTTCATTGCATTTTTAGTACTTTTTACTTACTTTTTCTATTTTATTAGATTTTACGCTTTTGGTATGTTTTACACATTGTAGACAGGTTTTTAGAGTCTTTTTATGATCAAAAGGATACTTGGACACTTTGGTCCAAAAGGATGGAGGAGCACCAAGCAAAATGAACACACAAGCTGAAACCCAAGAGGAGTGGCCGTGCAGCAAAGCATGGAGCGGCCGTGCATTATAGGCCATAACAGGCCATCTTTGGCCCCAAATCCATGGAGTGGCCGAGCAATAAAGTGGCCTGGCCGTGCCAACCTCAGAGCGGCCGTGCAGCTAGTCTCGGAGCGACCGTGCAAGTCTTCCCAATTCAAATTCAATTCTGGCGCCAAGGGTGCACGGCCGTGCAAAATCCTTGACACAGCCGTGCAAAGTGGTGACTGCAGATTAAAAGGCACCTTTTGGAAGCACCTTCTTGAAGGGTTCCCTCCCCCTTATAAAAAGACCCTTTATAATCAGTCTAGAAATATTACAGACGAGATATATACAGATTTTGAGTGATATTCCATTATATAATACTTGTGAGATCAATTTCCAAAGAATATTTAAAGATCAAAGTTCGTATATTTGTTCTTGAAGTACCTTGGGATAAAGCAATAAAAGTGAAGCATATTTTCAGCCATTTGCCTTCCATCTTCATCATAAGTCTTCTTACTTTATCTTTTATCTTTAATTACTTATATGTTCTAGATGGCTAGTGAGTAAATCCCCCTTATTCTTGGGGTTGGAAACTCAAAAACATATATGTTCATCATCTAAAAATAAAAAGTCTTGTCTTCTATCTTCATCTAAAACAATTTCTTTATGTTAAACTCTAAATGCCTTACATTTTGGAGATGTCCAATTTGTATGATTCAGTCAATTGAGAGATGGACCTAGCGGAGAATCTCGATTGACGGAACCATATAAAGAAACTAGGTTCCATTGATCACGAAAGTAGTTCAACGGCCTAGGGATGTTCCTTTAATGGAAAGTATGTTGACTCTTGTTCTTAATGGATTCTTATTAATTATGGTCAGCTAGAGATAAGCCGGAACGCCCGTTTGTGACAGGGCGGGAGTAACGTAAACGAAAATCTCAAACAGTTAGGACATAATTAGTGAAGAATACAAACGCTACTGTCTTAACCTGAAGTAGCGTAGGCTTAACATACCATCCTTGATCTAAATGAAAACATATATTTCTAAGACAAAGACAATTTGATGAGCAATATTATGTGTATGATTCCAATCCCGAGAATGCTTCGTTTTATAAGAATCTTATCAAAGTATTTTCTGTTTATGCTCTTTTTATTTTCAAAAAATTAAACTTCATCTCCCTAAATCTTTTCTATAATTCTAAAGACAAAAATATCTCTAAAATAAACCCTGTCCCTGTGGGATCGACCCGTACTTGCACCCGCTATATTACAATAGCCCGTGCGCTTGCGGATATAAATAAACCGTTAGGTTTCGACCGAACAAGTTTTTGACGCCGTTGCCGGGGACAACGGTTTACTTTTATTTTTGTCTTTACTACATAATTTTTAGTTTTTATTTTGTTTTTACTATTTTGCTTTCTCTTCTGATAAATTGTTGCGTTTAATCTCTCTTCAAGTGTTTTTCTCTTAGTGCATGAAACGGACTCGGACATACTTCGACAATTTTGATCCAGAACCCGAAAGAAGCTTTTACGAGAGACTAAGAAGATTTAGATAAACTTTAAAGAAACATATGGAAGGAGAACCGCAAACACCCGCTAGGACCCTACGGGACTTTGTTAATCCAAGTACCCCGGGAACTAGATCCCCTATTGTTGTGCCAAATGCCGGAGCGACACACTTTAAAATAAAGCCACAGCTACTGCATATGGTTATGAATAACCAATATAGCGGCACCGCTTTCGAAGATCCCCATCTACACATCCAAACATTTCTTGAATATTGTGATACCACACGTATTCAGAATGTTACCCCGGAAGCGATCCGGATGCGCCTTTTTCCTTTCTCTCTTAAGGATAAGGCGAAACAATGGTTGAATTTGGTCCCCCAGAATTCATTGACGACATGGGACCAAATTCAAGAAGCATTCCTTGGTCGATTTTTCCCACCAAGCAAAACTGCCCAGATACGCACAAAGATCACTAACTTTTGTCAAACAGATAGTGAGACTTTGTATGATGCATGGGAGCGGTTCAAGGAACTTCTCAGAATGTGCCCCCACCACGGGCTTGAAAAGTGGTTGATTGTTAACACCTTCTACAACGGTCTCAAATTCAAGACAAGAGAGACCATTGATGCCGCTGCGGGAGGAGCATTGATGAACAAGGGAGTCGATGAGGCATATGACCTTATCGAGAACATTGCATTGAACCATTACCAATGGTCAAATGAGAGGGAGCAACAATAAGGTACGCCCGGTAAATATAATGTTGATGCAGTTACTCTTCTCTCTTCTAAAGTTGACATGCTTTTGAAAAAAATTGAAAATCTTAATGTCAATCCCATTGCTAGTGTAAATGTGCTATGTGAACTATGTGGGTCTAACTCACATAGTACGGATAACTGCGAGTTACTTGACGTTACCTCTAACGATCAAGTGAACTTTGTAAATTCTTTTGGACAAAAGGGGGGGGGATGTATTCTAATACATACAATCCCGAATGGAGGAATCACCTCAACTTTTTCTACAAGAATAACAATGTTCTTAACCCGCAACCATTTACACAACATCCGGAATTCACATTTGGAAATTTCAATACTACTTCAAAGCCTTTTTCTCTCCCTAAATCAAAATTAGATCTTTTGATGGATTTTATAGTTGAAAGTAAAAATGAGCAAGAAAAGACTAATGCTGAATTTAGGGAATGCTTCAAATTATTTAATGAAAAATTTGATAACTTAGCTACCCATAACAAAGTGTTAAATGAACATGCTAAAGCGGTAGTTACTAGAAGCGGGAAAGAGCTTGTTGATTGTCTTCCTAAAGAAAATAATCCTATGGAGGAAAGCATTAGTCAAAACCCACCCGTGGTTGAGACTAATGATGAGGTTGATAAGGGGACAAAATCTCCTAAAATAACTAGAAATTTTGATCCACCAATACCTTACCCTCAAAGGTTGGTAAAGGCAAAACTTGATAAACAATTTGCAAAATTTCTAGAAGTTTTAAAATCTATCAACATTAATATACCTTTTACTGATGCTTTGCAACAAATGCCTTCTTACGCTAAATTTCTTAAAGATATTCTTTCTAATAAAAGAAAGCTAGAAGAAAATGAAACTGTTGCATTAACGGAGGAAGTAAGTGCTGTTTTACAAAAAGGTTACCTCCAAAATTAAAAGATCCCAACACTTTTTCCATCCCTTGTAATATAGGTAAATTTGATGTTGATAATGCCATGCTAGACCTTGGAGCTAGCGTAAGCCTCATCCCACTTTCCGTGAGTAAGAAAATTGGCGTAGGGGAATTAAAACCTACGACCATATCTCTGCAATTAGCGGACCGTTCCATTAAATATCCGGTGGGTATTATGGAAGATGTCCCTTGCCAAATCGGGAAATTAGTCATCCCGATTGATTTCGTAGTTCTTGAGATGGAAGAGGATAGTCATATTCCTGTCATTCTAGGTAGACCATTTCTTGCCACAGCTGGGGCAGTTATAGACGTTAAACATGGTAACCTAACTTTGAATGTAGGAGATGATAAAATAGAGTTTAACTTGTCTAAATTCATGAGAAATCCTAATCTTGAGAACCCTTGCTTGAACATTAACATGTTAGAATCAATTAGTAAGGAATTAGAAAGTCCCCAATCAAAAGACCCGCTAGAAAAAAGTCTTATAGATTGGAAGAGAACTTTGCATAATGATGACGATGATGAAGTTGCAAATTATACCATGCTTTTAGATGCTAATCTTGCAGCAAAGTCTAGTAGCAACATTGATTTCGAAAAGTTGGAAACTATAGCGGAGCCATCCAACAAAGAAGAAAAAGAGGTATTTAAGGTACCTCAAGTTGAGTTAAAACCTCTTTCTACAAATCTAAGGTATGAATTTCTGGGACCTAACTCCACTTATCCTGTGATTATAAATGCTAACTTAGGTCCTCTAGAGACTGAAAAGTTATTAAATAAGCTTAGGTTGCATCAGAAAGCCATAGGATATACAATAGATGACTTAAAAGGGATTCATCCAAAAATTTGCATACATAGGATTGATTTGGAGGAAGATCATAAACCTTCCATTGAACATCAAAGAAGACTCAATCCTAACATGAAGGAAGTAGTTAAAAAGGAAGTCCTTAAATTACTTGACGCAGGCATCATCTATCCAATTTCAGATAGCAAATGGGTGAGCCCCGTTCAAGTTGTCCCTAAGAAGGGAGGAATGACAGTCATTCGAAATGATAAGGATGAATTAATCCCAACAAAGACTGTCACGGGTTGGCGCATGTGTATAGACTACAGAAAATTAAATACAGCCACCCGAAAAGATCACTTTCCCCTTCCCTTTATAGACCAAATGCTAGAAAGATTGGCCAAACATTCCCATTTTTGTTATTTGGATGGATATTCAGGATTTTTCCAAATCCCTATCCATCCAGACGATCAAGAGAAAACTACTTTTACTTGTCCTTATGGTACCTTCGCTTATAGGAGAATGCCTTTCGGACTTTGTAATGCTCCCGCCACTTTTCAGCGTTGTATGATGTCCATTTTTTCCGATTACATAGAAAATATAATGGAAGTTTTTATGGATGATTTCTCTGTTTACGGATATTCTTTTGACGAATGTTTGAAAAATTTATCTAAAGTCCTACAACGCTGTGAAGAAGTTAATCTTGTTTTAAATTGGGAAAAATGTCACTTTATGATAAATGAAGGGATAGTATTAGGACATATGGTGTCCGAAAAGGGGATAGAAGTAGATAAGGCGAAAATTGAGATTATTGAAAAATTACCTCCGCCTACTAATGTTAAAGGTATAAGAAGTTTTCTTGGTCACTGTAAGTGCTCCAATTTGAGCTTGTTAGAATTTTCGTTAGAAGATTAACGAAAGTTATAACATTTCTAACAATTCCTAACTATCCTAACATTTCTAACAAAGTGAGGGTAAAATGGGCATTGTTATTTAAGGTTAAACCTTAAAAAGAATCTCAAAAAGAAAAACAAAAGAAGAAAACCAAATATAGCTTAATCTTTGGAAACATAAAGCTAGTTTGTCTAATTTGAATTTCAAAAGAAATATTCTTCTTGTCCAAAGCTGAGGTGCATTTAATGAACAGTGCCTGTTTACTTTGGACCTGTCCGCGCGGATGAGATTGTCAATTTCAGAGGGCTATAAATTGAGCCCTCCAGTCACAAAAATAAGAAGGAAGAACACAATTGCACCGAACCTCTGGCGAAATATAGAGAGAAAACAGTGAGAATTCTTCAAGAATTGTCACCCTTTTCTCTCCAATCTTTCCCAACTCATACTCATCCACTCACTCACATATTCAAGCCCTAAACACTCATACACTCAAGCCAAACACTCAAGAACACAAGGAAGATTGGTAAACCCTCCTCTTCCTAACCACTAAATCCTCATCCATGCATGCATCTTCAAACTACAAAATGTAGTTCTTTCATCTTCTTTCTCTAGATCTAAGAAGATCACCATGGAAGACCATCTCCATGGATGATCTTCTACAAAGATCAACATTATTTTCAAAGCTTTTCTTACTTACTTGCAAAAATGCACTTTCAAAAACCTAAAAAACCATTTTCAAGCACTAAATCTTGATTTCAAAGGGTAAAATCCCCCTCCCCAAGCAAATGAAATGCTTACTCCTAATGTACCCCAAGGATGGTTTGGTATAGTTGATTCACCACTAAAATGTCTAGTGATCACTAACCAAAACCTAGGGAAATGGGGACAAGCATGGATGCAAAACCCCCCTCAAAATCATATTTTCTTTCTTGAGAAGTTGCTGTCCAGTAGCAATTTTCTCAGACCTCAGTCCATGGTCTTAATTTTTGGACACAGATGAACTTGGAATTTGGTGTTGACTACAAAATACTTTTTGTAGCAAACATCCAGAGATTTCCATACATATTTTCACTTTATTTTTTGGGTGAGTAAAACTCCTCTTTTCAAATTTTCTTTCAGAGGCTAGTTCATCAGCTTCTGGGAATCCAGATCTCATATCTGAGGTTTCCAGAAGGTTTTGACCCCCTCAAATCTTCTCCAAAATGGAAAATTCCTTCGCACAAACTTTATTTAAGGTGTCTAGAACAACTTTCATTCTCTGAGTTTATCCAGATTATGAAGTTTTAAGACCCTTGAATCCCTTTCAAAATCAAAGGTCCACTGCCTTTTTCATTCTGGCAGAAATGGCTCTCAACTTCAAAAGGTCTTTTGAGTACCAAATCTCAATCCAAAAATCTTCCAAAAAATCATGGGATCAGTTTAAAGTCTTAAAAAGATATCCCAATTTTTACTTTTCTGAGTTTCAACTTATTTTGGCCAAAACACACACACACACACACACACAAATGATTTTCAGCTTGGAAGACTCGTTTTACGAGGCGCGTCGAGTGCACACTAACGTCCTTCCCGGCGCGTAACATGACCTCCCGAACCTAAATCCTCTGATCTCGGGCTTTTTCAAAGTTTTGGCCCTCAAAATTAAAATGGCGTGGCAACTCCGTTTTCCGGTTTTATTTGGTTTTTCAAGAAACGCAAAAATCGAATTTTTCCCTTGAAATGGCAACATCATCACGGTGGCGACTCCGGCGGGGACAAAGCTTTTAATAAAAAATGGTATTTGGTATATTGGTGGAAACCACTAAATTTCCCGTTATCGCCTCCTAACACGAGTCGGGGATAAATTGTGGTCTAACAATCCCACGTACCGGTATCACCGTTTTCAAAAAAAAAAGCTTTTGAGGGTCAAGCTTCCGTCCGGCTTTGAAAATCAATTTTGTGAGTGTGTTGATTTTTTGCACAGTTTTCATGTTGTTTTGGCCGCCTCGGAGAAAGTCAAAATTTTGAGTGTCGGAATAACGTCCCTAGCGTCGGAATTTTCGTGCTTATGTGCTCATCAAAAAAAAAAAAAGGGATTTTCAAAAAAAAAAAGAAAATTTCCAAAAAAAATCATGCATCATATTTTTAAGACACATAAAAAATCTCTATTTTACTCGAAAAAGAATATAGGCTTGCACACTACGCGCACGTGACCGTACAGCTGCACACTACGTCCTTAACAGGGAAATCCTTGTCGCGGTCAGTTTGGTCTTATTACGCCTCTCGGATGAGCACGGGACTACCCAGACACATCCCATGGAGCCTCGTGTCGACCATGCACTTGTCCGTGACACACTTTGTCAGAGACCCGGTTGGTTTTTAGTCAGTGCGTGTCATGCCCTGTCCGTGTATAGACCTTTCCTTTCAAGCCTTTGTCGGCATACCGGCTCAATATCTTTCGGGTCCACTAATCGGTCGAGAAGTTACGCGGTTTTCCGCCGCGAGACTTTGACCAAGATATTGACCGGCGCCTTGACTTCGGCTGTGGCACAAATTATACAACGACTCCCGGCATTGACAGAGTCATCAAGGATTAATGATTATTCCATGCCTAATTACGGCTTAGCGGCGACAAGTCAAGATCAATCATGGACGCGTATCAGTCCAAATCATGCCGGCTTTTTGTCGAGCCTCGGACATGATCTTGACTTTCGGCGTCGGCTTTGTCCGTAATTTACATCGAATGCTCGTTAAGACTCGATTACCCGCCAGACTTTTAGGATCGTTTTCTTTCGGTCGGTGGGACCCGCTTGCCCTATAGGACCCTCGCTGGGCTGTCCACCTGGGAGGTCGAAATACGGTGGAATACGAGGGGCTTATAGACGTAGTGACGGGGCCCAACGATCCGGGGAATTAGAGTAGTTCTGCGAAAAGAAGAGCAATCTTTTCCAACCGATTAGGTTAATAAAACATGTTTTTAAGTAAACGTGAACAAATAAGCGCATGTTGCATGAGCCAAAAGCCCGAACACCTACCCTCCTTCCATTCCAGAGACATCGAACCTTCGTGTCCTTTCCCCCTTGACTCCGCACAAAGCTTGGTTTCGGGCACGGGTCACCGTTTGATCAGTTGGGAAGAGTCAAGCGCGTCATCAACTTCACCGTTTGCTCCGACTCGGGTTTGAATGTACGCATCGGCCGGTAATGATGGGGATAACGTTGCTCCGTCCTCCAAAATCCCTCGAACGGACAGTGTGGATCCGAGTTGGTAGAACAAATGAGACTTCGACATGAGGCTCAAATTGATGACCTGCGGGGTAGTCGCAAGTCATGGTTTGACTATCAGTCTCAATTCCGATGGCACTTTTACCGCAAAGACAAAAGAGGGTTCTCCTCCTCTTCTTAACGTCCGGATACATCAAAATGCTACCCCAAGATTCCTATGTTTCCACCGCATGGGACTCTGCCCGCCGACTTACGGGGCAAGCTGGCCCCCAAACGACGATCGGGGACGAAAGAGTTCGGTATCTTGCCGGTTGTCCCCTCTCAAAGTGATGATCCCACAAATATCGGCTGAGTGATGAAAATCGAGGAACGATTGAAGGAATATGGTCGGCCATCAAAGTCCACGGAAGAACAGCCGGAAGCAGACGGCGAGCTGGATTGAAGAGGCCACACGCCACTTCGGGACCTTAACAATATCCCAATTGGCCAGGGGCTACCTTGAAAGACAAACATGTGCCCGTTCCCAGGACCTCAATATCTCTCATTATCCGACAAGTCCAATCACTCGCTACCGAGATAAGTCCCGCGGCGGATCCCCCCGGACCAGTTCCACTCAAAGTCATTCCGGCACCGCTCAACCACGAGAGTCCCAAATCCGCCACCGGCCGTAGAGCACATTTGGTGGGATATTTGTGGCTTGTCCCGATTGCCTTGAAAGGGACTATCGGAATTTGGATACACGAGGACCGTCCTCCTAAGAAAAAGAAAATTTCCTCCCGGCAAAAATTGAAGGAGAGATTCGAGGCGGTGATAACGGTGTGGGAACGCTCGGAGAGCCATGCAGGGGATTTGATTATTATGTACTCTACTCCGGTCGGTCTTCCCAAGCAAAAAGGGGTGAAAGAACGAAAAGCCTTGCCCACGACGGCATTGAGACCTTCGGATACCGCAGTGCTGCGAACGGAAGTCAGCCCCCTCGGGGTCGACGAGGTTCGGTTTGTCCGGCTCCCGAATATACACCGAATGAAGAAAAACCGACGCCGATGCAGCGCTCCCACTCAATCAACATGTTGACTAGAGATGGCAACCGCCACAAAAGGCATCGAGTATAACCAGGGCTTCGGCAAAGACTACGCCTCGCAAAGAAAAAGGCACGAAGTGACCGGCTTGATGACTCTCCATCCCGAGACAAGGACCAAATCTATGATCCTCACCTATATGGGAGTATGATCACCTTCTGCGATGAAGATTTGCCAAGAGATGTCTCCCAACACAATGAAGCTTTGTACATCACTATTCGGCTCAACACCATGTCACTCCACTGGGGTACTAGTGGACAATGGATCATCGGTAAATGTCCTTCCCTCGGCATGATGAGGGCCCTCCGCATAAATGAAAGGCGCGTGATCCCGTCTACCCGGACTGTCAAATCCTACGACGGTTCGTCTCGTCCCGATTGCAGGGACGGTGACTCTGGAACTACGTACGAAACCCAAATGGTGCCCGCAAAGTTCCATGTAATGGATATCCCCTCAGAGTTCGCGACCCTACTAGGGCGCCCTTGGTTGCATCACATGAAAGCCATAGCCTCCACTCTCCACCACCATGCGTCAAATTCATCAACCGGCGGGAGACCTTGAAGTCATAAGGGGTGACAGGTTTCCTCATAGGGAACGAAGCCGAAACAATAGCCAAGAACACCCACGGTCAAACACCGGGGCTACATCCTTCAAGAGGCAAGTCTCGCCGGCATCCTTTGGAATCTAGCGATGCCAACTATGTCGACACACTCAAGCAAGCGGGACTCAGAAGAAGTTCGATTCATCAAATTTAATTGCTATTTCCAACACTTGAGACACATCTTGGAAGGAAACGCCGAACGCCGCCATGATACGTGGTACACAAGTCCCATCCTCAATCACAGCATTTGTCGGTGATACGCAAACCCATTCTTTGGCCTCGCCGGGCAGAGGAGATTTTCATGATAAAAGTCAACAAACACCGACGAGACTCGGCTCGAATCTATGAACGTCGTGTGGGACGTCCTCCTTGCTTGAACTACACGCCAAGCCTTTCCGCTCGAGTATGGGACATGAGATTTTCTAGCGGCTCACCGAGACGCAATGCGTCCTTACATCCGGATTGAGCGGTCGGATTGTGACGAAACGGAAGTCCCCGGAATTGAGGAAGATCCCTACATCCACATGCTCGGCTTTCGGATGCCAAACACGGTTGATTACGGTTCGACAAAGAGATGATAGCAACGGCGAAGAGGGAGCACGAGACCATGCCTTTCCGGGTTTTGAAACCACCGACGGCGATGCCTTTAAAGAATTGGGAAACTCTCTCGGGCCCGTCCGCGACCAAGGAGGAAATGATCACCAAGCTTGGATTGGTCCCCGATCCTTTCGTGTCAACCTTTGTAAAATCCTCAGAGTCTCTCATTGTTGAGTTCGAGTCTCTCGAGTCGTCCGATGGCCTTACGCACGAAGACTACGAATCTGTAGCGAACGTTGTATTCCCCTTCGTCTTCAATGAAATGATGAACCTTTACGAGTATCCCTTAATTGCCACTTTAACTAATGATGAATTAACTAATAATCTAAAAACAGTTAATAACGATTCACTAGATGAAGAGGCGGACACATTAAATGAACAATATATCAAAGAAATCTTTAGCGGGTTGTCAGGAAGAGGAAAATCGAGCCCAAGCTGCCGAAGAGATTTTGACAAGTGTGAATTTGGGAACTACGGAAGAGCCTAAAGAGACGCCTTGATTGGTAGTTTCTTGAAGGGATTTGAAAGGGTTGCCACTAATCAGCTAAAAAGAATTCGTGGATGTGTTCGCATGGTCCTATAAAGATATGCCAGGCCTCGATCCTTCCATAGTTGAGCACCGAATACCGCTCGACCCAGAAGTCAAGCCGCAGCGAAGCTAAAAGAATTAAGCCCGAATGGTCCTTACAAGTGAAAGAGGAAATAGAAAAGATGCTCAGTGGCGGGGTTCATCGGGGTCATTGAATACCCAACATGGCTGTCCCAACATAGTGACGGTGACCAAGGCCAACGGAAAGATCCGATCTTTGCGTAGACTTCGAGAGACTTGAACAAAGCCGGTCAAAAGACGATTTCCCCACACCAAACATCGACATTTTGGTAGATTCCACGGCCAACCACGAAGTCAAATCTTTCGTCGATGGTTTTGCCGGCTACAACCAAATCAAAATGGCGAAGAAGATCAAGCCAAAATAGCCTTCACAACCCCTTGGGGCACATACTTGCTACACGGTCATGCCATTCGGACTAAAGAATGCTTTGGGGCTACGTACCGGAAGGCGGCTACGGCTACTGTTCCATGACATGATCCACAAAGAAATTGAGGTCTATGTGGACGACATGATAATACATTCCGGAGGATCGGATGGCCAAAGCACTTTGTTGATTTGAGAAAATTCTTCGGCCGCCTCAGAGACCACGGCATGAGGCTGAATCCGGCCAAGTGCACTTTCGGTGTAAGACGAGGCAAGGTACTAGGATATATGGTGACGAACGGGGAATCGAAGTAGATCCCCGTAAAATCAAGGCGATAGTTGAAATGAAGCCACCACGGACAACGACGAAGTGAAATCCTTCATGGGAAGACGCAATACATAAGCCGCTTTGTAAATCGGTGACCTCGATGCATGAGCCAATCTTCAAGTTGATGAAAAGAATGCCTACACAGAATGGACCCCGGAATGTCGGCTTGCCTTTGAAGCAGTTAAGGCATACCTTGTGAATCCCCGATTCTCTGCCCACCACATCGGCAAAAAGCCACTCTTGCTATATCTAAGCTGTCACGGATACGACAATTGGGGCTATGCTAGCTCAAGAGAAAAAAAGATTCCAAAGTCGAAACGCCATCTATTTCGTAGCGTAAAGCTCCAAGGAAGCGAACTCAATTACTGCCTTGCGAGAAGACTTGCGCAGGTTTGGTGCGGGTAGTGGGAAAGTTGAAACACTACATGCGGTCTCACCCGATACATCTTGTTTCAAGGATAGACCCCATCAAATATACGTTCGACAAGCCTTCCATCTCCATGAGATTGGCAAAATGGTCGTTCTTTTTGGCCGAATATGACATCGCTTATGTTTCAAGGAAATCCGTAAAAGGACGCATAATGGCGGAACATCCGGCCGATTTCCCAGTGATGAGTCAGGGACACTGAACCTCAATTTCCCGATGATGGAATCTTCGCTCTAGAAGGAGAAAATCGCCGGCAACTCTTCTTCGACGGGGCGTCAAACAAAAGAGGAACGGGATAGGAATGCTTACGGTCGATCCTCTTGACGAACACACCCCCATAGCGGTCAATTTGAACTCGAAGTCACCAACAACGCCCAGCTGAATATGAAGCTTGCATAGGCCGGGTTGGAAGCCGCCCTTGAAAGAAATATCAAGGAATTGGAGGTGTACGGTGACTCGCCCTCATCATCAATCAAGTCTCTAACAAATGGAAGACCGTGGATCCGGGTTTGCGAAGTATCATGCTTACATGGAAGAGTTAGTAACTCAATTCAAAGAAATCGGCTTTCATTACACGCAAGAGACCGAAACGAGGTTCGCGAGATGCTGCAGCTACACTAGCCTCTCTTGTCGAGATACACGAAGGAAAGTCTCGTTAAACCATTCGAGTCGGGAGAAGAGAAAACCCCGCCTATTGCTTGAAATTGAAGCGGAAGCCGGGCGATCAATGATCCACTGGTACATTCAGATTTATCGGTACGAAGGATGGCGAGGCCTCTTTCAAAAACGAAGATGGGGAATATAAAGAAGGAATCAAAGCAAAAAGTCTCTCGACCACAGGCGGCTCGCCTCCCATTATGTTCTTTTGGGAAACATGTTATACAAAAAACGTTATCAAGGCCCCCTCTGCGATGTATCGGCAAACAAGAGGCTATCGAACTCATGAAAGAAATACATGGTGGTACTGCGGCCCTCACATGAATGCTCGAGCTCGATGCAAATCATGCGAGAATGGGGTATTTTTGGATCACCGTGAGGCCGAGCGCATCCGGTTTGTCAAAAAGCTGCGACAAATGTCGGCGATACTCAAATCTTAATCACTTGCCTCCTCACGAGTTATCTTGCATGACAACCCCTTGGCCTTTCGTCACTTGGGGAATTGATGTCATAGGCAAAATCACACCATCGCAGGCGATGCGGCCACGAGTTCGTCCTGGTAGCCGTGGATTATTTCACCAAGTGGGTTGAAGCCAAATCCTACAAAATCCTCAATTCAAAGAAAGTTGCCCTCTTCATCAAAGAAAACATCATGTGCAGATACGGGTTGCCAGCCGAAATCATCTCAGATAATGGATCCCACTTCGAAGGGGAATGTGAAAAGCTGGCTGGCGGAATTCCGAATAACCCGTCACAAGTCATCTCCTACGGGCCCCAAACCAGCGGAGCCGTCGAAGCGGCAAAACAAGACTCTGGAAAATATCATCCGAAAATGGTGTCCAAGGCGAGAGATTGGCCCGAGAAGTTACACACGGCACTCTGGGGCTACGGAACATCGGTCAGGAACGGCAACCGGGGAAACACCTTTTGCCCTCACATACGGAATGGAAGCCGTACTCCCAATCAGTTGGAAATACCCTCGCTCAGGTATCTTTCTTTGGAAAGCCGGATCAACGAGGTCGAATGGCTCAGTCGCCATGATGAATTGGCCCTACTAGACGAGCACGCCGTGAAGGCCATGGAACACATCCGAGCCTACCAAGGAAGAATGGCCGAGCCTTCGACAAGAAAGTAAAGCATCGGGAGATCCGAGAAGGTGATCTCGTTCTAAAAGAAAAGCCCCGGTCCGTATCGACCCTCTCGGCAAATGGGAGCTTTGTATGGGTCGGGCCATATGTCGTCCCAGAAGATCTTCTCAGGAGGAGCTCATGCAACCTTGCGGACCTCGACGGGAATCCCTTTGTACACCCGGTGAATGGTGACAAGGCACAACGCGAGATACTACGCGTAAAAAAAAAAAACAAAAAAAAAACAAAAAAAAAACCAAAAAAAAAAAAACAAAAAAAAACAAAAAAAAAACAAAAAAAAAAAGAGTGCTAAAAGAGTAATACCCAACTAGGTTAGAAACCCGAAAAGGGCGGCCTAGGTAAAAAACGGGGTTGCACCAAAAAAAAAAAAACAACAAAAAAAAAAAAAAAAAAAAAAAAAAAAAAAAAAAAACAAAAAAAGAGAGTTCACCGGGTTGAACTACGAAGACTGAGCTCCTCAAAATGAGGGGAACGTAGAGCGGCGGAAACGGTTCGGTCTAAAGCACAAATAAAATCCATACTTTGGCATCAATACAATTGATCGAGACCATGAAAGCGTCTCGAAAAACTCTAAAGCAATTCAAATATTCATTACAAGTTTAAAGCTCTTTGATGAGTCTAAGCCCAGATTCATTCCTACAAGCGGCAACCCTTTGCTAAAAGAAAACTAAGATACATAATCAAACTAATGTGTACTGTCATGGCAAGAAAGGGATACTTGGAAACCTCGGAGTCACTCCAAGCCACTCGTCTTGGCCTTCTCCCTTCTTCTTCCCCCTCCGAGTCTTTCTCTTACGAACCGGAAAAATGTCGGTATTCCTCCTACCAAGCTCGAGTATAGGAACAGGGTCTATCAAACCGGCCTCTGTCGGGGCCTTAGTAGCCCTAGCGTCATCCCTCATCTCCTGTAACCTAGTGCAGTAACATAGGAGCCACTCCTCTCTCCCTGTCTCTTGACGTAAGCCTCATGTCAGTCACGGCGTCTCAGCTCACTGTCAGCGAGGAGGATTGGCCCTCGCCTCGGCCCTCCTCCTCTCGAAACGGTCGGGTCCTCCGCACCCTGATGGCCTCACGCCGCTCAAAATAGCCATCTGAGTCTCTCCCGAGATGCCTCTCGTACCAATCCAGTACCAGAGTGGTCGAACACCGGTCTCGGACGCCGAGAATAACCCGAGGAGGAAAGGCATCATACCTCCATACTCGGGAAAGAAATGGAAACACCGAGGGATCATCCATGGAAAGCAGAGCCACCACCACAGTGGCTATATCATCAAAGCCCTCCGAAGGAACTTGCTCCAAGCCAAAGCGCCTCGGGACCGGGCGGAATGTAGAAAGCTAGGAGAAAGCCCGGAAGCATAACCACATGAGACCCGTCCTGAAGCACTCTGCGAGTCTCCACCCGCCAATGAGGCACCAACCATCGATATCTTCGGTCGGCGACCCGCCATCCAACGCTCCCACGAGCCACGATCATCAAAATCTACATCAACACCTCTCTGGCAAAAGTCCAAGGCCTCGATCATATCGAGAGGTTTCCCGAAGAACCCCCAAACGCTCCATCGGCCACGGGGTCAAGAGAAAGCAGGGCTGCCCCGTGCATGTACCGCCGTCCGGTAGCTAATGCGTCGAGAGCATGAAAAGTCTCCCCAAGAATCAAAGGAACGACATCTACGCCGGGCGACGGTGAGCAGCGACAACATCCGGCTGAGACCGATGGCAAATCCCGAAGGAATAGACCATGAACAGGTGCCAAACATACAAAGTGCAAAGGCATCCCAATAGGCATCATCCACCAAGCCTAGGCCCCTAAATCTGTCGGGAAGACCGGAAATATCGAGATGATCGGGACCGCGGATCATACCTTGCGCTTCCTCCGGGGAAAGATGAAGGAGGACGCACAATCTCGTCAACAAGAAGCCCCTCGGGTAAAGGGACCGCTATCTCTTCCACCTCAGGACCTCCAAGTAAGGCCCGAAATTCTTCGACAGTCGGAACAATCTCGTTGAAGGAAAGGCAAAAGACATGCCTTCTAGTATCCCAAAGAAGAAGAAGCTCTTAAGAGCTCATAATCCGGAACCAATTCCTTGAGAGACCACAAGCACTTCACCTTGTATCTTTCTTCAAAGAAGGACCTCCTCTCATGCATAATCTCCCTACACCAATCCTTGAACTTGTTGAAAAATGACATTTGGGACTCTTGGGACAATTTTGATGGAGCTTTTCTAAGGTTTTCCATGGTTTTTCTCTCTTTCTCCCCGAAAATTGCTGGAGGTTGAAGAAGATATTTGAATTTGAAATAAAGCAAAGCCGATTTAAAGCAAAATCAAAGGACAAATGTCGGACGCAGTCCCCATCCGCGCGGATGGGATTGTTTTCCCAAAAATCTGCAACGGGCCAAGTTGCTACACCAAAAGAGGAATATTCCGTCCCGGTTGCTCGAAACCTTGCTGCAAAAAACCTCCCCAAACCGGTCCATTATACCAAACACCCTTGCAAAAAAAAAAAACAAGGCTCATGCAACATTCAGATTCACACCGCATTACATAATAATCCTAAATAATTACATTCCAAAAAAAAAAAGCATTAATAATCCTAAATTATTACATCAAAAAAATGTGCATAACTGTACAAATCTAAATCTCAATCTCCAAAAAAAAAAAAAATCAATCGGAGTCTCCAGCTGATGTCTCCCCAGGGCCCCCTCTTGCGACTCGGGCCCGCCTCGTCGAGCCACGAAAGTCTCGGGCTCAGAATCGTCCTCATCTCCGGAAGAGGCTCGTCGGGACCAACCTAAGACACTCGATAGGGTAAACCCGGATCCACAGAAGAAATCGAATCCGAAGGTGAAGGCGTCCGACTCCCGAACATACGGAGATGACCCACCATGCCGCCGAGACGTGTCCACTGCCCGTACGGATCCCCAAGAATGACGTGATCCGAAGGCAGTGCCGCGCGGTGATCAATGAGAGGAGAAAGAGGGGTCTCGGAAGAAGTCTCAGAGGAATAGGAGAAGCCTCCCGTCGGACGGAGTGCCGGCCGTGGTCTCTCGCCCTAGCCTGAGGTGCCCCGCAAGCAACCATCCTCCGTATGAATCTCTTAGCCCCGATCACTTGCTTCGTCAGCTTCTCGACGACCACCTCCGAAAACTGCACAAAAGCAAAAGCGTCAGAAAAAGGAAGTGATGCTAAAGATGATGAAACAAAAGGAAGAAAAGAAGGGGAAAAGGTGAAACCATACCTTCATACCCGGACGAGGCCGGAAAGCTCGTGGAAGTCGCTCGGGTGGGATCTGCACCCTCAATCGGACCCCGTCCTGGATATAGGAAAAATCCGTCCGAGGGTACCGCGGGATCCCAAGCCCCTCCCTATCCAAAACCTGAGGCATCCTCAGCCTCCTCAAGACGAATGTCGCATACGGCTCAATCGCCACGAAGTCCGAGAAGTGCCGACTCGGCTTCGTAATCATCCCAGTCACGGACCGATCGCTCGGAGTGCATCATATCGGCGGAGGCTCCACCTGTCCTCAAAGGCGAGTTCACGCCATGCCGGCGCGTCACCCTCTCTCCCGGATAATAGGCATCGCAGTCAAAACCCTCAAAATCCTCCGCCGCACCGCCCGCAGATCTCGCCGCCCTTCACCAAGCGCTACCTCAAAGCGATCCTGTGGGAAGAATATCAGCCCCTCATCCGTCTCGGCCTCCGTCAAAGGAAGGCAATCCGCGTACACGAGAGTCGTACGCCACCGGAGCTTATCTTTTCCCGGCATGCTTGGACCAAGATCCGCATGGCCGGATACGCCCGACGTACGCCTCGAGTGCCGCTCCACACCGTGACGTGGAAGAACTCCGGCGCCCATACTCGCCAAAGGCAAAGATCGAATCAATCCCAAGTGCAAAAAAAAGAAGTGCGTGCTCAAAGGAAAGAGGGAAAGCAAAAAGAGAGCTTATACCTCTAGAGCAAACTCGAAGCAAGACAAGGAGCCTCACAGCCTTCCGGATGTATCTATCAAGAGCGAGAACAAGCTCGGCACCGGCCTCCCCTCAGGGAAATATCTCCAACCGTCTCCATGTCCTCCAAGGACCTCAAAGAAGGCAAAGACCGCCGTCCCTCGGCATGACCAAAGAGCGTGCTCGAGAAAGTAAACCACAGGAAGGACCTAGCAATCGCTTCGGCGCTAAACCTATCCTCCCCAAATACCTCGTAACTCGCGATGGTCTCCACTATCTTGCGCGTAGACCACGGCATACTCCATCCCCATCCCCTTTTTTGGGAATAGAGGAAAATCCCGTAAGAGCCTCGCAGATCGGCATCGTCGTAGCCATCCCGCCACTCAATGCTGCGTCCATTGAAGGACAGTAATTCGTGATCGCAAAGCATAGTCGAAGGCGTAACGGTCGCCTCGCCCCGTAAGAAGTGGAATGTGTGGGTCGCATCCCACCAATGCTGCGCTAGAGCGAACATCAAGCCCTTGCTCTTAGGGAACTTGACCCGGTCCCCTCAAGCACTCGACGAACTCCCAAGCCCCGTCTCGACAACGATCATCCTCGGACTCGACAAAGCTCCTCGGCCCGCATTCGGAAGCCGATCCCACAAGTCAATCACAGACTCCACCGATCCTCGAGTCTTCATTTTGTTCAGCTGCTCCGTCACAAAACGGTGTCCGCCCTGTAAAAAAAAAAGGGGAGAGAGAAAATGTCAAAAAGATTGCATTGGCATTTACATTAAAAAAAAAATTCGACAGCATAACAGCATACAATGAGCATAGCCCCATTTTTCTCGCATGAAAGAAAACAATTTTCAGCAAGTCCCAATGCATTCATCAAAAAAAAAAAAAGATGCATTCCTACGGAAGTAAAAACTCCGTCCCATTTTCATAAAATAACATGCATCATCTCAAAAAAAATGCATACATGCATATCATCCATGCAACGGGAGGAAAAATCCGTCCCACTTTTCAAAAAAAAAATCCTAAACATACATCTCATATTGGCAAAATGCCCATTCTTTCCAAACAAAATGCATGCATTGCATCATCATTCATCAAATATCAAAATTCAATTTCAAAAAAAAAATCATCATCAAGAACATGCAATATTCAATTTCAAAAAAAAAAAAATCACAATTCTTCGAATTTTCACATGCAATTTTCGAATTAAAAAAAAAAATGTGGCAAAAATGCCAATTCTTTTTCCCAAGCAAAGTGCACATTTTGGGTTACTCATATACTCATTACAACATGCAAAGCATCAAAATCAAAATTCAAAGCCAAGAACATCAATCATTCGAATTTTCGAAAAAAAAAAAATTCAAAAATCACCTAAAAATTTCAAGCACGAAATCGACAAGAGGATCAAGAGGATTCGAAGTATACCGTTCGGAGATGCGGATCCGAAGCCCAATGTTGCCAAGCATCGGGGTAATGCTCCTCCTCAACCGATTGCGAAAGATTGTAATGCCTCCTCATCTGGACAAGCTCCAATCGCCTCTCCGCTATGGGACCACGCCCCCGCCTTGAAAAGCGCCTTTCCCGTGTTCCATTGCTTGAAAAATTGAAGAAAACTGACCAATTTTGAAGCTTCTAGGGCCAAAAATGGCCGTTCTCCTCGTTCGTCTCCTCTCTCTCGCAATTCAAAAATTGGATCGAGGAAGAAGAAGGGCGTTGGCCCCATTAATACCCCGACTTTCCATTCCTCGCCTCGCGCGGATGAGATTGTCGTGGTCAAAATGTCCCTTTGCCCTTTAAAATTTCGTGACTCAAGTAGCCTCGGGCCTCCCCAACTTGACAGAGTTAACCAAAGATAACCAAAGTCAAAAAAAAATCTTCCCTCGTCAAAAAAAAAAAATCTTCCCGTATCCAGCCAAACGTAAGACCGAGTGCCCCGAGAAAGATAACGAGATCCCGTATCTTTCATCAAAATTACCCCTAGCCAAACGTAAGACCGTAGGACCCGAGAAAGATAACGAGATTCGTATCTTTCATCAAAAGATAACGAGATCCCGTATCTTTCATCAAAATTACCCATAGCCAAACGTAAGACCGAGTGCCCCGAGAAAGATAACGAGATCCCGTATCTTTCATCAAAATTCCCCTATAGCCAAACGTAAGACCGAGTGCCACCGAGAAAGATAACGAGATCCCGTATCTTTCATCAAAATTACCCCGGCAATCAAACGTAAGACCGAGTGCCCCGAGAAAGATAACGAGATCCCGTATCTTTCATCAAAATTACCCCTAGCCAAACGTAAGACCGAGTGCCCCGAGAAAGATAACGAGATCCCGTATCTTTCATCAAAATTACCCCTAAGCCAAACGTAAGACCGAGTGCCCCGAGAAAGATAACGAGATCCCGTATCTTTCATCAAAATTATCCCCTAAGCCAAACGTAAGACCGAGTGCCCCGAGAAAGATAACGAGATCCCGTATCTTTCATCAAAATTACCCCTATAGCCAAACGTAAGACCGAGTGCCCCGAGAAAGATAACGAGATCCCGTATCTTTCATCAAAATTATTCCCCTAAGCCAAACGTAAGACCGAGTGCCCTGAGAAAGATAACGAGATCCCGTATCTTTCATCAAAATTACCCCCGGCAGTCAAACGTAAGACCGAGTGACCCGAGAAAGATAACGAGATCCCGTATCTTTCATCAAAATCATCCAACGGCAGTCAAACGTAAGACCAATTCCCCAGACGAATACGTCTGATTTTCCCCAGCAAAGGCTAACAAAATCCCCAGCAAAGTTAACGAAATCCCAAAAGCCACCGAAATCTCGAGTAGTACTCGAACTACGAAAGGGCTTGATTCCCACTAGGGATACGTAGGTAGCCTATCATTAGGTCCAGCCCCTCGACCAAAACGGTCACCCTCTCCTTCGGCAGCAGACGAAGTCCACCGAAAGGCCATTTCAAATCAAGGTCCGAGGCACCTAAAAAGCCATCTCTAAGGTTCGAGGCACCTAAAACGCCATCTCCAAGGTCCGAGGCACCTAAAACGCCATCTCCAAGGTTCGAGGCACCTAAAACGCCATCATCAAGGTTCGAGGCACCTAAGACGCTATCACTAGAAAGCGATAAATCGCAATCATCCCCAGCAGAGACCGAAAATGGTCATCCCTATCCTCAGCAGAGCGGATACCCATCAGACCGAAAATGGTCATCTCTTATCCCCAAGAAGTTTCTTTCCAAAGAACCGATCAGAACTCGCTCATCCGAGGCACCTAAAACGCCATCATCTCCAGGGTCAAAGACCCGAACTACGACTGGCTTGATTCCCATTCGGGATACGTAGGTAGCCTATCGCTAGGTTCAGCCACTCGATCACTTGATCATCCTGCCAAATATGGAGCCTTACTCTTATCGACGACCCCGCTTCCTTCGAAAGCGCCGTCGCCGAGGGGCTACTGTAAGTGCTCCAATTTGAGCTTGTTAGTCTTTTCGTTAGAAAATTAACGAAAGTCATAACAATTACTAACATTACTAACAATTCCTAACATTTCTAACTTTTCTAACAAAGGGAGGGTAGAATGGGCATTGCCAAATAAAGATAAACCAAAGAAAGCATCTTAAAAAGCAAAACAAAAGAATCAAACCACAAATAGAAAGGCTGGAAACACAAAACTGGCTGATTAATTTGAATTTTTATTCTTCCTGTCCAAAGCTGGAGCTGTAATTAATGAACAGTGCACGCCTACTGATCCAATCCGCGCGGACAAGTTTGTAATTTTCAGAGGGCTATAAATTGAGCCCTCCAGTCACAAAAATAAGGAAGGAAGAACACAAATTGCACCGAACCTCTGGCGAAATATAGAGAGAAAACAGTGAGAATTCACAAGAATTGTCACCTTTTTCTCTCCAATCTTTCCCAACTCATACTCATCCACTCACTCTCATATTAAAGCCCTAAACACTCATACATTCAAGCCAAACACTCAATAACACAAGGAAGATTGGTAAACCCTCCTCCTCCTAACCCTAAATCTCAACCATGCATGCATCTTCAAACTACAAAATGTAGTTCTTTCATCTTCTTGCTCTAGATCTAAGAAGATCACCATGGAAGACCATCTCCATGGATGATCTTCTACAAAGATCAACATTATTTTCAAAGCTTTTCTTGTTTACTTGCAAAAATGCCCTTTCAAAACCCTAAAAAACCATTTTCAAGCACTAAATCTTGATTTCAAAGGATAAAATTCCCCTCCCCAAGCAAATGAAATGCTTAGTCCTAATGTACCCCAAGGATGGTTTGGTATAGTTGATTCACCACTAAAATGTCTAGTGATCACTAACCAAAACCTAGGGAAATGGGGACAAGCATGGATGCAAAACCCCCCTTAAAATCATATTTTCTTTCTTGAGAAGTTGCTGTCCAGTAGCAATTTTCTCAGACCTCAGTCCATGGTCTTAATTTTTGGACACAGATGAACTTGGAATTTGGTGTTGACTACAAAATACTTTTTGTAGCCAACATCCAGAGCTTTCCAGACATATTTTTATCTTATTTTTTGGGTGAGTAAAACTCCTCTTTTCAAATTTTCTTTCAGAGGCTAGTTCATCAGCTTCTGGGAATCCAGATCTCATATCTGAGGTTTCCAGAAGGTTTTGACCCCTCAAATCTTCTCCAAAATGGGAAATTCCTTCGCACAAACTTTATTTAAGGTGTCTAGAACAACTTTCATTCTCTGAGTTTATCCAGATTATGAAGTTTTAAGACCCTTGAATCCCTTTCAAAATCAAAGATCCACTGCCTTTTTCATTCTGGCAGAAATGGCTCTCAACTTCAAAAGGTCTTTTGAGTACCAAATCTCAATCCAAAAATCTTCCAAAAAATCATGGGATCAGTTTAAAGTCTTAAAAAGATATCCCAATTTTTACTTTTCTGAGTTTCAACTTATTTTGGCCAAAACACACACACACACACACACACACAAATGATTTTCAGCTTGGAAGACTCGTTTTTACGAGGCGCGTCGGGTGCACACTAACGTCCTTCCCGACGCGTAACATGACCTCCGAACCTAAATCTCTGATCTCGGGCTTTTTTCAAAGTTTTGGCCCTTCAAAATTAAAATGGCGTGGCGACTCCGTTTTTTTCCGGTTTTATTTGGTTTTTCAAAGAAACGCAAAAATCGAATTTTTCCCGCGAAATGGCAACATCATCACAATGGGGGGCTTTTCTGAACTGTATCGGGGTTTGTCCCCGGTGTTTTGGGATTTGTGTATAGGCAACGGGATGAACCCAGGAGGGTATTGAAGGATATTGGCATCTGTTTGAGATGGTCCAGCAGTACACTGGTAGTATTGAGTGATGGGAGTAGTATTGGCTTGGCCATATATGACAGGGTTGCCCTGAGAGGTGGCAACGTGAAGCCTAGGTCGGTTGTTTCCTTGGTTCGAAGGCATCCCGTAAGTTGGCGGGGGAGGAACCTGGTTAAAGGTTTGAGGAACTGGCATCGGGCAATCGTCGTCCTCGACCAGGACGAAAGTACCGTCTGACTGGGGGATAGCTGCTATACCTCGCTCATTCGTGCCGTACCACGAAATTCCGCCGATCTTCTTTTCGCCTCTTGTGAACCTCACAAGCCCGGATGACTTCTTCCAAAGTCATATCTGTTACCGGTGGCAGGGGTCCGTCCCCGTCACGATTTCTCGATGAGCTAGACATGTCGGAAATTCTGGCTGAGGGAACCGAGGAAACCGAAGAACCGTCTCGACGCCGCCGTAACTTGTGATTCTCGGCGAGGCGCCGACCCGGAAATCTCGAACCACTTTCGCTCGCCGCAGTGGAATGAAAGGCAGGGTTTAGGCTTCGGAAAAGGCTATTTGGCTCAAGGTTTCGGGCTTGTGCAATGTGCGCTATCCGATTAATGTTTAATTAAAACGCGTTTTCTCGTAGTCCTAATCGGTTGGAAAAGAGCGTGTCTTCTTTTCGCAACTAACCTTAAGGCTCTAATCGTGGATCTCGTCACTACGTTTATATGCCCCTCGTTTCCATTTGTAGATCATCTTCTCTGACCGGACAATCCCGAGCGAGGTCCTATAAGGCAAGCGAGTTCCACCGACAAAGGAAAAAGTGAACTTAAGGCTAGCCGATCACGCGCAAACTTCCAACGTATGTGACGCCCATGCCACCCCGTCGAAGTCAACGTCCTTAAGTTAAGGCGGGATCGTGCCAAAATTTCGGCATGACCTCTCCGACTCGCTTGCGCGAGGGGCCTTAGCTTTTGGCGTTGGCCAAGTTGTGGGCCTGGCACCGGTCTGCATACGGTGAGGTTTGGTGACACGGTGTCACATTGAATCTTCTGTATATTTTTCGGCAGAGTCTCGCGTCAAAGTCAAGGCCGAAAAGATCAAGACTTGGTCGGGAACGACCTTCGGTCTCAATCTCTCGAGCTTGACTCGTGGCGGAACCCGGCGTAAAAAATATACACTTAGGCTTTATGACACGTACTAAGCCAAAAACCAACCGGGGTCTTGGACGAAGTGTGACACAAAGAGTGCATGGCTTACACGGGCTAGGATGGGCTGTTTGGGACGACCCCGTGCGCACTCGAAAGGTGTCCACGGCGTACCAACCGAGTTGCAACCGAACGGTCATCCCGGTTACGGGTCATAGTGTGCGGTGTACCGAGGCAAAGAATGCACGTGAAGTGCGGTGTACCGAGGCAAAGAAGTGCGAGTAGTGTGCGGTCACTAAAATTCTTTTTCTGAGTAAAACAGAGATTTTTCAGAATGTGTCTTAAAGAATTTTGATGCGCAGTTCAAAAGATAGCATGAAAATCAAGCATGAATGGGGATGCACAAACATGGTATGATTTTGAAAAGACGATAATGTAATGCCCTTGAAAAAAACCGTTCGAGGTTTAAAGTAACACACGCACACGAAAACGAGGAAGGGTAAACGAAAGTTTGACCCACTGAAGGCTTTTTTGAAAACAACGGTAGTTTTGAAAAAAAGTATCCAAGTCCCCAGCGGAGTCGCCAACTGAAATTACCCGGGATTTTGCGCGGGCGGCGAAATGCGGTTGTCTTTCGCGGAGGGTTGGTGTCTGAGACCTCGCTTTTCAGGAAGGAGAGGAGTCGCCACGCGGTTTTTGTATTTTGAGCCCAAACGTTGAGAAACGGCTGTTGGTTGAAAAAGGTGTCATTTTTATTGGTAGCAAAAACTTAGGAAAAGGCTTTGAAAACTGGGAGTCATTTTTATTGGTAGCAAAAACGAGTAAAAAGCTTTTTTTAGTACCAGAGATTGTTAGGTTCGGAGGTCACGTTACGTTTCGGGAAGAGTATATTGAGATCACCCGAAACGCCTCGTATGACGAGTCTTTCTACCTTTCTCGAAATCGTGTGCATGTGTGTGTGTGTGTTTGCATTTTGAAATGGGGGCTTGTATGACAAGCTTAATCTTGGTTTGAATGTCAAACGTTGATTATGGTTCTGTTTGAAAAGGCGAGCATTTGAATGACAAACGTCGGTTTTGAAGTTTTAGGAAAAGTGACGCGAATGCTGATTTAACTGTTTATCTTAAGTGTCAAATGTTGACTTTTAAGAAAAGAGCATTTGAATGTCAAACGTCGGATTTTGAGTTTGAAAATGAGCGTTTGGATGCCAAACGTCATTTCGTGCGTTTTGAAAGAGAGTTCGAATGTCGAACTCCGGTTTTGAACCAGGCATGTCATTGTTAACGATTTTACGGGAAAAACGTATTAAATGATTTTGAATGTCAAAAGTCGGCTTTTAAGTTTGAAGATGAGCATTTGGATGCCAAACGTCATTTCGCGCGTTTTGAAAGAGAGTTCGAATGTCGAACTCCGGTTTTGAACCGGGCATTACATTGTTAACGATTTTACGGGAAAAACATATTAAATGATTTGCGATCAACGAATCGGGTTGCGACTAGGACTTTGAAACATAAATACTATCACGATCCAAACGGTTCGGACTTGTAAATGACAGTATTTAAATGCGGTATCGACGGAATCAAACGATCTGGAATTGTAAAGTACGATCGACGAGCCAAACATCTCGGAATTGTAAATTTGCGTGAAAGTAAATGACGTTCGACGGATCAAACGGTCTGGAATTTGTAAATGACAGAAATTTAAATGACGTTCGACGGATCAAACGATCCGGAATTGTAAATGACATAAAAGTAAACGGAAAGGGATCGGAACGCCGTTTTAACCCGAGATTACTTCTCTTACGGGAAGAGAAGAGGATCTAGGGGCTAAAACGTATCGAACCCCGTTAGACGGAGGCGTCTACATTTCAACGACGTCGTCCGAAACGGTTGTAGCGACTGGCACGTAAACCGAGATGGAACTAGAGTTTTAGAGAGAGAGGGAGCTACCTATGGCTAGGGTCGGCTCCTTTGGCTCGGTGGGCGTATACGGGATACGAAAGTGTGTTTGGAACGGTGTTTCAAGGTGGAGGGGTTGTATTTGATCGAAATACGGAGTTTTCACGCAAAACGAGGTAAAACGGGGCTCGGGAAGGGGGGAGAACCAGTTTAGGCCGTGGGGTTTTGGTGAAAGGGAGTGAGTTTTTGTTGTTATAAATGGCTTTGACAGCCTCTGTATTTATAGGTGAATTTTCAGCATGAGTCCGGACGGACTAAGAGTGAAAACCAGGGGGTTTTGTGAAACTTTGGAAATTGGAGGGACTTGCTGGCAATTCTGAATTTTCTGCAAATGAGTCCGGTCGGACTGAGACTGCATACCAGGGGTATTTTAGTCTTTTCACTCTGAATTTGATTGAAGGGTGATGGGGGAGCTGTGGCATGCAAGCCACGTGTTCCTGTGACTCACAGGCTCGTGGGAGTTCGTGCCATATTTCCCGGTTTTGTCCGTTTTTAAAATAACAGTCCGGAAAATGTCTGAAACGCCCCCGAAAAGTGCCGGAAAGTGCGTTTTTCAGGGAAAGCCGTACTTTTACGTGCGACGACGTGTGTTGAGTACGCTTTGACGTCCGGATGCACGGGGCAGTCCCGGGACGTCTCGTCGGCTTGGCAACGGGGAGCTTAACGGGTTCCGGTTAACCTGGAGCGGGCCAGTTAACGAATTATGGTTAACTTCTAACGGATTTTGACGATCCGGATTTGGGTACTTACAGCAGGTTTGTAGGTGGATACCCTAGCACAGGGACAAAGATCGAGCAGTATTGACAGTCTCGGCTCATGACAGAGTTTTGGCCCAACTGGAAATCATTGCCACCGGGGGAGAAGGAGAATGCGTGGGAGGAGTTTAAGGTAATGTGTTAATGGTTTTTATTTAAAACTTAAATGTTAGTTTGTTATTAAAATGTTATAATTAATATTGATTATACTCTTTTAGTTTTGTAATGTTATCATTATATGTTGTAGGGGAAATTTTGTTGGGCGCCGAAAATCGACGAGGCGACGGCTAGATTTGTTTTCGATAAAGAGTGTTCGAAGTTATTTAGGGATCATATTGGTAACATATTTATCTATCCTTAATTAGTTTAATTAACAATGATTATACTCTTTTAATTTTATAATGTCATCATTATATGTTTACGAGATATTCATATTTTTTATAGGTAACACGAAGAAAAAATGTTATATTAAGCGGCTCGAGGCGAAATTACAGCCCTTGACACCTTCTTGGATGACCGAGGAGGTGTTTCTTCAATTTTGCGAATATTGGGCGTCGGATGCGGCGAAAGCTATGGCCGAACAGGCTAAGGCAAATAGAGCAGGCTCCTCGGGGTCGGCGACGAAGCATACCATGGGGACGATCCCGGTCGGCGAGCATCACTACCGCATGGTATGTATGTTTATTTAAATGTAGTAGTGTATGCATGCTTTTAAATAGGTTTATGTACGTATGTTAGCTGGGAGCCATGTTGATGCTATGAAATCCATGGTTTTAGTGTAAATGTAGTGTATGCATGCTTTTAAATCAGTTTAAATGTTGCATTTATACAATTTCAAAGTAATAATCTCGCTTATTTTATTTATAGGAAAGGGATCATGGTCCGAATGTCAGTTTTTTGGATGTTTTCGTTAGCACCCATGTTCGGACTCCTACAGCGCCCGATCAACCTCCGCAATGGGTTGACGATCGGTCTGCTAATGCCTTTGTAAGTAAACTATCATTAAATGACTTGATTTTGAATATGTAAATTTATTTATGTACATTACATTGTGTATACGATTATAATTGTTTGTTTTATTTTGACAGAGTACATATCAAGCCGCCGTTTTTCCCGAAGGAACGCCTCCCGGCCAGCCCGTTCCCTTCGTGCCTGATGTTTGGCGCTCGATCACCTCTGAGGGACATCCAAAGAGAGGAGACCGAGTGTTAGGGATGGGGGATTACGGGCGGCAATGCCCGTCGACCGGCCGTCGGCCAAATGTTTTCCCGCCCATGTATCATGATCCGAGGGTCGACACTCTGCAGGCTGAGTTGGCTGAGGAGAGACGCGAGGCTGCAGAGGCTAGGGCAAAGCTTGCGGAGGCTTTGGCGGCTCAGGCGCATATGCAGGAGGCTTTGGCGGCTCAGGCGCAGATGCAGGAGGAGAATGATCAGCGTCATGCAGAGACTGATAAAAAATTTGCGATGTTGATGGCTTGTATGGACCAGGGTAATTTCTAGCCTCCCCCCTAATTTCCCCCGAGTTGATTACGTACTATTTTAGACTTGTTTGTAATAACATTTGTGATATTTGGTACCCACGGGAGCCCCGGCCCCCTCCTCCCTCCCTTCCCCCTCCCGAGTTTAAGTACTATTTTAGACTTGTTTGTAATAACATTTGTCATATTTGGTACCCGCGGGAGCCCCTCCCCCCCTCCTCCCTCCCGATTTGGTACGTTGATTTTGGTTTTTAGTTTGGTACGCTGATTGGTACTATTTTATACTTGTTTGTAAACATTTGTGATATTTGGTACCCGCGGGAGCCCCGCCCCCCCCCCCTCCCCCACCCTCTCCCCCCTCTCCCCCCCTCCCCCCTCCCGATTTGGTACGGTGATATTTAGTTTAGTCTAGTACGATGATATTTGGTTTTTAGTTTTATAGTTTTAGTTTTATAAATTGAATTGTTATATCAGGTACAAAAAAATTTGGTTAATTGATATTTTAAATTATTTTTTTTAATTTATTTCATTTTCAGCGACGAAAATTTCCGTCGCTGAAATTAATTTATTTTAATTAACTTTTATTCCAGTGACGAAAATTTCCGCCGCTATATCAATTAATTTTAATTTTAATTTAATTTAATTTTTATTTTTACCTGCGGAAATTTCCGTCGCTGGAATAAAAATTAATTTAAATAAATTAATTACAGCGACGGAAATATCCGCCGCTAAATTAATTTAATTTAATTAATTTTTATTCCAGCGACGGAAATTTCCGTCGCTGTAATTAATTTAATTTAATTATTTTTTTATTTCAGCGACGGAATATTCCGCCGGTGAAAATAAAAATTAAATTAAATTTTTATTTCACCGGCGGAATATTCCGTCGCTGAAATAGAAATTAAATTAAATTAATTTAGCGGCGGAAATTTTCGTCGCTATTGTCAAAAAATCACCGACGGAATTAATTCCGTCGGTAAAATTAAAATATACCGGCGGAATTTGAGCCGTCGAAAACACTGCGGCGGGATGATAGCGGCGGACCACCGACGGAAAAATTCCGTCGGTGTTTAACTTTAGCGACGGAAATTTGGTTTTAGCGACGAAAATTTCCGCCGCTAAAACCTGTTTTTCTGGTAGTGTTAGGTGTCCACCACACACACCATTATGGACTTCGAACAATAGGTTTGGGACCTCTTGAGGGTGGACGCACCTTTGGAGTGGTTTAGTGAACGACCTCTGAAACAAAGCCTCCCCATGAATGGCAAATCGTAGGGATGTTTCTTAATCAATCGAGCTCTTTGCTCTTCTTTAGGGAGCTCAACACTCTCGATGTAGCCCTTGATCTCATAAATCTAACACTTGGCATTGCTTTCGAAGCACAAGACTTGAACTCGCTCGTAAGCCGATTGCTCAAGGTAAGACAGGGGTTGATTTTTCTTCATCTGATCTGGCCAACTTTGAAAGCAAATCGTCTAGATCATTATCCTCACGGCCTATCCTCTGAATTTCCCAAAATTCCAAGTCCTGGATCAACTTTTTTACTAGGCCACATTATTTAACCATGATCGGGTTCAGAACCTCGTATTCACCTTTGACTTGATGGATGACCAACTGAGAGCCACAATAAGCCACCACCTTGGTCGCACCAAGGCATTTAGCATACTTGACGGCCGCGATTAGAGCCTCATACTCTGCCTGGTTATTGGAAGCTTAAAACTTGAATCTCAACGCTTCCTCGAACACCTTTTCACTTTCGGGCTCGATCAACACGATTCCAACCCCACTAACTTTCATGGTTGCTGACCCAAATGAGTATACCTTCCAACAATCAATGGGCAAACTGATCTCTTGTCGGTCTGACAGTTCTTTCCCTTTGAATGTTTTTCTCTTAGGGACTTCTGGGTCGCTACTACTAGTGAACGATAGCTCGACTAAAAAATCCGTCAAAGGCTAAGCCTGGAGTGGTTTTCGAGGTCGATACTCTATATCAAATTATGTTAATTCAATTGCCCAGTTGAGTAGTCGACCTAAACTTTTGGGTTTGTGTAGATTTTCTTTAAGGGTGCGTTGGTGAGCAAAATAATGGGATGAGCGGATAAGTAAGCTTTTTACTGCCTTGCAGCGACCACTAAAGCATAGGAAACCTTTTCGGTGTTGCGTATCGCCCATCTACGTCCGAGAGAGCCTTACTCACATAATAGACTGGCCTTTGGGCGCCCTTCTCTTCACTGACTAATACAGCTGCCACCGCATGATTGTCGCCTGATAAGTACACATGTAAACTCTCTCGCTGAGTCGGGTTACTAAGAAATAGGGGAGAAGCAAGATAGCTCTTGAGTTGTTGAAAAGATGCTGAACATTCAGCTAGCTGTCCACTCGAAGGCTTTGGTCCCCCTCAAAGTTTTGAAGAACAGGAGAGATTTCTCGGCCGACTTGGCTATGAAATGCCCCAGAGCATCCACTCGGCCATTTAATCGTTGAACCTCCTTGATGCAAGTAGGCTCCCGCATTTCGATCAACGCCTTAATCTTCTCAGGATTGGCCTCAATTCCTCGTTGTGATACCATGAACCCTAGGAACTTTCATGCTACTACTCCGAATACACACATGCTAGGATTTAACTTCAATCTGTTTGCTCGTAGATTGGCGAACATTTCCTTTAGGTCGGCTACATGATGTCCTGACTTGGTTTTGATAGCCATGTCGTCGATGTAAGCCTCCATGTTTCGGCCAATCTGACTACCAAAGACTTTGTTGGCCATCCTCTAGTAAGTAGCTCCAGCATTCTTCAGCCCAAATGGCATTTTCGTATAACAGTTTACCCCATCGGCGGGCTGGAAAGCTGTTTTTTTCAATATCTTCCTCACATATCTTAATTTGGTGATAACATGAATAGGCGTCCAAAAAACTAAGAGTGGTATGGCCGGCGATAGAGTAGAACAAATTGTCAATACTAGGCAAAGGATAACTGTCTTTTGGGCATTTTAAGTTTTAATCTGTAAATTCGACACACATTCACCACTTTCCATTCGCTTTCTTGACTATCACCACATTTGCCAACCCAGTTGTGAAGGTCGCCTCTTTGATTATGCCCTCGCTGATTAGCTTGTTGACATCTTGCTTGATGGAGACCCCTTTCACGAGCAAAAATTCTCAGCTTCTGGCTTTTGAATTTAATTATGGGGTTCACCTCAAGCCTGTATAAGATTTTTCCCTTTACCGTTGCCTTGGTCGACTTTGGTAGCTGTCCCCTTAGACGATTCTCCTGTCTCGACACCCTTCACGACTTTCTTTCTTTGCTCTCTCTCTTTGGCCACAACAACATCATATGCTCTTTCAAACAACTCTTTCCTGGTGATCGCTCGCCTGACTTGTAGCCCATAATCCAAGTCAGGTGAGGACACCCCATTTTTGAAGCAATTAATGACTTCTCTATCAGTAAAGTCCTCTTCTATCTGGTCGACCAACTCCTTGAATCTTGTGAAATAGCTCATAGTACTCTCGTCTTTCCTTGGGCTATATTATTCAGGTCGGTGACCGTCTTCTTCCGAGCTCTGGTAGTTGAGAATCTCTCCAGAAACTTACAACGCATGTATCTCCAACTGTTAATACATCATGTTGATAAGCCACGAAACAAAGTCAAGGTAGCACCAGTGAACGTGCTCGTGAGCGCTTTGCAAAGTACGTCGTCCTTTGAGGAGACCAAGCACATTTTTGCCTTAAGATGCTGCATATGGTTCAAGGCATTGGTCGCTCCTGAATATTTCTCTAAGTCGGGCAATTTAAAACCTGATTCATTAGGGCCCAAATCCAACATCCATTGAGCGAGAGGTCGAATAGTGCTGTCATTTCGTTCGACCTTGCTCTGACTGATCTGACGGTCGACCTCCATTTCATCCAACCTTCTCTTAAGGTTCAACAGCTCTCGTGCATCCAAGCCATGTCCTTCATCTTTGTAATGGGACACTGAGTTTGATTTCTCCCTTCTCCTCTTGAGGGTTCATGGACCCTATTCCTGGTTTGTTGAGATATTTTTGACGGTGCTGCTTAATGAGATATGTGGTCGTCCTCATCAGGAGACTCTGGTAATTCAAGCAGTTCGTCATGAACGTCCAACAGGCTTTGTAGGAATCTCGCTCGTTCTAACAACAAGGCCTTCCTACTTGGGTGAGGAGCTGGGGGACCTGGAAGGTCGGCTGCAGTTGTTCGACCCGTTCGTTGTTTCTTGCCTTGTTGGCCACCTCCATGGGCATTCATTGGCCTCTTCTCTCTCCTCCTTTCTTGAATCCCCACTCCATCAGCTACACTGTTTGACCGAGTTGGTCTCCTGTGGGGGTTTACAGAGGGAGGAGGAGGAAGGAACACTTTATGGTTACCAGCGCCACCTTCAGCACCCAAATTGTTTCTGACAGCATTTTGATTGGTCGTTGGCCGAAAAGGGTCGCCCCTCATTGACGTGATCAATAGAGACGGTGGCGGTACGGCCGTCTGACACCATGTTTAGAAGTTCGTGTGATTTCAAGGTGTAGGATGCTTCGATTTCCGACAATGAAATCAAACTGATGATGCAGGAATCGTTCGAATAACCTTAGTTCTGCAATAGGTTGTACTCTGACGCCTTTGACCTGAAACCATGAACACACGACTAGCCGTAATGATCTCCGGCTAATACCCTCCGACGTGAGGATAAGTATTGGTGTATTAGAATATTAAACTGTATGGAAAACAGAGTAGAATTGGACTGTAAAATTACCTTTTCGTTTTGGTGAAATATGTGTTGATATTTATATTGTAATCATTGGACAGATGTCACAAATCCCGAAAATAACGACAGTAATAGGGATTAACCGTATTAGCGAATATAGGAGTTTGTTATTTTGGCGGCGCGGAGCACGCCTGCTTAGCTTGGTTGAGATCGACCGATTTATCGAGGTCGATCAGAATTCGTGTATTGATAGACAGAGATTATACACAATGGACGGATCGTATGTCGCACGAAAATAAGTCGTATCATAAGATTGGTCGACTGGTCTATCCGATGAATTCTCGACATTATGGGCACCGCTATAGGCTTATTAGGCATATTGGGCCTTTGAAACTGTTTGAACGTTGGTTCGTCTTATTAAGCCTGGTCCATAACTTTTATTTTGTTCATATACTTTTATTTCAATTATTGAGCGTTGAATAAAAAAACGTTGATTCAACTCAAAATCCCAATTGACCACACACTAACCGTGCAACGGAAGGGTAGATAAAAAAACGACCTACATAAATGAAAGAGGCCAAATATGATTTACTATCAATAGTACTCTTTCCTCTGTAGGGACTCCAATTTCCAATAGATTGCATAAAACCAAACAATATAAAGCCAGGGTTAGACAGAATGAAACGTCCATGTCTCAAAAAAAGCTTCTGAAATTCTTTTAAATGCATTTCTTTTTCACTCCATTACCTGCTTTTTTATTGTTTTGTTTGAATTGAAGAGAGCAACGACCTCCCCGATTTTGCTCATGCATTATTACTGAATTATAGAGCTGCAACGAAAAAATAAAATAAAAAACATATAACAACATAAAATATTTTAAAAAGTGTATAACCAAAATATTTTTCATTTTTAGTAAAAGTTTCATTTGAATTTCTAAATATTTTACATTATATTTTAAAACAAAAATATATTTTGACATTTCTTCAAAATATTTACATTTTATTATACACATTTTACATTCATTTGTTTTGTTTTGATCGTTGCTGCAAATTCAAATAGACATGGCTGGTTCGGTTGAATCGGCGGTTAGCCGGTTTAAACCGGCGGTTTTCAACTTCAAATTTCTTAAACCGAAATCGAATCGGATAACCGGCAAGACCGGTTACGATTTGACGGTTTTAACGGTTTATCCGGTTTGGGTCTGCTCAGCCGAGTCTTTGGTGTTGCTCGGTCGAGCATACCCTTTTAGGGTTAAGGGGTTGAGGGTTGCTCGGCCGAGATATATATACTGCTCGGTCGAGCATATTCTCCAGAACTTTCTGTTTTCATATGCTCGGTCGAGTATATAGTAGTGCTCGGCCGAGCATATCATTTTTCAACCTTGTAACAGTTAATTTTTTAACAGTTTTCGTTAACTTTGTATATAGTATATTAACTTTGTTTTTTTTTTTTGGATAAAGATAACTAATTGAGATGTTGTTTAGTCCTGAAATTTTTTAGAAAAAGTTATATAAAAAAGTTAAAAAAATTTAATGATAAGAAAACAATTATCTTTTTAACAGTTTTCGTTAACTTGTATATAGTATATTAACTCCTTCTCTTTTTCCAATTTTTTTTTGGGATAAAGAAACGTATTTGAGATGTTGTTTTGTCCTGAATTTTTTTACAAAAAGTTATATAAAAAAAATTAAGAATTTTTAAATAAATAAAAGTAAATAAAAAAGGACGGTACCCTTAAATTTTATTAATTAAAATAAAATTACAAAGAGAGGGACAACCAATCTTACCCTTCTATAAATAGGGGGGGGGGGACATTTAGGAGCCTTTACCTCAATCTAACTATTACAATTAAATAAAAATAAATCTAATCTAAAGTCTAAACTAATCTAATTAAAATAAAAATTATTCTAAAACATCATTCATTCATCACTACTTTCCGTGGAGTCCTCGACATCGTATTGATATCTTGGTTCCAATAGATCCTCATCATAAGGCAAGTCTTGTTGCATTTTTTCCGCTCTAACCCAATCGCCAAGTAAAAGTTGATGTTTCAAGTTTTCACTTGTTAGTTGGGAACGTCTTTCATCCAAAATATTTCTATCAACGCTAAATGCCGATTCAACCTCCACCGTTGAAGCGGGAGAGGCTAAGACTTCTTTAGCAACTATGGAAATTATAGGATAAATGTCTTTCCTTCTTGACCACCATTGTAAAACATCAAATTCATTTGAATTTGAATTTGAGTCTTGGTTTAATTCAAAGTTTGTAGTGAAATAAGTTTCTAACTCCACGGGAATGTTTGATGATGATGAAGATGAACCTCGAGAAGGACCACGTTTTTTACTATACAAATTTGCAAATTGTTGGATGTTATGGCTTGATGTCCTGGCAAAGGGCCCGACGGTATGGATTATACATCATCAGCACAACCGAGGAGCTTCTGCAGTTTGAGGCGGCCGCCTGGAGAGGCTTGAGGCGCACGCCTCAATGTCAGTAACATGGCCTGGGTTGGACCTTCTTTGAGGCGGCCGCATGGGACATCTGAGGCGGGCGCATGGAGGGCCGTAGGTTGGGCGTGGCTTGGAGAAATTCCAGGCGGGCGCCTAGTGATTCCTGGGGCGGGCTCCTGGTGTCGTTCCTCTACTGTGGGCTGACGGGCCTTTCTGTATTTTGGTCTAAGTTTGGCTAGGGTTTTGGTTAATATATATATGTTATGTAAACCTGTGTAAACAAAAGGATCATTGCACATAATACAAAGAGGCGAAATTCATAACCCCAATTACATCTCTTTCTCTTTCGATTTCTCAATTGTGTTCTTGGTTAATGTCTATTTGCTTCCGCTGCATTGCACAACAACTGGTATCAGAGCACGGCTGCGATGGCTGGGGTTAATTCTATCACCGTGAAGTCCGATGTTCAGAAATTCGATGGGCATGGAAACTTTGCGTTGTGGCAAAGGAGGGTGAAGGATTATCTGGTTCAAGCAGGCTTGGGAAAAGTTCTTCGGCATTCGACTAAACCCGATGATGTCGAAGAAGGACCATGGAAGTAGTTGCAGGAGCGGGCTGTATCTTCTATACGACAGTGCCTTGCGAATGAGGTGGTGTATCACGTGATCGATGAAGAATCACCGGCGAAGGTTTGGGAGATTTTGGAGGCTAGGTATATGTCAAAATCGTTGTCGAACAAGTTGCATCTAAAGCAAAGGTTGTATGGTTCGAATCTTGAATCTCACATCCACACGTTTAATCAAATACTCAACGATTTGGTTAGGGTGGAGGTGACGTTCGAGGAGGAGGACAAGGCATTGATGTTGTTGAATTCGTTGCCCTCTTCTTCAACATACGAAAACCTTGTTACTACGTTGACTTGGGGGAAAGATACTGTAGCATTGCAACCGGTCACAGAAGCTCTTTTAGCTTTTCATAAACGGAAGAAGTCCGTTGATGAACCTGCGGGTGAGGGGTTATTTGTGAAGGAAAATCAGGAACGTGGGAGATCTCAGTTCCGGGATAACTCGCAGAGGCAGAATTCTCGTTCGCAGTCAAAGAAGAAGTACAAGGGGAATTGTTTCAAGTGTGGGCAGAAGGGGCATAAGAGGCAGAATTGTCCGGAGAAGGGGAACGGTAAAGGCAAGGAAGGATCTTCAAAGTCAGTCAATGTGGTTGAAGATTGCTCGGAGGATGTGGATGGAGATATGCTCACGACTTCATCAGCTGTGGAGCACCCGACAGATGGCTGGATTCTGGATTCAGCATGTTCATTTCATGTGATGGCGAATCGTGATTGGTTCGATACCTGCAGGTTAGTTAATTCTGGTATAGTTACTATGGGTAATGGTGCTACTTGTAAAATTGCTGGCATAGGAACTATAAGAATTAAGATGTATGATGGTGTAGTTAGAACGTTATGTGATGTTAGACATGTTTCGGAGGTTTCTAAAAGTCTGATTTCATTGGGTACCTTGGATGCTAACGGTATGAACTATAAAGCACAAGGTGGAGTATTGAAAGTAGTTAAGGGTGTTATGGTTGTGATGAAGGGTGAGAAGGGCTCCAAGAACATTTACAGGTTGCTAGGGAGCACGGTTGTAGGTGGAGTCACATCCGTTGAGTCTGAGGTTGATACTGATGCCCTTCTATGGCATATGAGGCTTGGTCACATGGGTGAAAGGGGGATGCGGGAACTTCATAAACGAAAGTTGTTGAAGGGTGTGAAAACTTGTAAACTGGAGTTTTGCAAGTATTGTGTTCTTGGAAAGCAGAACAAGGTGCAATTCAAGACGGGTAAGCATACAACAAAGGGCATTCTTGATTATGTTCATTCAGATGTGTGGGGGCCGGTTAGAACAGAATCTAGAGGAGGACATTATTACTTCGTGACTTTTATTGATGATTTTTCGAAGAAGGTTTGGGTTTACTTCATGAGGCACAAGTCAGAAACTTTTGAGAAGTTCAAGGTGTGGAAAGCTGAAGTGGAAAATCAAACGGGGCAAAAAATCAAGTGTTTGAGGAGTGATAATGGGACAGAGTATACAGATGGCGAGTTCAAGAAGTTCTGTCGAGAGCATGGAATCAAGAGGCACTACACGGTACGTAAGGCACCACAACAAAATGGTGTGGCTGAGAGGATGAATAGAACTATTGTGGAAAGGGTGAGGTGTCTACGATTCAATGCGGGGTTGGCGAAGAACTTTTGGGCTGATGCGGTGAGTATGGCATGTTTCTTGATTAACAGATCACCTAGAGTCTCTTTGGATAACAGGTTTGCGGAGGAGGTATGGACGGGTAATGAGGTAGACTTCACCGATATCCGGGTGTTTGGGTGTCCATCCTATGTTCATATTCCTGGTGAAGAGCGGTCAAAGCTTGACCCAAAGTCAAAACAGTGTGTCTTTCTCGGGTATGAAACAGGTGTGAAAGGATACAAACTTTGGGATCCCAAGTCAAGCAAGGTGGTGATTAGTATGGATGTAGTCTTTGATGAAAAGGCTATATTGAAGTGTACTCAAGATGATAAGGAGAAGGTGCCAGAAAGCAAAGAGGGCGAGAAGCAGGTTATTGAGGTGGAGCTACGTGAGGATAATACTGATGTGGATCTCACTCTTCCGGAGTCAGAGACAACTACACAAGAAGTGGCTAGTACTTCAGTTGGGAGACCTAAGAGAGTAATCAAGCCACCGGTCAGATATGGGTTTGAAGACATGGCTTCATATGTTCTTGTTCTTAGTAGTGGAGACCCGAGTACTTTTAAGGAGGCTATAAACAGTCCGGAAAAGGATAAGTAGGTAACTGCTATGGTGGAGGAGATGGAGTCATTGTACAAGAATGATACATGGGATTTGGTGGAGCTTCCTAAAGGGAAGCGTGCTATTGGTTGCAAGTGGGTTTTCAAGCGCAAGGAAGCAGTATCAGAAAAAGAGGGGGAAAAGTTCAAGGCTCGTTTGGTAGCAAAGGGGTATTCGCAGCGAGTGGGGTGGATTATAATGAGATTTTTTCACCTGTTGTGAGACATACTTCCATTCGGATTGTGTTGGGAATTGTAGCGCACTATGATTTGGTGTTGGAGCAGATGGATGTGAAAACTGCGTTTCTACATGGTGAGTTGGATGAGCAGATTTTCATGAAGCAACCACATGGGTTCACGGAGCCCGGGCAGGAGCATTTGGTTTGTAGATTGAAGAAGTCACTTTATGGGCTGAAGCAGTCTCCGAGGCAGTGGTATACGAGGTTTGACTCCTACATGGTACGTATGGGCTACAAGCGTTGTGAGTATGATTGCTGCGTGTATGTGAAGAGCCTTGATGATGGTTCTTTTATTTTTCTGTTACTGTATGTGGATGATATGCTTATCGCGGGTAGAAGTAAGAACGAGGTCAATCAGTTGAAGGCCTTGTTGAGTACAGAATTTGACATGAAGGAATTGGGGGAAGTCAAGAAGATTCTTGGGATGGAGATTCGCCGAGACAGGAAATCTAGGAGATTGTGGCTGTCTCAAGCCGGCTATGTGGAGAAGGTGTTGGAGAGGTTCAATATGCGGAATGTAAAACCTGTGAAGACACCATTGGTGAGTCATTTTAGTTTATCTGCCTCAATTCCCCGAGTTCGACTGAAAATATTCAGAGTATGTCAAAGGTTCCCTATGCAAGCGCAGTGGGATGTCTCATGTATGCTATGGTTTGCACGAGGCCAGATTTGGTGCAAGCTATTAGTGTGGTTAGCAAGTATATGGCGAATCCGGGTAAACAGCATTGGGAAGCAGTCAAGTGGATTCTCAGATATTTGAAGGGCACTATGGATTATGGCATCATGTTTGGAGGTAAGAGTGAGGAGCTTTCTGTTGTGGGATATGTTGATTCAGATTATGCGGGTGACTTGGATCGGAGGAGGTCGACTACGAGTTATGCGTTTACTCTTGGTGGTGGACCCATATGTTGGAGATCTATGATTCAGTCGATTATTGCATTGTCTACAACGGAAGCGGAGTACATGGCAGCGGTTGAAGCTGCAAAGGAAGCCTTATGGCTTCGGGGTTTGGTCAACGAGTTGGGTATTCAACAAGGTGAAGTGAAGTTGCTTTGTGACAGTCAAAGCGCGATTTTCTTGGCAAAGAATCATATTTATCATCAACGGACGAAACATATTGATGTTCGGTTTCACAAGATTCGGGAGTTGATTGATATGGGTGAAGTTGTGCTAGAGAAGGTTCACACTACGGAGAATGCTGCTGACATGTTGACGAAGCCGGTTACCACTGACAAGTTCAAGCACTGTTTGGACTTGTTGCACATTTCTAGCTGTTAGAGATGGGGAGGTTCGATGTCTACACGGGGTGGTTCGGGTATTGGTTCCTTGTATCTTCTGTTGGGTTGGGTGAATGCTCGCCAAGGTAGAGATTGTTGGATGTTATGGCTCGATGTCCTGGCAAAGGGCCCGGCGTCATCAGCACAACCGAGGAGCTTCTGCAGTTTGAGGCGGCCGCCTGGAGAGGCTTGAGGCGCACGCCTCAATGTCAGTAACATGGCCTGGGTTGGACCTTCATTGAGGCGGCCGCATGGGACATCTGAGGCGGGCGCATGGAGGGCCGTAGGTTGGGCGTGGCTTGGAGAAATTCCAGGCGGGCGCCTGGTGATTCCTGGGGCGGGCGCCTGGCGTCGTTCCTCTGCTGTGGGCTGACGGGCCTTTCTGTATTTTGGTCTAAGTTTGGCTAGGGTTTTGGTTAATATATATATGTTTAGTAAACCTATGTAAACAAAAGGATCATTGCACATAATACAAAGAGGCGAAATTCATAACCCCAATTACATCTCTTTCTCTTTCGATTTCTCAATTGTGTTCTTGGTTATTGTCTATTTGCTTCCGCTGCATTGCACAACACAAAAAAACTATATGGATCCCCACTAGTAAAACTTGGTTGAGAAGTAGAGGAATTATCTTCATGTTGTTGGCTTTGAGAAGTGTTTCCATATAAGGCATTATACTCATTAAAAAGGTTAATCAAATTATTTTTTGTGTCTTGAATAATAATTGACGAAAGTTCATTACCACCGTCACCATCAGGATATAACTTCATATAATAATAATAATCTACAATGCTCTCTAAATCATCTAATTTAACTCGGGAATCTAATAATTTTGCAACCAAGAAAAGAGACAAAAAAGTGTCAAAATATTTAAGCCACTTTTGTCTCATGTTAAAAATGCATTCTTTTAAAATAAGGCATTCTTTTAAATTGTCAAAAATAGTAACAATTGCAACACAATGCTCTAGCACCAAAACGGAAGTTGTATAATAAACTCTCGAAAAAGCCAAAGTAGCGGTATTAAAAATCTTTAAAATTTCACATAAATTAACACATGCATTTCAATGATAAGTAAATAGAGGTCCATGATAGCCAATTGACATAAAAAATTGCGTTATGAGATCTTTATAAGCAAAGCCATCGGTTAACATTTTGTAGGTGGATTTCCACCTAGTTGGAACATCGTAAGTAAAATATTTGTCCGACACACTTTTACTTCTTATAATCCATTTTTTTGTATTAGAATTTTTTTTAGAAATAAATTGAAGAGCTCGTCTAATTGGCTTAACATAAGTTTCTAATGCATCTAAACCATCGCTAACACATAAATTAATTAAATGACATAAACATCTAATATGAAAAAACTTACCCCCAAGTGAGGGTTGACAAACAGTAATTAATTGGGTAAACTAGCCGTATTAGCACTTGCGTTATCAAATGAAATAGTAAATATTTTATTTAAAATACCATACTCAAAATCTCAAGCAATTTCGCACAAATATTTTTCGCGGAATGCGATGGCTTAAAATCTTTGTAAGCAATTAATCTTTTTTGGATTTTTCATGAATTATCTATCTAATGGCAAGTAACGCCCAAATAAGTATTTCTTTACCAATAATCACTCCAACCATCGGCACAAATTGAAACTTTATTTTCTAAATTTGATAAAACATCAATTAAATCATTTTTATATTTTTTTCACCACTCTAGTAATATCACGTACGAGATTCGTACGTGGTACTCTCGTGGCGGCGGAGTTTAAAGAAAGGCGAGCAAAATTTTCATAAAAATCACAATCCGCAAAATTAAAAGGAAGGCCTTTAACGAAAATAAATTTGGCTAGTTCATCCCTATAAACCCACTTATCAAATTTAAAAAGAACGGAAGAAGGGGAAGGCGAACCTTGTGCACCCGAACCCGAACTACGTTGATGAAATTGTAATTGAGTTTGTATAGCGAAAATGCCAAGTTTCTCGGGATGTTTTGAAGCCGTATGCCCGTTGAACGTCTCATGCCCTCCGCCTCTTTTGAATGAGTAAGACGCGGTACAATAGTTGCAAAATGCTCGAAGATTATAATCATCATCGGCATTAATTTTTCTTTCGGTGAAATGGATGGCGAAGGTATCAAATTGCGGCGCTCTTTCTGTAGGAGATTGCCGTTGTCCCTGACCACCTCCCCTAGTAGCTCGGCTGCCCTTACCCCTCCTAGCACTATCACTTTCAATTTCAACTTGTTCTTCTTTCTCATTTTGTTGAATATTTGAATTTTGATGATCAAAATCATCGTTGGAGGAGGAAGAACCAACATGTGACATGCCTAAATTGCTTATTCTTTGATTTTCAGCCATTTGTGTAAGATAAAATGAAGTTTGGAAACGAAACATAACTTAAAAATGGATGAAAATGAAGAAAACACTAATTTCGTTAGAAAACTAACTGAAAATAAGGTAATATTTAACTGAGAATTGGATGAGAGTAAGAGAGTATTTGAACATTTGAGAAATTGAGAGTAGAAGAGCAAGAGTAGAGAGAAATAATGTGAAAATAAAATGGGAGAAGGGAGGTGATATTTATAGTTAGTAAATTAGGCACGTCTAAATCGATCGATTAGCCGATCCGATTCCGCTTAATCGTGTTGACCGATTTTGATCGGTTCCAAATCGATCGATTAGCCGATCCGATTAAAAAAATGGCCACGTCTAAATTCAAATCCCTGACACTCCTTTGCAAATTATGTGTTCGCCACATCACTCTTCTTTCACTATAAAAAAGTTAAGGGTAATACTTCGGTTAAAAAAAAAAGTGACAGAATTTAATTTACAAAATAATGTGTTATAATTGTATTTGTGCTCATAATTAAAAATGTGACAGGAAATCACAATCAATACAATCAATAAATTATCGTAACCTCATTTTGCATCCGTATTTTTGTATACTTCTTTTATTTCTTTTATAACCGTAACTGATGATGCCAAAATCGTCAAATCAGCCCAAATCCAAGCGATGAATGCTTCGGCGATTGCAAGGCCTGAAAATTAAGAGAAAACACGTAAACTAAGCCGGGACGAGTCCGGCTAAAGGCCCTCCGGCGTGAGAGTAAGTTCACGGTTTGTATGTGAGAAACTAAATTGACAGAGTTTCGGCAATGTAAAAAGTAACGTACCAAATAATGAGCCATGGGGCTTGTATTTATAGGGATGGATTGATAGAATCCATGTTGAAGTGAACTTGTAAAGAGATAAGATATAATCCTAAGAAAATTATATCTGTTAAGGAGTCATTGTTTGACTTGAATTGGTGTTGGTGATTGTAATCCTGATTGGATCATGAATGTATAATCCTTGTTAAATAAGGATTGTGTAATCTGCTAGCCGGAACGCCGAGGAACATAATTGTTTTACCTCAGCCTTAGCAAATAGGCCGAGGTGAATGATTCTGCTTCCTCGTCATTTGGTGATTGGCTAGCACGGAGATATGCCGGGGTAAATGATTTTGTTTCCTCGTCCCTTGATGATACACCGAGGTAATAACTTTTCTCTCCTCGTTACTTGAAGATATCTCGGAGTACAACGGCCCAAGCATGATGACACAAGGCCGAGGTGGATGCTCCTCGGCATACAAGGGAGGTCTTCCTCGGCCCTGATACTTGGTTATTAGATTATATTCATAGCCCAATCCTTTTGGGCCCAGCTCGGGCAAGCCCATGTTCGTATCTCGGTTTATACCATTCAGTGGCCCCCGACTTTCTAGCTCGTACTAGGACGAGGAGAAAGTCATCTCGTCCTCGGTTTTTATGGGATACGAACAGGTTTGACACGTGTCCTCAGTGTCGCTTCATGTAACTGACGGTTGCTATTCTGATGATTACCTGGGGCCCCCCCAGTCTTGTCACGCCTCGATAACTGTCATTCGCATTTAATTCTTGGGGCGCCTTACCCGGATTTTTGCTTTACCCATGGGTTGACCCGGATTGGGGGGGTATAAAATCTTAAACCCTTTCATTTTAAACCTTTACAAACCCCAAGCATTTGAGAGCGAACAGCAAGGTTTCAGCGACAAACATTCCGGCGATCTTGGTTTGTTCGAACCCAGTTTCCGGCGAAGGTCTATTTCTCCGGCGGTGTTGATTTCGTTGTGACTCCAACCGTTCTTGTAAACTCAGGTATGAAATTCCTCCCCTTTAAGGCATCTCGTTTCTGATTTTGATCATTCTATGGTTTTTAGGAGAAAATTGTGGATGAGTCAAGAAAAATGAACTGCCATTGTTGAAGATTGAAGCTTTTCTTCATAAACTTCTGTCTTTAACTCCTAAAACTTCAAGTCTTTGATTTTCTTTGCATTTTGTTGTACTTTGAATATTGAATGAACTCCCCCTTTAATCTTTGATTCCCCTTAGAAATGGCTCGTTCTTGGGACCATTCCCCCCGATTCCGTTATGGATATCACACCGGCAACCTGAGGGTTTATCGGAGGGAGAGAGGTCCATGGTTGATGCTCACCCTGGATGACATAGGAAAGATGTTGAGGGGTTATGGCCATACCCGGATGTTCATCCAATACCCCGATAGCACAAGAATAGATCGAATTGATTCATCAACTCGTAATATTGTGTTGCTTGAGAATAGGGCCGAGATAGTGGAGCACATCGAACTGTTCTATCCGGCCTCAGATCGTGAAATGCGTGAGCGTCTGAGTGGTAAGGCTCCCTCCTCGGCCTTATGAAATGACGAGGAGGGGAATCTCCCTTCCCCGTCCTAAGATCAGCCATCGACGAGGTAACTAACTTTGTCCCCTCGTCTTTATGCAGATATGACGGGAAGAGAAGGAGAGCCCTCCTCGTCCACCAGCATAGTTGATGCCTTTGTGGAAGGTGCCCAGGCTGATGCCCGCCTGGTTCGTAGAAGGAGAGGCCGAGGAAGAGGAGGCCTAGGTATGGGAAAGCGACAAGAGAGGGCCCCCAGGGCCGGGGATCCCATGCTGGAAAAGCTATACTCCAAATACAGGGTAGATAAAGATGAGTACAGGTTAACTTATATGGGCAAGCTTGAGCTTAAGACGAAGAAGGAGGAGGAGAGCTTTTACTACAATCAAGACTACGTACACTTCTATTTCAAACAGTTTCAACAGGGGCTTCGTCTCCCTTTGGACCCCTTCATCAACGAGTTTTTGGACGATGTTAGGGCAGTGCCGGCCATGCTAGGAGCTAATGGTGCCCGGGTTCTTGTTAGCTTCATTGTCCTCTGCCGTAGCTTAGGGTATGAGCCGACCATGGGAGCCTTTCAACATTTCTATAATGTCCAATTTGTCAAGGACATCTGGCTTCTCGTCATTAGGAGTGCATCTAAGAAACCAAAGCTGCTTCTCCCCATGTCTAGCAAAGTTGCAGGCTCGGATAACCATGTCATCAGGGTTGAGAGTCGCCAAGGTTGGGAGTTCCAATCTCCTTGCAAGGATCCAACTTCGTCATTTCCTGTCCAACAATATGAGTGGACTCAGGCTTTAATCCAACGTTTGGAGACATTTGCCGAGGTGGGAGTCCTTGATTGGTCGGTGATAGAATCAACTGATCATTACTACCTCCAGGCTGGATTGATGCCGGGGCCGAAGGACGGGATGGTTCCCCTCGTCACCGTAAAGAGGGGGAGGCATTTTAACGACTGGACAGTTCACCCCGGCCTAGTATTTCATGAGGATTGCACTAGGTGCAAGTCCCATCCCCCGGACCAATGTCTGGAAGAGATAAACATAGTTGGATGTAAATATTCCACTCTTGGTACTTGGTTATTTTTTGGATGTTCCTTTCTTCTGCTCGTACTTAACAGTTTCTTCCTCGTCTTTGCAGTTTTAACCGTCGAGGAAGAAGCAGCCCTAGCCATGCAGAGATTAAGTCCCATGGAGCTGGTGAAGAAGAAGAGGATTCAAAGCAAGAAATCTGGCTTGGTGGAGAGACGGGAGGAAGCCAATGCCCGTAACTTGGTGTTGAATGTGCAGGGTGATCAACCCCTTCCCCTCAAACTGCATGGGGAGGTAAATGCCGAGGAAGCGGCAACTGATGAACAAACCAACCCATCAACTGTAGAGGGGCATAGCCTCCATGTTGATGCCGAGGAAGCGGAGACCGAGGTGACCAACCTCGTCCCTAGACACTCTGGCTCCAAGAGAGCCCAAACTGCTAGTATTGAGGAGCCAGCAGCCAAGAGGGCAACTGTTGGTGGGACTTCCAATCCTGAGGTTCCGCCTCCCTTGACCATCCAAACCGCCAAAACTCAAGCTGATGCTGAGAAGCTCGCTCAGCTCATGGTGGCAAAGGGGAAGGCGAGCAGGGACCATTTGCTCTGCCGTAAGGGGCTCATGTTGGCTGAGGTAGTTATTTCGTACTTTTAACTTTGTTGTTTTTACTTGTGATTGCTCATGGTTCTAACACAAGTTTTCCTTGCAGCAAGCCAGCATTGCGGCCTATGAGGATGTCTTGGCCAAGGCCCAAGAGAAGCGAGTGAATGAGGCCAAAGCTGCTCTGAAGACGAGTGAAGCTCAGGCGGCTAACTTGGCTGAACTCTTGAAGGCCAAAGATGCCGAGCTGGAAGCTGCTCAGGCAAAGGTTGAGGCCGAGATAAAGAGAGTCGAGGAAGCTCGTGCTCAGGCCAAAGATACCCGAGATAAAGCCGAGGAACAACTCCGGCTGAAAAGTGCTGAGGTGGAGGAGGCAAAGAAAGCTAAGGCCGAGGTCCTAACAAGGGCCGAGGAGGCTGAAGCAAAGTGCCGAGGGTTTGAGGCTACTCTTCCTGTTAGGGAAGAGGAGGCCGTTGCCCAATTTAAAGAAAGCCAGGCCTTCAAGGATGCCATGATGGCTAGTTCGGCCTTTCAAGATGCCGTAGACGAGCAAACGGCCACCATGTTTGAGGATGGGTATCTCCATCTTGCTCGTAGCATCCTGGCTGACCCCTCCACCGGCTTGGATATCAACAAGGTTCCTCAGCTGATTTGTCGGGATCAGTACGCCGAAGAGGTCAGGGCTCTTCATCATCTGGTTCCCTTTTCTGATTATAACTTGGCGGTTATAGCAGAGAAGGATGCCCGAGAAAGCCGAGCAACATGGGAGCCTGCTTCTGTCGTCCTCGACAACATCAAAGCCTTGGTGGAGGCGATTCAGGATGAGGGAGAGCCCGAGGCCATGGAAGCCGAGGTGGGAGGAGAGGCCGAGAAGACTGATACCCTTACCGACCAAACTGTTCTTCCTCCCCCTGGCTCCATTACTGAGGACTGGCTTGAGAAGTCTTTTGATGATGGTCAGCAAGCTTAGATAGGATTCTTCCTTTTCTTGCTCTTTTTTTTTTTGTAATAGTTGGTAGGATTTGTAATTTCCTTTGAATTTCAATGAAGAAATCCTTGTTATTATTCATGTTGTTTCAATGAATTGCTTATGTTTTTGTATACTAGGCAGAGGCACTAGTCTTAGGAAGGTGGGATCCGAGGAGGGTCCCTCGTTCCCTAATTGTTGAGCAAGTGGTTAGGCCGAGGAAGGTATCCTCGATCTTAACTATACTCTAAGTCATTTAGATCGAGGAAAGCTTCCTTGGTTTTGAAGGTGATACTTGTAATCCCGAATCAAGGCGGACCCTTGATAGGATGTATGGTAAGCCATTAGGCCGAGGGGGACCCTCGGTCTTGGCTGTTGTGTTTGTAATCCTGAATCAAGGCGGGCCCTTGATAGGATGTACGTTAAGCCATCAGGCCGAGGAGGACCCTCGGTCTTGGCTGTTGTGTTTGTGATCCTGAATCAAGGCGGACCCTTGATAGGATGTATGTTAAGCCATCAGGCCGAGGAGGACCCTCGGTCTTGGCTGTTGTGTTTGTGATCCTGAATCAAGGTGGACCCTTGATAGGATGTATGTTAAGCCATCAGGCCGAGGAGGACCCTCGGTCTTGGCTGTTGTGTTTGTGATCCTGAATCAAGGCGGACCCTTGATAGGATGTATGTTAAGCCATCAGGCCGAGGAGGACCCTCGGTCTTGGCTGTTGTGTTTGTGATCCTGAATCAAGGCGGACCCTTGATAGGATGTATGGTTCCGAAGAGTCGGGGATAAAGTCCTCATCTTCTGGTGTCTGTGAAGAGTTGATAGTTGCCTCGTGCGTTGGAAGAAACTGCTTTCGTAGAACTGAAATGTGATTACATCGAACTGCAATCCTATCAACTAAAAAGTAAAAGACAGAAAAAACAGAAAACAAGGAACTAATCTACTGCAATATAAACTAGACTAGTGATAGTATTTTCTAAGATTGTCGGAGTGCCACGGATGCTTGAGATCCTTCCCCTCCTTGGTCCTCAATCTGTAGGTCCCTTCTCGAATGACTTGAGTGATGATATAGGGACCTTCCCAACTTGGGGAGAGCTTGTTCTGTTCTGCCTTCCGACCAGTGGCTTCAATCTTTCTAAGTACCCAATCGCCTACTTGGAATACTCTTCTGATGACCCTCTTGTCGTGATACGCCTTGGTCCTTTGCTTGTAATTCACCATCCTCATTTGTGCAGCTAGTCATTTTTCATCTATCAGGTCCAGGTCTAGGAGCCTATTGACCTTGTTGACTTGCTCATCATAATGAGAGTTTCTCACAGTAGGGATGGCCATCTCTGCTGGTGCCATAGCCTCAGAACCGAAGGTTAGTGCGAATGGGGTTTCCCCGGTTGGCCCCCGGGTGGTTGTGCGAACAGCCCATAAGGCTAGGGGAAGTTCGTCCAACCATCTACCCTCGCGTCCCTCAAGGTTCTTGGTGAGGGCGGTCAGGACCAGTTTGTTGGCGGCTTCTGCTTGCCCGTTGCCTTGGGGTCTGCTTACTGAAGACTTTGCATGACGTACTTTGACTCTTCCCAATTCTGTTGTAAATGCTGTAGAGAACTGAAGTCCGTGATCAGAAACAATCGTCCGAGGAAGACCAAATCGACACCAAATGTAGTCGTGGACGAAGTTGATTGCGTTCTCTTCCGTTATCTTGGCCAATGCCTTTGCTTCTATTCACTTGGAGAAATAATCAACAGCTACTATCGCGTACTTACAGTTACCACGGGCGGGTGGGAAGGGTCCGATGAGGTCGATCCCCCACATATCAAATGGCCACGTAGGTATTATGAGTGTCTGCTCCACTGCCGACAGTCTAGGAATGTCAGAGAATCTTTGGCACTTGTCACATTTTTTAACATAGGCGTGCGCGTTTTCCCTCAGGTTTGGCCAATAGTAACCTAGTGATATGATCTTGTCAGCTAAGGTTCTGGCCCCCGGGTGTCCTCCGCAAACACCTTCATGTACTTCTGCCAAGAGGTTCTCAATTTCCTTGGGATAGACACACCTTAGCAGGGGCTTGGTGAACGATCTTCGGTAGAGGACTCCATTCATCACAACGAACCTTGGGGACCTCTTCTTGATAAGCCTAGCTTGAGCTTCATCTTCTGGGAGCTTGTCTTTCTCGATGTAGTCAGTGTAGTCATCGATCCAACACCTTTCCTCTTCATCCAGGAGCATGACTTGTAGTCTTTCATATGCAGGTTCCTCGGCATAAACTACGTATGGACTGGTCTTAGATGTAGACACGTCCATGGTTGCTAGTTTAGAGAGAACGTCTGCGACTTGGTTGTCTTCCCTGCCTATCTGCTTGAGCTCGAAAAATTCCATCTTCTTCGTCATATCTAGGACCAGGTCTCTATACTTGGCAAGGGTGGGGTCTTGGGTGTTGTACTCTCCCTTTACTTGTTTGACAACCAGTTGGGAGTCACAGAAGGCTGCCACCTTAGTTGCTCCATAGAAGGAGGCCAACTCAATACCAAATATTAGAGCTTCATATTCAGCTTGATTATTGGAGGCAGGGAACTTGAAACGGATGGCGTCTTGCGTAGTGTACTCTCCTTCAGGGCTTGCTAGAACAACTCCAGCTCCGCTTCTTTCCTTTGTAGCTGATCCGTCAGTATACAGGATCCAACAGTTGGGTGGGAGTTCAATGGGAGAGTCTATTTTCTCCGGTGCGTTTTGCTTCCGGGAGGTGGGGAGATGCTCACCCATAAAGGCAGTCTCGACCATGAAGTCAACCAAAGGCTGTGCCAGGAGGGTCTTCCTTGGTTGGTAGGTGATATCAAACTCAGTCAGAGCGATGGACCAATTAAGGAGACGTTCGGAGCCGTCCAACTTATGTAATATCTTCTTCAGTGGTTCGTTGGTGTACACGGTGATAGGATGTGCAGAAAAATAGGCACGTAACTTCCTCGATGCAATGACTAGCGCGTACGCTATCTTCTCCACATTGAAGTATCTGCTTTCCACGTCAGACAGTGCCTTAGAGACATAGTAGACGGGCTTCTGAGTTCCTTCGTCATTCCGAACTAGGACAGCTGCGACAGCATGATCAGTGGCAGCTAGGAAGACGTACAGCATCTCACCGGTAGTCGGACTGCTGAGCAAGGGAGGGGAACCCAAGTACTTCTTCAACCGGAGGAATGCTTCAGAGCATTCAGGAGTCCAGGAGAAGCTCTTGGTACCCTTCAATACCTTGAAAAAGGGCAGTGACTTTTCGGCAGATTTGGCGATGAATCTCCCAAGGGCCGCAATTCTTCCATTTAGTCTTTGAACCTCCTTGATGGTGGTAGGTTCCTTCATGTCAACGAGCGCCTTGATTTTTTTGGGGTTTGCTTCAATCCCCCTTTGAGATACCATGAAGCCTAGGAACTTTCCAGCCGTTACTCCAAACACGCACTTGCTTGGATTCAGCTTCATGTTGTTGGCTCGGAGGTTGTGGATTGTCTCTTCCAGGTCAGGAACGTGACTGCCTTCCTTGGTCTTTATGACCATGTCATCAATATAAGCTTCCATGTTGCGACCTATTTGGCTTTCAAAAACTTGATTCACCATCCGTTGGTATGTGGCACCCGCGTTCTTGAGTCCAAAAGGCATCATGATGTAACAATAATTTCCCCCAGGTGTTTGGAAGGCCGTCTTCTCAATGTCCTCTTCCGCCATTTTTATCTGATGATAGCCTGAATAGGCATCTAAAAAGCTGAGAGTTTGGTGTCCAGCGATGGAGTCAACCAACTTGTCAATTCTGGGGAGAGGATAGCTGTCCTTGGGGCAGGGCTTGTTTAGATCGGTGAAGTCTATACACATACGCCACTTCCCATTTTGCTTTTTCACCATAACTATGTTGGCCAACCAAACGGGGTACTTGACTTCACGAATTATTCCGGCGCTAAGTAATTTCTGCACCTCTTCCTTGATAGCTTCCTCCTTGTCCCTTGCAAAGTTTCTTCTTGTCTGGGAGATGGTCTTCGCCAAAGGATCGACTTCCAGGCGGTGGAGGGCTACTTCTTCGTTGATCCCTCTCATGTCTTCGACTCTCCAAGCGAAGATGTCGAGACTATTTTTTAAGAGGGTGGTGATTCTTTCCTTCTCTTCTGGAGATAGTTGGCCCCCGAGCTTGATTTTCTGTTCGGGATAGTCAGGATTAATGACTACCTCTTCTAGTTCATCTACAAGCTTCATTTCAGGTCCGTCTCGAAATTCCAGGGATTCGATGATAATTTCTCTGATTCTCCTCCCTTCGTTGTCATTTACATTGAGGCCTTCTTGCTCCATAAGCTTATCAATGTCAGGAAGATCGACCCTTTCCAAGTCATGGTTGGCCCCCGAGTTCTGGCTGTTGATAAGGATGGGGTCTTCCTCGGAGACGGGCGGAACTATGCCTTGGTCATCTGCAATTTCTAGGACCATAGGCTCCTCTTCAGGTACAGGTGAAACTATGCCTTGGTCATCTACAGTTTCTAGGACCATAGGTTCTTCGTTCTCATCTAGCACCTCACGGATATAGCTCATTCTAGAGCTAGTTTCGGTGGTTTTCTGAGATTTGGAGATCTTGATGTTCTCGTCAGGTGTATCTATCTCCACGCTTTTCGACTTCTTCCGCTCTTGACAACATGTTCCAAGAAATCTTTGGGGGTCGCCCTCACGCATCCAATGCCAGCACGAGAGGGAAATTTAACTCGTTGGTGAGGAAGGGAGGCTACCATCCCAAGTTTGGCTTGACTCGGAATGCCAATGATTGCATGATAGTCGCTAGTCAAGTCCATGACCACAAAAGTTACAGTAGCCTTAGCTCGGAAGGGACGGTCACCGACTTCAAGTTCCAGCTCCACAGTTCCCTTGGCTCCAACCTTGTGATTGGTGAATCCTTCCAGCCTTCCATGATAAGGCTCCAGCATTGTATCTTTCAAGCCCATCTGTTGGAAGGCAGAATAGTATAAGATGTCACGGGAGGCCCCCGTGTCCACAAGAAGTCTTTCGGATTCAACATTGTCAATTCGGCCCTTTATCACCAAGGGCTGTTCACGGGCTGCTCGTCTCCCAGCCAACTCATTAGGAGAAAAACTAATGACCTCTTCCGCTTTATGGATCCAAGCAGGAACATGGTATACTTTTCTTAGCTCGTGGATCTGGTCCCTTAGTTTCCTGGTAGAAGTTACCTCTTCCCGTATCACATGCAACTTGGCCCTAGGAGGCCTGCGATCTTCATCCTCGCTTTTGTTATCATCTTCACTTTCCTCTTCCTTCCGATTTCGCTTGTTGTCTTTTTTCATGACATAGCGGTCTAGCTTTTCCTCGTCGACCCATTGTTGGATTATTTTCTTGAGGGCCCAACAGCCATCAGTGGTGTGCCCGTTATCTTTGTGAAAATCACAGTATTTGTTCATGTTACGAGGGAATTTTGGCTTGTCAGTCAGCGGACGGGGTGGAGGAAGGTTTACTAGCTGCATGATTTCTGAGATGGGTTTTGTAAGAGGGGTGAATTCAAGCTTCTCAGTGCTCCTTGTTCTATTTTTCCCCTTGGAACCCTTGTCATTCCCATTGTCATTCTGGCGAGTGCCTGTCGCCTCTGTTTCCGTCTTGTCAGCTCCCCTTTTCTTTGTTTTGTCTTCAGCCATGGAAATGGCATAAGCCACCTTGTATAATTCGGCCTTAGATTTCGGTTCCCGGGCTGAGAGTTCATAAATGAGGGGACCAGATTTTAAACCAGAGTTGAAACAAACAATGACCTCTCTGTCGGTGAGGCTCTCTTCAACCTGGTCTGCCATTTTTCGGAACCGGTTGTAGTAGCTGAGGGTGGTCTCTCCCTTTCCTTGTTCGATGTTGTCCAAGTCGGCCAATCTCATCTTCCTCTTACCAGCAGTGGCAAAGTGGTCTAAGAACATTCTCCTCATGCCCCTCCAGCAATCGATGCAACCTTTCTTAAGCTCACGGAACCAGGTCAGAGCTGTTCCGGAGAAGGTGCTCGCGAAAGCTTTGCAGAGCAAGTCATCAGCAGTGGTGAGGAGATTCATGGTTTGTTCAAAACTTTGCACATGGTCCTTGGCGTCAGTGGTTCCGTTGTACTTTTCAAAATTTGGGAGCTTGAAAAGAGGATTGGGTGGTGCCGCAGTTATCCTCAAGGAGAACGGACGAGTCGCCCAGTCATAGTCATCGTCATTGTACTTCTTTCCCATCTCCATGTCATCCAGTCTTTGCTTCAACAGCTCCCATTGCTTTGTTTCCACTCCCTTATCACTGCTTGAGCGGGTGCTTCGTTGGGAGCTTCTGATTGATTTATCCTTAGGGCGTCCATTTACCCTACTGTGTCCCTCGTCTTTTCGGTGGTCGTCACGTTTGGATGGAGCCTTATCACGCCTTGGTTCTAAGTCTTGGCCACCAAGTATCATTCGGTACGGATCAGGAGTTCTAGGTCTCACAAACTCTCTATGCCGAGGACGAGGAGAATCAGGTCGACGATGTCGAGGAGACTCTGGTCGACGAGATCGAGGTGGCGTGGTACGCTTAGGTGCCATGAGGCGAGCAGGGGACAGGCGCCTGTTCAAGCTGAGTCTCGTCCTTAGGTCCTTGGAGTTCACTTCCTCTTCCCTAGGAGTTAAGTTGCTTCTCAGGTCAACTACCTGATCCTTCTTCTTACTGTCATTCCGAGGACGGGTAGGCTCTCGGGGGGCTTGCTTTGGTAATTCACCGGTCTTGAGGGGAGGAGCTCGTTGCTCACCCTATTCTCTTCCAAGAGGGTTGCCCATAGATGGCCTGATGAATTCAGCCATGGAATGATCTGGGTCCAATTGCAAAAGAGCAGCTTGTGTCTCGTACATCCTTTGCAACGTCTCCATTTGTTTATGTAACAAAGAGCGTCGGTCAATAGGTTGAGTTCCTCCTGTTTGACCGGCGTCGGCATTCTTTGTTTTCTTCCTTCCTACTTGCTTCCCACGAGTACGAGTAGGACGAGGAAGCTCAGCACCCTCTCCCTCGGCATTCACCTGACCCTTGGAACGAAGGGTCATGGCGAGGGGAGGAGGGGCGTCTGGCTGAGGTAGAGGGGGAGGAGGAGGCAGCTCCTCGGCTCCTGTGTTCGCCCCATTCACTTGGGTTTGGTCCTCCTCAGCAGTTACACTTGCAAATTGTCCATCCATTGCAAATCAACAACAAATTATCAAGTGCAAATTTCTCAAAAATCACGATTTCCGGGAAATACAAATTTCTGGCCAAAATTAGGGCCACTTTTTGACCACAAACAAATAGCCAATCGCGATTTTTCCAACACAAGAAATTCAGGCCAAAAATTCGCTTCAGACGCGAGTTTGCAGATTCCGGCCGGATTTTTGCAGAATCCGGCGGCTTCAAGAACATAGCCCAAACGATCCAGAAATTCCGTTCAAAGGTAGAAAAATTCCGGCAAGAATTTTGGCTTTTAGCGAGCGTTTTCCAGGCCAAACAAAGGGTGTTTGATTCGATTCCCGGCAATGGAACCAATTGATGATGCCAAAATCGTCAAATCAGCCCAAATCCAAGCGATGAATGCTCCGGCGATTGCAAGGCCTGAAAAATAAGAGAAAACACGTAAACTAAGCCGGGGCGAGTCCGGCTAAAGGCCCTCCGGCGTGAGAGTAAGTTCACGGTTTGTATGTGAGAAACTAAATTGACAGAGTTTCGGCAATGTAAAAAGTAACGTACCAAATAATGAGTCATGGGGCTTGTATTTATAGGAATGGATTGATAGAATCCATGTTGAAGTGAACTTGTAAAGAGATAAGATATAATCCTAAGAGAATTATATCTGTTAAGGAGTCATTGTTTGACTTGAATTGGTGTTGGTGATTGTAATCCTGATTGGATCATGAATGTATAATCCTTGTTAAATAAGGACTGTGTAATCTGCTAGCCGGAACGCCGAGGAACATAATTGTTTTACCTCAGCCTTAGCAAATAGGCCGAGGTGAATGATTCTGCTTCCTCGTCATTTGGTGATTGGCTGGCACGGAGATATGCCGGGGTAAATGATTTTGTTTCCTCGTCCCTTGATGATACACCGAGGTAATAACTTTTCTCTCCTCGTTACTTGAAGATATCTCGGAGTACAACGGCCCAAGCATGATGACACAAGGCCGAGGTGGATGCTCCTCGGCATACAAGGGAGGTCTACCTCGGCCCTGATACTTGGTTATTAGATTATATTCATAGCCCAATCCTTTTGGACCCAGCTCGGGCAAGCCCATGTTCGTATCTCGGTTTATACCGTTCAGTAACATTTTTCAAAAATTAAAATTAATTTGGTAATTTGTGAGTTATGCCGATACAAATCATATTATTCGCCAACTACAAAAATAAATTTTACTCCCTCCATCCTATTCGAAATGTCTCAACTTTTTTTTGGGTGTCCCATTTAAAATGTCCTAACCCAAAAAAAGAAAGTTTTTTATTACTTTTTTATTTGTGGGACCCACTTGTTATACTCACAATACATACTCCCTCCGTCCCGGAGAAAATCCGCAAAAAAATTGATGGCACGAGAATTAAGGAGAAAAGCGAAAAAGGTGATGTATAGTGAGTATAGATGGTTGGATAGGAAAGAGAAAGTGGAGCAAGTGAGTAGTAGTTGTGAGTAGAGACTAGTGGGTCCCATTTCCATTTTAGGAAAGTGCAGATTATTGTGGGACGCCAAAAAAGTGTTTTTTTGTAGATTATCGCGGGACGGAGGGAGTATCCACTAACTATTCCCTACCTCACTTTCTCTTTCCTACATCACTTTTCATACTCACAACATTTATTTTACTATACACTTTTTCTCTTTCCTACACCATTTTCCTTAATTTTCGTGCATGGCCTATTTTGGGACATTTTGACCGGAACGGAGGGAGTATGTTTCAAATACTCCCTCCGTCCCAATAAAAGCTTCACTAATTATCCAAAATGGCGTCTCGTTAGAAGCTTCACCTTTTCTTTTTTGGCAAAGAATCTTTACTATTTCTTCTACTCATTCTCTCTCCTAATTCACTATTACACTCACAACACTTTTCAAATTTACTATTCCCTCCACTAATTCTCTCTCCTATTTTCAAATTACACTCACAACATTTTTTTTCCCCACCCATTTTCTTAATATTTGTATCTGATGATGCCAAAATCGTTAAATCAGCCCAAATCCAAGCGTTCGGATGCTCCGGAGATTGCAAGGCCTGAAAATAAGAGAAAACACGTAAACTAAGCCGGGGCGGATCCGGCTAAAGGCCCTCCGGCGTGAGAGTAAGTTCACGGTTTGTATGTAAGAAACTAAATTGACAGAGTTTCTGTATTGTAAAAAGTAACGTACCAAATAATGAGCCATAGGGCTTGTATTTATAGGAATGGATTGGTAGAATCCATGTTGAAGTGAACTTGTAAAGAGATAAGATATAATCCTAAGAGAATTATATCTGTTAAGGAGTCATTGATTGACTTGAATTGGTGTTGGTGGTTACAATCCTGATTGGATCATAACTGTGGAATCCATGTTTGAATAGGATTGTATGATCTGCTAGCCGGAACGCCGAGGAGCATGAATGCTTTATCTCGGCCTTGGCAAGTAGGCCGAGGTGAGTGATCCTGCTTCCTCGTCATTTGGTGATTGGCCGACATGTGAATATGCCGAGATGAATGATTCTGGCTCCTCGTCACTTGATGATATGCCGAGGTAAGAACTTTTCTCTCCCCGTCACTTGTGGTATCTCGGAGTATGATGAGCCAAGTATGAAGATATAAGGCCGAGGAGATGCTCCTCGGCATACGAGGAAGGTACCTCGGCCCTGTTAATTGAGCATTGATACTTGTATATTGGATTATGTTTATGGCCCAATCCATTTGAGCCCAACTCGGACAAGCCCATGTTCGTATCTCGGTTTATACTGTTCAGTGGCCCCCGACTTTCTGGCTCGGCTTAGGACGAGGAGAAAGTCATCTCGTCCTCGGCTTATGGGATACGAACAGGCTTTGACACGTGTCCTTGGCGTCGCTTCATTATCTGACGGTTAATATTCTGATGATTACATGGGGCCCCCCAGTCTTGTCACGCCTTGGAAGTTGTTACCAGCAATTAATTTTGGGGGCGCCCTACCCGGATTCTTGCTTTACCCATGGGTTGACCCGGTTTGGTGGAGTATAAAACTTAAACCTCTCTCATTTTAACCTTTTCGCATCAGTGATAATTGAGAGCATACGGCAAGGTTCAAGCGACAATTCATTCCGGCGACTTCAGTTTGTTCGAACCCAGTTTTCGGCGAAGGTTGATTTTCAGTGTTGCGATCTTCCAGTGTGATTCCGACCGTTCTTTCAAACTCAGGTATGAAATTTCTTCCTTTTTTATGTATTCCGTTCATGATTTTGCGTTTTCTAGGGTTTTTTAGAAGAGATTTTGAATGTGCCAAGAAAAATGAACCGCCATTGTTGAATGTTGAAGCTTTTCTTCATGAGTTTTTGCTTTCAACTCTCAAAACTTTGAATCTTTGATTTTCTTCGAATTTTGTGTGAATTTCTTTGCGTATTGAATGAACTCCCCCATTGATCTTTGATTCCCCTTAGAAATGGCTCGTTCTTGGGACCATTCCCCCCGATTCCGTTATGGGTATCACACCGGCAATCTGAGGTTTTACCAGAGAGAGAGGGGACCTTGGTTGATGCTGATCCTGGATGACATAGGAAAGAGGTTGAGGAGTTATGGTCGTACTCGGATGTTCCTTCAATATCCCGATTCCACAAGGATAGATAGGATTGTGTCCGATTCCCCCAATGTTATTGTATTTGAGGATAGGGCTGAGATGATGGAGCACATCGAACTGTTCTACCCGTCTTCAGATCATATAGTTCGTGAGCGTCTTAGGGGGCGTTTGTTTTCTTATTTTAAGCCTTATTTGCCTCTTAACACTTATTCATTAAGAGGATTAGAGAAATAAGTGTGTTTTTTTTTTTTTGAAATAAGGCTTGTTAGGCTCTTAAAGTCCTCTTAATTTTAAGAGGTTAAAATGTTGCTGAATTGCCTCTGAAAGCCTCTGAAAGCCACTGTTTCATATTTGGTTTTGGGTAATTTTTTTTTTAAACTGTTTACAGTTTCGTAATGCATTTACGGTTTTTTTTTTTTTTTTTTTATTTTTTTAATTTTTTTAATTGTCTCAGATAATGAATTCAGATACAAAATCAAACAACTTATCCAATTCTGAATTCGCTTTCGATTCTTTGCCTCTTAATCATTCAGCCATTTTCAGAACTGAAATCAGATTTCAGCACTTATCACTTAAAAAAAACAAAAACCCCCTTAGTGGTAAGGCTCCCTCCTCGGCCTTATGTAATGACGAGGAGGGGTATCTCCCTTCCCCGTCCTAAGATCAGCCATTGACGAGGTAACTAACTTTGTCCCCTCGTCTTTTTGCAGATATGACGGGAAGAGAAGGAGAGACCTCCTCGTCCCCCCGAATTGTTGATGCTTTTATGGAGGGTGCCCAGGTTGAGGGCAGCAAAGGCCGAGGAAGGGGAGGCCGAGGTGGAAGGCAACGACGAGAGAGGCCTCCAAAGGCCGGGGACCCCATACTTGCTAAGTTGTATTCCACGTACGGGGTGGACAAAGCCGAGTATAAGTTAACTTATATTGGCAAACCCGATTTGAAGACAGAAAAGCAGGAGAGGAGCTTCTATTACAACGAAGACTACGTCCACTTCTACTTCAAACAATTTCAACAGGGGCACCATCTTCCTTTGGACCCCTTTATTAACGAGTTTTTAGACGATGTGAGGGCAGTGCCGGCCATGTTAGGAGCCAATGGTACCAGTGTCCTTGTTAGCTTTATAGTGCTCTGCCGGAGCTTAGGTTTTGATCCGACCATGGGAGCTTTTCGGCACTTCTACCAAGTCAGCTTTGTCACGGACAGTTGGCTCCTCGTGTCATTCGGAGTGCACCCAAGAAACCCAAACTTCTTCTTCCCATGTCCAGCAAGGTTGCAGGTTGGAAAAACCATGCAATTAGGGTTGAGAGCCGCCAAGGCTGGGAGTTCCAATCCCCTTGCAAGGCTCCAACTTCATCAGGTCCTGTTCAACAGTATGAATGGACCAAGGCTTTGATCAAGCGCCTTGAGGATTTTGCCGAGGTGGGGCTTCTCGACTGGTCGGCAATAGAAACTTCTGATCATTACTATGTCCAGGCAGGATTGATGCCGGGTCCGAAGGACGGGGTGGTTCCCCTCGTCATTGTTAAGAGGGGAAGGCGTTTTAATGATTCGCCAATACATCCCGACCTCGTTTTTCATGAGGATTGTCCGAGGTGTAAGATCCCTCCCCTTGACCAATGTCTGGAAGAAGTAGATGTGGTCGGATGTAAATATTTTATCCTTTGGCACTTTATATTTTTTCAGTTTTTGTTTGCCTTCTTTCTGCTCGTATTTAACCATCTCTCCCTTGTCTTTGCAGATTTGACCCCCGAGGAAGAAGCAGAACTAGTCATGAAAAGGCTAAGTCCCATGGAGCTTCTTTTATCTGCTCAGGGTGATCATCCCCTTCCCCTCAGACTTCATGAGGATGTTGAGGCCGAGGAGAGGGCCTCCGATGGCCAGGAAAACTTATCAACCGTTGAGGGGCATAGCTTCCGTGTTGATGCTAAAGTGGAAATTCAGGGGACCGAGGGGGCCGGCCTCGTCCAAAGACGTTCCAGCTCTAAGAGGCCTCCAGCTGCCAACGCTGAGGAGCCTGCAGCTAAGCGATCTGCCGAGGAGCCCTCCAATCCTGAGGCTCCTTCTCCCCTGACCATCCAAACTGCTAAGACTCAAGCTGATGTCGAGAACTTGCTCGGCTCTTGGCGGCAAATGTTCTCCGTCTGAAGGGCCTTCCTCTGCAAGACAGGAAGGGTCACCTGATGAGGTTGGGCCGAGCTCCTGTCCAAAGGGCCATGGACGAGGATGCCTACGATGCCCTGGTGAAGGAGAAGCCGAGCAGGGATAACTTGCTCTGCCTTAAGGGACTCATGCTGGCTGAGGTAGTTATCTCGTACTTTCAACTTTATTGATTTTACTTGTGCTTGTTCATGGTTCTAACACAAATTTATCTTGTAGGCTGCCAGCATTGCGGCATATGAGAATGTCTTGGCCAAGGCCCAAGAGAAACAAGTTACTGATGCCAAGGCTGCTCACAAGAAAAGTGAGGCCGAGAAGGCTAACCTGGCCGAGCTCTTGAAGGCCAAGAATGCCGACCTGGAGGCTGCTCAGGCCAAGGTCGAGGAAGAAGTGAAGAGGGCCGAGGAAGCCCGAAAGCAGGCACAAGAAGAGAGGGCTCAAGCCGAGGAGAGCCTCTGTTTGAAGGAGGTTGAGTTGACTGAGGCAAGGAAAGCCAAGGCCGAGGTCCAAGTGAGGGCCGAGGAAGCCGAAGCCAAGTGCCGAGGTTACGAGACTACCCTTGTGACCAGGGAGGAAGCGGCTGTTACCCGCTTCAAGGAGAGCCAGGCCTTCCAGGATGCGGTGGACGAGAAGACTGCCACCATGTTCGAGGACGGGTATCTCCATCTCGCTCGCCGTATCTTGGCTGACCCCACCACTGGCTTGGACATCAACAAGGTTGCTCTGCTGATTAGCCAGGATCAGTATGACGAGGGAGCCAGGGCTCTTCACCACCTGGTTCCATTTTCTGATTACAACATGGAGGTGATGGCTGAGGTGGATGCCCAAGCCGGCCGCGAAGTATGGGTGCCCCCATCAATTGTTCCTGGCAACCTTCAGGCCTTGGTAGGGGCCATCCAAGATGGGGAAGCCGAGGTCGGGGGAGGAGAGGCCGAGAAGACTGATGCTCAAACTGATCAATCTGTTCTTCCTCCCCCCGGCTCTATCACGGAGGATTGGCTTGAAAAGCCTTTTAATGATGGCCAGCAGTCTTAGGATAGGATTTTTCTTTTTCCTTTTTTGTAGTAGATGTTAGGACTTGTATTTTCCTTTGAATATCAATGAAAATTCCTTTTTGTTTTAATTCATAGTTTCAATGAATTATCTGTGTTTGTTTGTATGCTAGGCATAGGCACCAGATTTGTGAAGGTGGAATCCGAGGAGGGTCCCTCGTTCCCTGATTGTTGAGCAAGTGGTTAGGCCGAGGAAGGACTCCTCGGCTTGGACTGTACTCTTAAGTCATATAGGCCGAGGAAGGACTCCTCGGCTTTGACTGTATTCTTAAGTCGTATAGGCCGAGAAAGGACTCCTCGGCTTTGACTGTTAGGTGGTGATTTCTTCTTTTCCGTCTCCTTATGCCGAGGAAGATGACTCGTGCACAGGTTTCAGATGTGATGCCTTTTAGTCGTAGTGACAAGGTGTTTCCTTATCTTGACGTGAGGCAATTCATTTGGCCGAGGAGAAATCCTTGGTCTTGACTGTGATAGTTGTAATCCTGGAATCAAGGCGGACCCTTGTCAGGATGTAAGTGTAAGTACCCAAATCTGGCTCATGCCTTCCGGTTAATTTTCCCGACAATTTCGGTAAATTTTCCGGTAATTCCCCAGACCTTCCCAGCGTTCCGGAAACATTCCGGAACTGTTTTTAATTAAATAAAGGCTGTAGGGAGCCTTCCTAATTAAGAAAACACGTTTTTCTTAATTAGGGAGAAGGTTCTAGAATAATGCCACCTTGCATGGTTCTAGAATGCTGAGTCATAATGGATAAGACCGCACGGCCTCATTTGCAAAGGGCCTGCAGCCGCACGGCTTCATTAGCCTTATCCAGACTGCCTATAAATAGAGCCCTCCTCTACCCATTTCAACAACACAATCAACAACAACAAAAACACACACACTCCATAGCAGTATAATCAAGACGTGAAGAACACCCTTGAAGGCTCAAGAAGGCGAAGAAGAAGCTCAAGAAGCCATCTCCCTCCTCCTTGAAGACCCAAGACGAACCTCTCCTCCTAGCTCCGTCCGAAGAAGCGAAGGAAACGATTGGTAACCTCGCACGCCCTAACCTTGCATTTTAATTGATATACTTGCTCATTGCATTCATATATCTTGCTTGGGACTTGGCATTGATTCATAAAGATCATTTCTTTATCACCCCTTTCCCTTTGCATGCATTAAGACCTCATTTGTCATAAAAATGTAGTCTTTTTCATAAAGGTGCATCCTTTGCACCTAAAATCCCTATTTTCCAATAAAAATGTTATCTTTATGCATCATTTGCACATAAAGATCAAGTCTTTTCCAATAAAAATGCATCCTTTGCATTCAAAAACCTTTTCTAATGCATCATTTGCATAAAAACCCTATCTTTACGCATCATTTGCAATAAAGATCATTCCTTTAAATCAAAAAGCATCATTTGCTAAAACCAAAATGTCATCTTTTCATTAAAGAGTCATTTTTCATCATGCATTTCCCCTTTCCCCCAACCTTGGAACGGACCGGTGTAAAAGTTCTCATCTTTGCATCGTTTCTTCCATTAAAGGTTCATGATTTCTTTAGGAAAAGGATAACCTTGAACCCTATATCTCCGATTATCGCTTAAGAATGAGTATGAAGCCTCTATACGAGCTCGACCGTCTTAAAGCGTAGGATCGATGGGCTAAGGACATTCCTTCCTAAAGAACCTCATCTTTGACCAAAAGAGAGTCATTCTCTCGATCACGCAAGTCCCGAGGGTCCCGAGGTTAAAATGCGATGATCACAAGTCATAAGATGAGGACGGGATCATAATCCCAAATACATAAATTCCAAGAAATCCCGAGCGACAACCAACAAATGGTTTGTACGTCCGGAAGATAACTTGGGACATTCCCCTTTTACTCTCAAACACATGCACACAAAGAAAGCACGCAAGCAATCACGATTAATGAAATCTCGGGAGACTTGCTCCGGCAAGGCACTTTGGGTGAACGCCAAACGTTCTTCCCAAGGGGTAACTTAACCTCCGAACCCATAAAACCTTTTTTCAAAGTTTTGAGGTAATCAAAATGGCGTGGCGACTCCGTTTTTCAAATAACTCGGATGTCTTCAAACTCGCGTGAATTCCAATAAACAAAAATTTTGGGCACACATTCACAGCTTGGCGACTACTGGGAAACCCAAAGGAGAAAAGCTTTATTTTCAAAACAAAAGTCGATACTTGGTATATAGGTGGACCCCACTTACCCTTCCCGTATCGCTCCCTAACCCGGGCTTGGGATAACCAGTGGTTTAACAATCCCACGTACCAAGATCCCCTTTTCAAAAAAATATATATAATTTTGAAAAAATAAGAAAGCTTTTCCCTTTGAGCGGGTTAGGACTCCCATCGCCGATTTCATTAATCGTGCTTGCTTTCTTTACCATGCATTGCATCATTTGCATCTTGGAATCAGCATACTTTGAACGGGAAACAACCCGAAAAATAGCAAAAGGAGTGGAACCCGGAAAATTGATCCATGCGGCCGTACGGCTCAATCCTCATTGGATTCTCGACCGGCGACCTCTGGCAATTCCACCAGAAAATCATGGTTAATCTGGCAGTCCTAGCAGCTTGGGGCTACTCAGCTCCACGACTGACTGGGGCTCCCATAAAATTTACGTGCTTATGTGTTGCATTTTCCCCCGTCCCGAAAAATCATTCCTTTAAAACGCATTTATGAAAATCTCTGTTTTAACTCAAAAAGGAACATTTTTAGGAGACCGCACACTACGCGCACTCCGATATATCCTCGTACACTTTGCACGCACGTCCTTCAAACCCGAGGGTGGTTCCAACAGCCACGGACAGCCTTACGATGCTCCCGGCGCGCACGGAATCATCCCAACCTCCCCATGGCAGCTGTCGACCAATGCACACCCGTGTCACACGTTTCAAAAACCGTGACTTTTGGTTGGTTTTTGGTCTAGTCCGTGTCATATAGCCCAGCTTGCATACCCACGTAAAGGTCAAGCCTTAGCTCATAATCGGAAGCCAAGATTTTCGCTCAAGCGAAATTCCCGCCGAAATTCCGACAAGGAAAAATCGGTGGGATCTTGACTCCGACATTGACTATTGACCTTGACCCGCACGGAATGCGTAAGAGTCAAGACCGAGTCTTTGCCAAAATCAAAAGATCTTTCGCTCAAGCTCGCCAAAATTCCGACAAGGAAAAATTGGCAAGATCTTGACCGGCATTGACTTCGATTCTCGACTCACGCACCGCGTATGCAACGAAGTTCAATGTGACACCGTGTCATCCGGCTTTTGCCGCCCGACCCATGCCTATTATATTCTCGGACATTACCGAAAGTCAAAACCGTCATTCGCTCAAGCGAAACTCGTCAAAGATCCGTCAAGGCAGAGACGAGACTTTCCCGGTATTGCCTTGACTATAATCCGCATCGCTCGTGCGTTGAAAGGTCCTATGACCCGCTAGACCCGATAGGAGCGTTTCTTTACTCGGTCGGTGGGATCCGCGTGCCCTATAGGACCTCGCCCGGGCCGCTCCACCCCGGGAGGTCGAAATACAGTGTGGAATACGAGGGGCTTATAGACGTAGTGACGGAACCCACCGATCCAGATCTAGAGTAGTTGTGAAAAAAGAAGGGCGTAACCCCTTTTCCAACCAAATAGATATTAATAAAAGACACTGTTTTAAGTAAACTTGAAGATTCTAATTTGCATATTGCCCGAGCCTTCACTCTAAACACCTACCCCGAGTCTAAACCTTTCCTATCCCTTTCCCGCAGCCGAGAAAGAAGTGGGTGAGAACACCGGGCCGCCGACTTGTTAGCGCAGTAATCCTCGCACGCTCGCTGTAATCCTCGCTCATCGCCCGTAGAGTCGAATGACCGATTTGACAGAGAACAAGGCCGGTTTGGGTAACCAGATGACTAGGGAAGAAGAGCTAACCTTAGCCCCGAAAACAAATGTAAGGCCCATGAGGAACAACAAGCCACGCTCATTGAAGCGCTTCGTCGTCATGGAGTTCAAATAGTGGTCGAGCCCAATCGGTTCCTTGGTGATGATAGAAGATGAGCCTCCGTAAGTAGCCATCTCACTCCATCAACCTATAACCAATGCCCTCCTCCATCCTCATACGATCCCTTATCCAGATTACCCTCTTCGCCCTTTCCAACATCTCAAGCCATCAGATCCCAACACCCTCACCTCCTCAAATGAGACCCACTTTGTTCCCTATCAATGTAAAGCAAACGCCTCGCCTATCCCTTACGCAGCCTCTCGCATTACCCCATGGGATTCACTCCCTCTCCTCGCATGGGCCATCCTGCATTCCCTAGGCCTCAAAATCAGCTCAATGACCCTTTCAATTCATGTCCTCGCCACGACAGATCTTCCACCTCCAACTTTGCCCACGTGACCCTGTGAGGTTCCGTATCCTTTTTCCTACTTTGGAAATTATGAGCCTAATTCCTATGCCTCCGCCGCCTCACGGAACACGGGACCTGGTCAAGTTTACACTTACTTCCCTCCAAAGATCCCCAAACCTTGGTACCAGCCTACCACCGTGCCACCTACCGTCCTTCCACCCAAGTCGATAAGCCTTCTCCGGAATCGAGCAATCCTAAACCATCCCCCCGACTCCGACACGGCTTGGCTAATGGAACAAGTTAGGTCCATGCAAGAGAAGTTTGGGGAAATAGACACCAAGAGGACAAAGCATACCGCATCACCGATCCCAAAGAAAGTTGTCCCTCTCCCTCCAAAATTCCGAATGCCGTAAATTGAAAAGTTCAACGGCACCGATTGTCCTCTGACTCACATTGAAAGCTACATTCTTGCCATGAGAGCCAAAGATTGTACACAAAGAACAAATGGCCGATCATTTTCAGCTATCATTAAAAGGTTCACTCTTAGGTGGTTCCCGCATGTGAAACCAGAGGCCCGAGCTACTGGGACCGATCAAGGAAGCGTTCCTAGAAAAGTATAAGGCCAATTTGAATTGGGAAACCAAATGAATGACCTACGTGGTACCCTACAACGTTCGATGAGCCGCAAGTGAATTCTACAAGAGATGGAATTGGAAGCTCGTTGAAATGATGACCCCACTCAATGAAGAGGAGCAGATGGAGATCTTCCAATCTTGCTTGAAACCTCAACTAAGAGTTCAAATTGGCAATTACTACTATCCCGACCTTCGGGCAATGGTAAATGCCGGCACCAAGTTTGAGAATGCCTTCAATATGGCCCCCGCCACAGAATGCCAGCCTTACCGCTTACAAAGCACCGGTGTCAAATGCCCCACTGCTACCGTGAAAGGAAAAGAAGTGATTGGCGCCGTTAATTACATTCGTAATGAGAAAGCGGGATGTAATGCAGCCAAGCCGCCGCAAAGCCAAAGCTCCCTTTCTATACCGCCGAAGATTTCGGAATGCCACTAGAAAAGGTCTTCGACGGTTTGGTAGCCCAAGGACTCATCGACCTTTGGAAAACCGGAAACCCAGAACCCCAAGATCGTAATGGACGAGACCAAACACTCGTCGCTTTCACAATTATCATGGCCATAACACTAATGATTGCACCTACCCGAAGCTCCCGATCTCTCGCCTAGTTGAAGAAGGCAAGTTAGAACCACCTCGAGGTCCCAATGTGGTCAAGAATCCTCTTCCCGCTAACAATCGAGTCAACATGATCGAGTTCGGAGGAACAGATGGAAATGGTTTTGGAAATCCAGAGGTCATAGATATCCCGAAATTCAATATTCCTTATGCCGAATTACAAGGGAAATGGAAAGATCCGATTAATGCCGCCGCCATGGAGGGACGCTTGGACCCATAGTCGGAACCGATTTCGTTAATGTTGTCGAGCTCGGCCTCTTTTCTACGACATCGAACCAAGAACTATGGTCAAGATTACAGAAGAAAGGCTCACTTATGAAGACTGCGAGTTTGAAGTAAAACAAGCCATGTTAATGAAAGTCTCTCCGTAACCCTTCATTACCCATGACGAACATAATGTGTTTGTAATGGCTCTTACTACTCCCGAGGATCATTCCCAACCCCGTTTGGGAAAAGGTAGAGAGAAGAGTGAACAAGCCGTAAGACTTTTGGGATGAAGAGAGCCGTATCTCGATGCCGAAAGCACAACCGGTCCTACCGCCCTGAGGTACAAATGGATGAAGTTAAGATCGTAAAGGAGATTCTCGCGCATCGCCCGAGTACTTCCTATGAAATTGGTGTCAACAAAGGCAATAATGATCCGCAGAGTGCACAATCAAATGACAACGCCGACAAGACCGCTACTCCCTGTGGCAACAAGAAGAAGGAGTGAGATCCCGGCCCAACCCTTGTCAAGTCCCCTCGAGTCAATAAGTAGTGTAGGGTCCAGAGTCCTTGTTGTCTATTCGCCGAGTCAGAATCTTCGAATTCCACCTCGTAGTCATCCGAAGGCCTCACGCCCGAGGATTATGAAAATGTAATCGATGTCATCTTTCCCCTTATCTTGAATGAAATGACAAATCTTTCGATTATCCTCTTATTGCCAACTTAACAAATGATAAATTAACTCAAAACTTAACAACAAGCTAATAATGAATCATTTGAACAAGATGCAAACACACTAAACGAACAATACATTAAAGAAATCTTTAAGGTGTTTCGTAAAAGAGGAAAACCGGGCCCAAGCCGCCGAGGAGGTTTTGATAAGTGTGAACTTGGGTACTATTGAGGAACCTAAAGAGACACAGATTGGAAGCTTCTTCCAGGGGGTTGAGAGGGACAGATTGATCGAGCCGCTCGTAGAATACGTCGACGTGTTTGCATGGTCATACAAGGATATGCCGGGCTAGACAGCTCGATAGTAGAGCACGTAATCCCTCTAGCACCGCATGCTAAGCCGCAGCGTAAACCGAGAAAGATCAGCCGGAATGGTCTCTACAGTCAAAGAAGAAATTGAGAAGCTACCGCGGGTAGGGTTCATCGTAGTTATTGAATACCCGACATGGTTGTCCAACATCGTGACCGTAACCAAGGCCAATGGGAAGGTGCGCCGCCGTGTGGATTTCCGAGATCCGAACAAGGCCAGCCCCAAAGACGACTACCCTCTCGCCAAACATAGACATCCCGGTGGACTCCACCGCCAACTACGAAGTCAAATCCTTCGTTGATGGTTTTGGGCTACAACCGATCAAGATGGCCGAGGAAGACCAAGAAAAGACAGCCTTCACCACACCGTGGGGAACCTATCGTTATACAAGAATGCCATTCGGGCTCAAGAATGCCGGGGCTACTTACCAAAGGGCAATGACCGCGCTTTTTCATGACATGATCCACAAGGAGATTGAGGTCTACGTAGATGACATGATAATACACTCCAAAGGAGAAGGTGGGCAAGACTTTGTTGACCTACGAAAATTCTTTGAGAGGCCGAGACAAAGATTCCATGAGACTAAACCCCGCCAAATGCACCTTCGGAGTGACAAGGGGAAAAGTGCTTGGGTACATGGTCACGGAGCGAGGTATAGAAGTCGACCCCGAAAGATCAAAGCCATCATGGATATGAGGCCACCTCAAACCTGCATGTAAGTCAAGAGCTTCATGGGTAAATTGCAAGACATCACCCGTTTCACAATCGCTGATCACTATGTGCGAGCCCATCTTCAAGCTCATGAAGAAGAACGTAGACACGTAATGGACCGAAGAATGCCAAGATGCCTTTGACCGCATCAAGGCATACTTAGTACATCCCCCTGCTATGCCCCCCACATAGACGTAAGCCTCTTCTCGCTTCTATCTCACCGTCGCGTACACGGCAATTGGGGCTATGCTTGCTCGTGAGAAGAAAGACTCTCGAGTAGAAAATGCCATTTACTTTGTCAGCCGGAAGCTACAGGGGAGCGAGCTCAATTACTCAGCATGTGAAAAGACTTGTGCAGGACTGGTCTGGGTAGTCGGCAAATTGAAGCATTATATGCAAGCCCACCCTGTGAACTTGGTCTCGAAAATAGACCCCATCAAGTACATCTTTGACAAACCTTCCCTATCGATGCGTTTAGCAAAGTGGTCTTTCTTCTTGCGTAATACGACATCAACTATGTGACCGTAAAGGCCATCAAGGGTCAAGCATTGTCGATCACCCGGCGAATTTCCCCGCAATGAAGACAGAGGGCCCGAACCCCAATTTCCGCATGAAGGGATCTTTGCAACAGCCTGAAAATAGATGGCAATTGTTCTTTGACGGAGCCGCTAACAAAAGAGGAAATGGTGTAGGAATGCTATTGGTCGATCCGAAAGATGAACATACCCCCATAGCCCTCAAGTTGAACTTTCCTGCCACGAACAATGTCGCCGAGTATGAAGCCTGCATTGCTGGTTTGGAGGCTGCCTTAGAAAGAAATGTCAAGGAGCTCGAAGTTTACGGAGACTCACTCGATCATCAACCAAGTCTCCAACAAGTGGAAGACTCAGACCCTAATCTACAACGGTATCATGCCCATATGGAGGAGTTGACTGACAGCTCGTAGAAGTGACCTTCCACTACTTGCTGAGGGAAAAGAACAGATTCGCAGATGCCCTAGCTACTCTAGTCTCATTGGTAGAAATCCCCGAGGGAAAAGCCATAAAGCCCTTCAGAGTGGGTAGAAGAGAAGCCCCAGCCTTCTGTTGTGAAGTGGACCTGGGACCCGAGCCCATAAAGGAACCTTCGTACAACCGTATTTACCAATTCCTCAAAGACGGAGAGTCGCCTTTCGCAGACGAAGAAAGTAGACCAAAAGAAGGTGTCGAGCCAAAAGCTTGCGAGCCCCGAAAAGGTTGGCTTCCCATTATGTCATGCTAGGAGGCAACCTGTATAAGAAGCGGTATCAAGGACCACTCCTCTTATGTGTCAACCAAGAAAGGGCCAAAGAGTTGATGACCGAAGTCCACAATGGTCCCCGCGGTCCTCACATGAATGCCGTGAGCCCCGATGCAAGTGATCCTCGTAATGGGTTACTACCGGATCTCCATGGAGACAGACCGCATTCAAGACGTCCGAACCTCGCGACAAATGCCGCCGGCTTGCCAACCTCAACCATCTCCCACCTCATGACCTGTACCGCATGACGACTCCTTGGCCGTTTGCAACTTGGGGCATTGACGTGATAGGGAAAATATCCCCGACCGGGAGCAATGGGCACGAGTTCGTGTTGGTAGCCATCGACTACTTCACCAAGTGGGTAGAGGCCAAGTCCTACAAGGTCCTCACTTCCGTAAAAGTGGCCCAGCTTCATCAAAGAAAACATAATGTGCGTATATGGGGTGCCCAACGAGATCATTTCTCGAGTAATGGGTCACACTTCGAAGGAGACTGCGATAGATCGCCGTCGACCCGTAGTTACTCGCCACAAGTCGTCCCCCGCATGCACTCACCAATGGAGCCGCGGAAGCCGCTAATAAGACACTCGAGCGGATCATCCTAAGATGGCCATCCGTGGTCGTGATTGGCCCGAAAAGCCGCACCTAGCACTCGGGGCTGCGTAACGTCTGTCGAATGCCCACAGAGAAACTCCTTTTGCCCTAACTTACGGGATGGAAGCAAAGTGTTACCAAGTGAGTTGGAAATCCCGTCATTAAGGGTCCTCCCGGAAAACAAATCAATGAAGTGGAATGGTTGCGCACCGGCATAATGAGTTAGCCCCGCTGACGAGAGAAGGCTAAAAGCCATGGAACACACCCGAGCCTACCAGAGGCGAATGGCCGTAGCGTTTGATAAAAAGGTCAAGGCCGTAGATATCAAAGAGGGCGACTTAGTGCCGAAAGTAAAGCCCCTACCGTAGACAACCCCGGGAAAATGGGAACCCGTCTCGGATCGGCCCTTATGTGGTGCGTAAGATACCGTCGTGAGGAGCAATGAAGCTTGCGTACTTGGATGGCAATCCCTTTGTCCACCCAACCAACGGTGATAAACTCCGAAGATACTATGTCTAATAAAAAAAAAAAAAAAAAAAAAAAAAAAAAAAGAAAAATCTTAGTGCAAAAAGAGTAATGCCCAAACTAGGCCGAAACCCCAAAAAGGGCGGTCTAGGCAAAAGACAAATGGTTGCACATATATAAAAAAAAAAAGAAAAAAATCTTAGTGCAAAAAGAGTAATGCCCAAATTTAGGGCCGAAAACCCCAAAAAGGGCGGTCTAGGCAAAAACAATGGCCGCACATAAAAAAAAATTGGTTCACTGTAATGAACTACGTAGACCTCGAGCCCCTTAGCCTTTCTTGTAAAAGGGGAACGTAGGCAGCCATATATGGTTCGGTCTAAACAATAAAAAGGACAATCAAGCTTCCATGAAGTGCGTCCTAAATAATAAAGGGTATTTCATTTTCATAAAACGGGTCCCAATCAATAAAGACATTTGAATTTCCATGAAATGTGTCTTGATTAATTTTTAAGATAATATGCCTTGTTCATTACAAGTTAAAAACTTCTTGATGAGTTCAAGCACCGGTCTACCTCTTAACTCGCTAACCCGCTAAAAAGATCTAAAATACAATAAAATGCCTAAATAAACTAATGTGTTTGCAAATGGCAATAAGAGGATCTTGAGAAAAGACTTGTCAATCGTCATTCGCCGAGTCTTCTTCAGCCTTCTTCCCTTTTCCTCGGCCTCGTCGAGTCTTCTTCCTTTCTTCTCAATAATGCTCGGTGATCCCTCATCCCGACCTCCGGTATCCTCACCGGAGCCTCTACCAACCCCGTGTCAATGAGCGCTCTCTATACGAGCACGAGTCCGCACCTCCTCCCTCTCGAGACTCGGCCAAAGGAGCGACCTCTGACAACCTCTTGTACCGAGCCTCCATATCTCCGACCAAGTCACCTGACCGGTTATGGCAACTCGCCTTAGCCTCGCCTCCTCGTAGTCCTACTCGAGTCACGCCGCCTCCCAATAAAGCTCGACGTCTATCCTCCAAGATAACCCGAGTCGCTCCCATCTCCCTCTCGTACTCACCCAAGTAGACAAAGGGTCAAGATGGTGCTCTTCCCGCTCCCGAAGATAGCCCCGGGTGGGAAAGCAAGATATGTCCAAGCCCTCGAGAAGAAAGAGAAGCCGGGCCGGATCTCTCATGTCCAATGACACCACCTCCATGGTCCTGATGTCCTCCCAATCACTCAAAGGCTCCCGTAAAGCCCCAAACCGCCCGGATACTAAGTGGCATGTAGAAGGACGACCAGCCAGAATCCCGGAACCCTCACAACATAAGACTCCCGAAATATCCTCCCGGTCCGCAACCTCCAATGTGGTATCCACCAACGGATGTCCGAAGTGGATAGCCTAGCCATCATCGCCTCCCGCCTACCCCGTTCCTCGCCGCCTAGGCGCACCTCTCCGAGAAATCACCCAAGGGCACCGAGTCGGCAAAGCCCTGTGCAAAGCCCCGAGCCTCTCCCGCAGCCCACAAAGTCAACATAGCCGGACTCCTGACCTCATGAAACGGTCTCCCGAGCCATCCTATCGATCCCATGAAATGTCTCTCCCAAAACCACGGACAATATCCTTCCTGCACTCGCAGCCTCTCGACCATGTCCAAGAGGCCACTATGACAGATCCCCACTGACTCAAGCAAAGGAATGTAATAGAATACGCAGAGAATGAAAGCATCCATAGCCACCGTGGTCGCAGCCTATATCTCGGAGACCCAAACCTCGCCCGGGATATCGTAAAGGTCAATCCTATCCGGCTACCATCATCCTCTCACCTCTCCCAAAGGAATCTCGCAGAAAAGATGCAAGCTTTACCATCACCGGCGCGTCTCCGATCAGCGGAATAGATATAGCCTCGCCCTCGGGACCCCCAATCAAGGCTCAAGTCCTCGTGCGTTGGGACAATTTCGTTGTAAGAGAAGCAAGAACATGTCTCCTGACGTCCTGTAACTTTGCCGCGGCTCTCAACAGCTTCCCAATCGGGCGGAGATCCCTCAAATGCCATAAAGACTTGATCTTGAAGGAAGAATCAAGCAGCCCCTTGTGATTTTGGAAGTTATATCTCGCCCAAGATTGAAGACCGGATAGAAAATGGTCTCGCTTCCCCTTTGCAATTTGACGGGCTTCTCCATCGCAAAGTGTTCAAAGATGGTGCTTTTAGGTCCAAAATATGCTCGGGAACAATTGGGACAAGTCTAGAGTGAAAATGAAATGAAATGGCCAAGCCTTGCTTTTATTCGTAAAATAACCACCTCGTACGTAACCGTTAGCCGCACGGCTTCATTTGCCCTCAAGGCCATGCCGCACGGCTACATTAGCCCTCTCGCAGAAAAATTTCTCGCAAAGAACCAAAGTTGCTGCCCAAGGGAGTTTTCACCCCACTTTTTCAACCAAAACCCGTACAAAACATATCCGTAAGCCATTCAAGCATTTATACACCATTATAAATCATTTTGGCCCGGCTTTCACCCCAATTCCAAGCAAAAAAGTCGCCCCAAGGCTCGTATAATATGCAAATTGAAAAAGCATAAATTAGAAAAGTAAATAAAATGTAAATACAATGTTTTCGCCCATCGGCGCCCAAATAAAGCAAAAATAAACAAAGTGTGCATAAAAATTGTTCATTGTTTGTTTTCGTTCCAAATCTATTCTAGAGACCTCCTAGGCCTCCGATTCTTCTTCCTCCTCATCGCTACTCACCATAGATGCTAGCCTCCTCATCAAGTCCTCCCGGTCGCTCACGTCGACAAATGGACATTATCGTGCCCGTACTCACGCCGCTCCAAGATATCGGCATTAGGTCCCCGCCCCGAGGCATGGCACCGGGAAGAGTACTCCGAGGCCGAGGAGGTAGACGCCGTGCCCCCGACATGCCGTCCTTTTGCGCCTGTGCTCCCGCGCATCCGCCGCCGCCTTAGTAGCGCAGCGCCTTCCTCGTAAGAGACCGGCACACGTCCTTCCAGCCCCTATTCCGCCCGACCAACCCATCGTAAGTGCGAGCCGGAACTCCGAGAAAAAGAAGAGAAAATCTCGTAAAATCTCGTAGAAATTGCAAAAGCGTAAAATCGAAAGCTAAAAAGGGAATAAGACCCTAAGAGTATACTTCACAAGGTGCTATCAAGTGGCAAGGGTATACCGGGGCTCCCTAGCACGGGGACAGAATCCTCATCCTCCTCGGCACTCCATGGATCACATAGGACGATGTGCAGTGAGGGATAGGCGGGTCCGCAGGCTCATCCTCCCCATATCCCCGAGTGACCGCCGCCTTCACTAGCTTCGTGGCGCCCTCAGCGCCGCTCCACAAACACAAACAGTAGGGGGTACCCCATGTGCATACTCCTCTGCAGCCTACGCCTCGCCCGGTACTGCAATCTCATCCTCTCGGCCAATCCCCCGGGCCGCAGCATCCGTGGCCGAGGAGGGTCGAAGGAGTAATGGCATCTAGTGGGGGAACATGACCATGCCGCTCGAGAAGCGGTCCCCAAGTAGATGACATCACATGTCGCCCAGCTGAGCCACCTCCTCGCCTCGTCACCTCGATAGCATCTCCCAAAGAAAATCTCCGATACTCGCCCTGTGGGTAGAAGTCCACTCCGTCGTGCCCATCCTCGTTGATGACCGGCCTCACCATTTTGTAATCGAAGGTAATCCGGGTCTTCCCCGTGAATTTATCTCTCGCATCTCCCTCCAAATAACCATAGTGGAAGATGGTGACATCACTGCTGGTTCCAAGGGAAGAACCCGATCACCTCACAAAACCAGGCCTGCATGTTCAAAACATCAAAAGGTCATTCTCTCTCTTATAAAAGTCTCAAGACAGAAAAGAGAAAAGAGAAAAAAAAAAAGGGAGACTACCTCAAGGGCAAATGAGAAGCACCCATGGAAGCAAACTTTGTTCCGACCGTACATGTCCAACGAGAAGTACAACTCCGCCAATCCGGCCTCGCCCCAAGAGACCGTCCCTATCCCATCCACATCCTCCGTAGAGTCGAGGAGGCAAGTCATAGCTATCGTCCTGCATTGGCAAAGATAGTGACCGATAGCATCAACCATATGAATGCTCTAGCCACCGGGCCAAGCCACATCATTAGCAAGAAAGTTCGCATGCAAGTCTCGAATCGCCACTCGACGTTCCGTGCCTCCATCCCCACCCTTGGGAATCAACTCAAATCCAACCAAAGCCCGGAACTCCTCGGCCGTAATGTGGTCTCTCCAAGTCACGGGCCTCCCGATGAACTCGTAGGCCGCAATAGCCGTGAAATCGGCAGGAGTCACCGCGCCTCTCCCACCAGTGAAAGCTATGTGTACCGTCCCACTGTAACTCGTAAAGGGCCTCGGACCAAGCCCTTGCTCTTAGAGGTGATGTGAACACCCCCGCCGATAGCCTCTACAAATGCATCCAGCCGGTAGCCCTCACCACCGCTTGGGATTTACCCCATTCTTCTCAAAATCCGGCATCCTCTCGCCAAAGCTTAACCGCAATCTCCGATGGTCCTCTAGACTTGTTCTCCTCAGACAAGCACATCAAAAAGAAGCGTCGCCCTTCATATCATTTCAAAAGCATGCATATATTCAAAAGTGCACATATTTTCAAAAGAAAAGCATTCACAAAAGTTTTTCTAGCATATATTTGCATCAAAACGTGTCTTTCATCACTTGAAACGCGTCATTGCTTTCCTAAAGCACAAAATCACAATTCTTTGCACATAAGCATTATTCTTTCAAAAATGGCATGCATGAATCATTTTCATCTTCCAAAATCATGTTTTCTCATTAAAAATCAGAATTTTGACCTAGTTCTAGCACAAGGCAAGAACTCCGTCTCATATTTTGAAAAATTCTCATTCTTACTTCATTTTGCGAGAAAAAAGTGAGTCATTCTCATAATTTTGTCAAACAAGTTGCACATTGCACATTCTTAGCCTCATAGGTTGTTCATGCATCTCAAAATCATTCAAAAAAAAAAAAATCATTCAAAATCCTAAAATTCGGGTCAAGCCCTAAATCATTCAAAATTCAAGCAAAATCATCGGATTTGAGCAAAATGAGAATGCTTACCCCAACCGATCGCGGGTTCGTTGATTTATGCTCCCTTCTCCCCGGGTAAAGCTCCGATGGAGGCGTAAGGAAGTCATACTTCCTCTCCGTCCGAACGAGCTCCTTTCTCCTCCTTCTCGCGGCCGCGGAGATGTTCCTTCTTGCTTGCCTCGGTATGGGATTGCCCTCCGGATCCATCTCAAATCAAAGGGAAGCAAGGGATTGAAAGAATTTCGAAATTCTCTTCCTCTCTTCTCTCTCTCTCGGCTGAAGTGGGCGGCAATGCAATGCCAATGGCCCGTTCAAATCTGATTTTAAATAACTGAAAACAGCTTCTAGCCGTACGGCTCCTTTTTCTCCATCTCATGCCGGCGGCTTCATTCGCTCCGAGCGTAAATTACAATCCCGCCCTGGACCTTCCACTTGGGCATGCAATTCCCGTTATCTTTTAACAGAGATAACCTCCTTTTCAGAAAATATCTCTCATCTGTGAAGCAATCAAGCTCTATTCCCAGTCACCTCCGTTAATTCCGTTATAACGGGATAACACTAGGTGACAACCTCCGAATTGTCGTAACTCTAAACTTGTGCTACCTCTATCCGCGAATAGTGACGTATGCCCAAGTCATTCCAACTTGTGCTACCTCTATCCGCGAATAGTGACGTATGCCCAAGTCATTCCAACTTGTGCTACCTCTATCCGCGAATAGTGACGTATGCCCAAGTCATTCCAACTTGTGCTACCTCTATCCGCGAATAGTGACGTATGCCCAAGTCATTCCAACTTGTGCTACCTCTATCCGCGAATAGTGACGTATGCCCAAGTCATTCCAACTTGTGCTACCTCTATCCGCGAATAGTGACGTATGCCCAAGTCATTCCAACTTGTGCTACCTCTATCCGCGAATAGTGACGTATGCCCAAGTCATTCCAACTTGTGCTACCTCTATCCGCGAATAGTGACGTATGCCCAAGTCATTCCAACTTGTGCTACCTCTATCCGCGAATAGTGACGTATGCCCAAGTCATTCCAACTTGTGCTACCTCTATCCGCGAATAGTGACGTATGCCCAAGTCATTCCAACTTGTGCTACCTCTATCCGCGAATAGTGACGTATGCCCAAGTCATTCCAACTTGTGCTACCTCTATCCGCGAATAGTGACGTATGCCCAAGTCATTCCAACTTGTGCTACCTCTATCCGCGAATAGTGACGTATGCCCAAGTCATTTCAACTTGTGCTACCTCTATCCGCGAATAGTGACGTATGCCCAAGTCATTCCAACTTGTGCTACCTCTATCCGCGAATAGTGACGTATGCCCAAATCATTCCAACTTGTGCTACCTCTATCCGCGAATAGTGACGTACGCTCAAGTTTCCCAACTTAAGTTACCTCTATCTCCGTCATAAAGAGATAGCGCCATAAGCGCTAGCTTCTTCAGTGACGGCCTCCGAATTGTCAAAATCTCAAGGATCCTAGACATCGTTCCTAACTATCTAGTGATGCTTGAACTACGATCAAGGCTTGATTCCTCCGGATACGTAGGTAGCCTTTTATAAAAGGTCCAGCCATTCGACCACTTTGGTCACCCCGTTTCTTTGTCACTCCTCGCTGATAAAGCGCCCTCATAGAAGTTCGTATATCCGACCACCCTGGTCACTTCTAGCATATCCCCGGTAGGATCAATTGCTTGACCTCCTAGGTCATTTTCTCTTCTTTTTCCCCTAAGAGACCAGCTTTCTCTTCTTCCTTCCCCGATCCTAATCTCGAACTACGGCCCGGCTTGATTCCTCCGGATACGTAGGTAGCCTTCCAAAAGGTTCATCCACTCGACCGCCTTGGTCACCCGATCCGTCTCGGCATTCGCCAGATCGGATCCTTTTCTATCGACAACCCCACTCGCCTTGCAAGTGACGTTGCCGAGGGGCTTCGTAAGTACCCAAATCCGGCCTCATGCCTTCCGGTTAATTTTCCCGACAATTTCTAATTTTCCGGTAATTCCCTGACCTTCCCAAATGTTCCGAAAACATTCCCAACTGTTTTTAATTAAATAAAGGTCTGTAGGAGCCTTCCTAATTAAGAAAACACGTTTTTCTTAATTAGGAGAAGGTTCTAGAATAATGCCACCTTGCATGGTTCTAGAATGCTGAGTCATAATGGATAAGACCGCACGGCCTCATTTGCAAAGGGCCTGCAGCCGCACGGCTTCATTAGCCTTATCCAGACTGCCTATAAATAGAGCCCTCCTCTACCCATTTCAACAACACAATCAACAACAACAAAAACACACACACTCCATAGCAGTATAATCAAGACGTGAAGAACACCCTTGAAGGCTCAAGAAGGCGAAGAAGAAGCTCAAGAAGCCATCTCCCTCCTCCTTGAAGACCCAAGACGAACCTCTCCTCCTAGCTCCGTCCGAAGAAGCGAAGGAAACGATTGGTAACCTCGCACGCCCTAACCTTGCATTTTAATTGATATACTTGCTCATTGCATTCATATATCTTGCTTGGGACTTGGCATTGATTCATAAAGATCATTTCTTTATCACCCCCTTCCCCTTTGCATGCATTAAGACCTCATTTGTCATAAAAATGTAGTCTTTTTCATAAAGGTGCATCCTTTGCACCTAAAATCCCTATTTTCCAATAAAAATGTTATCTTTATGCATCATTTGCACATAAAGATCAAGTCTTTTCCAATAAAAATGCATCCTTTGCATTCAAAAACCTTTTCTAATGCATCATTTGCATAAAAACCCTATCTTTACGCATCATTTGCAATAAAGATCATTCCTTTAAATCAAAAAGCATCATTTGCTAAAACCAAAATGTCATCTTTTCATTAAAGAGTCATTTTTCATCATGCATTTCCCCTTTCCCCCAACCTTGGAACGGACCGGTGTAAAAGTTCTCATCTTTGCATCGTTTCTTCCATTAAAGGTTCATGATTTCTTTAGGAAAAGGATAACCTTGAACCCTATATCTCCGATTATCGCTTAAGAATGAGTATGAAGCCTCTATACGAGCTCGACCGTCTTAAAGCGTAGGATCGATGGGCTAAGGACATTCCTTCCTAAAGAACCTCATCTTTGACCAAAAGAGAGTCATTCTCTCGATCACGCAAGTCCCGAGGGTCCCGAGGTTAAAATGCGATGATCACAAGTCATAAGATGAGGACGGGATCATAATCCCAAATACATAAATTCCAAGAAATCCCGAGCGACAACCAACAAATGGTTTGTACGTCCGGAAGATAACTTGGGACATTCCCCCTTTTACTCTCAAACACATGCACACAAAGAAAGCACGCAAGCAATCACGATTAATGAAATCTCGGGAGACTTGCTCCGGCAAGGCACTTTGGGTGAACGCCAAACGTTCTTCCCAAGGGGTAACTTAACCTCCGAACCCATAAAACCTTTTTTTCAAAGTTTTGAGGTAATCAAAATGGCGTGGTGACTCCGTTTTTCAAATAACTCGGATGTCTTCAAACTCGCGTGAATTCCAATAAACAAAAATTTTGGGCACACATTCACAGTAAGGTAAGCCACTAGGCCGAGGAGGACCCTCGTTCTTGGTTTTTAGGAGCCTATAGTCGTTGAGTCAAGGCGGACCCTTGTCAAGATGTAAGGTGTGTGTTTCGAAGAGTCGGGGATAAGATCCTTGTCTTCTGGTGTTTGTGTGAGGAGTTGATAATTATTTTGCATGTTGGAAGAAACTGCTTTCGTAAAACTGAAACTTGATTACATCGAACTGCAATCCTATCAACTAAAAAGTAAAAGACAGAAAACAAGAAACTAATCTAGTGCAAAATAAACTAGACTAGTGATAATATTTTCGGAGATTGTCGGAGTGCCATGGATGTTTGAGATCTTTCCCCTCCTTAGTCTTCAATCTGTAGGTCCCTTCTCGAATGACTTGAGTGATGATATAGGGACCTTCCCAATTTGGGGAGAGCTTGTTTTGTTCTGCCTTCCGACCAGTTGCCTCGATTTTTCTAAGTACCCAATCGCCTACTTGGAATACTCTTCTGATAACCCTCTTATCATGATATGCCTTGGTCCTTTGCTTGTAGTTTACCATCCTCATCTGCGCGGCTAGTCGTTTCTCATCTACTAGGTCTAGGTCTAGGAGCTTATTAACCCTGTTGACTTGCTCATCGTAGTGGGAGTTTCTTACAGTTGGGATGGCCATTTCAGCTGGTGCCATAGCCTCAGAACCGAAGGTTAATGCGAATGGGGTTTCCCCGGTTGGCCCCCGGGTGGTTGTGCGAACAGCCCACAAGGCTAGGGGAAGTTCGTCCAACCATCTACCCTCGCGTCCTTCAAGATTCTTGGTAAGGGCTGTTAGAACCAGTTTATTGGCGGCTTCTGCTTGGCCGTTGCCTTGAGGTCTGCTAACTGATGATTTTGCATGGCGGACCTTGACTCTTCCCAATTCCGTAGTGAATGAAGTTGAGAATTGGAGTCCATGATCAGAAACAATTGTGTGTGGAAGGCCAAACTGCACCAGATGTTGTCGTGGACAAAGTTGATTGCGTTCTCTTCCGTTATCTTGGCTAATACCTTGGCTTCTATCCACTTGGAAAAGTAATCAACAGCTACTATCACATACTTGCAATTACCACGGGCGGGAGGGAAGGGTCCGATGATGTCGATCCCCCACATATCAAATGGCCACGTGGGTATCACAAGTGTTTGCTCAACTGCCGGTAGTCTAGGAATATCAGAGAATCTTTGGCACTTGTCACATTTTCTAACATAGGCGTGCGCGTCCTCCCTTAGGTTTGGCCAATAGTAACCTAGTGATATGATCTTGTCAGCTAAGGTTCTGGCCCCCGGGTGTCCGCCGCAAACACCCTCATGTACTTCTGCCAAGAGGTTCTCAATTTCCTTAGGATAGACACACCTTAGCAGGGGCTTTGTGAAAGATCTTCGGTAGAGGACTCCGCTCATCACGACGAACCTTGGGGACCTCTTCTTGATAAGCTTAGCTTGAGCTTCATCTTCTGGGAGTTTCTCCTTCTCAATGTACTCAATATAGTCATCGATCCAACATCTCTCCTCTCCATCTAGGAGCATGACTTGTAGTCTTTCATACGCAGGTTCCTCGGCATAAACCACATATGGACTGGTCTTAGATGTAGACACATCCATGGTTGCTAGTTTAGATAGAACGTCTGCGACTTGGTTATCTTCCCTGCCTATTTGCTTGAGGTCAAAAAATTCCATCTTCTTTGTCATGTCTAGTACAAGGTCTCTATATTTGGCAAGGGTGGGGTCTTGGGTATTATACTCTCCCTTTACTTATTTGACAATGAGTTGGGAGTCACAGAAAGCCGCCACCTTAGTTGCTCCGTAGAAGGAGGCCAACTCAATATCAAATATTAGAGCTTCATATTCTGCTTGATTGTTGGAGGCAGGAAACTTGAAACGGATGGCATCTTGCATGGTGTACTCTCCTTCCGAGCTTGCTAGTACAACTCCAGCTCCGCTTCTTTCCTTTGTAGCTGACCCGTCCGTATACAGGATCCAACAGTTGGATGGGAGTTCGATGGGAGACTTTTCTTCTTCCGTAGCATTTTGCTTGCGGGAAGTGGGGAGATGCTCACCCATGAAGGCAGTCTCAACCATGAAGTCAACCAAAGGCTGTGCTAGGAGGGTCTTCCTTGGTTGGTAGGTGATATCAAACTCGGTAAGAGCGATGGACCAATTAAGGAGACTTCCGGATCCGTCCAACTTATGTAATATCTTCTTCAGTGGTTCATTCGTGTACACAGTGATAGAATGTGCAGAAAAATAGGCACGTAATTTCCTCGATGCAATGACTAGCGCGTACGCTATCTTCTCCACATTAAAGTATCTGCTTTCCACGTCAGACAGTGCCTTAGAGACATAGTAGACGGGCTTCTGAATTCCTTCGTCATTCCGAACTAGGACAGCTGCGACAGCATGATCAGTGGCAGCTAGGAAGACATACAGCATCTCACCGGTAGTCGGACTGCTGAGCAAGGGAGGGGAACCCAAGTACTCCTTCAACCGGAGGAACGCTTCAGAGCATTCGGGAGTCCAGGAGAAGCTCTTGGTACCCTTCAATACCTTGAAGAAAGGCAGTGACTTTTCGGCGGATTTGGCGATGAATCTTCCAAGTGCCGCTATTCTTCCATTAAGTCTTTGGACCTCCTTGATGGTGGTAGGTTCCTTCATGTCAATGAGCGCCTTAATTTTTTTAGGGTTGGCCTCTATTCCCCTTTTGTGACACCATGAAGCCTAGGAACTTTCCCGCCGTTACTCCAAATACGCACTTGTTTGGGTTCAGCTTCAAGTTATTAGCTCGGAGGTTGTTTATTGTCTCTTCTAGGTTAGGAGCGTGACTGCCCTCCTTGGTCTTTATGACCATGTCATCGATATAGGCCTCCATGTTGCGACCTATTTGTGCTTCGAATACCTTGTTCACCATACGTTGATATGTAGCACCGGCATTTTTTAGCCCAAAGGGCATCATGATATAGCAGTAGTTTCCCCCAGGTGTTTGGAAGGCCGTCTTTTCAATGTCCTCTTCCGCCATTTTGATTTGATGGTAGCCTGAATAGGTGTCTAGGAAACTGAGTGTCTGGTGTCCAGCAATGGAGTCGACCAACTTGTCAATTCTGGGGAGAGGATAGCTATCCTTGGGGCAGGCCTTGTTCAAATCAGTGAAGTCTATACACATACACCACTTCCCATTTTGCTTCTTCACCATTACTACATTGGCCAACCAAACGGGGTACTTGACTTCTCGTATAATTCCGGCGCTAAGTAATTTCTGCACTTCTTCTTTAATAGCTTCCTCCTTGTCCCTTGCAAAGTTTCTCCTTGTCTGGGAGATAGTCTTCGCCAAAGGATCAACTTCCAGGCGTTGGAGGGCTATTTCTTCATTGATCCCTCTCATGTCTTCGACTCTCCAAGCAAAGACGTCGAGACTGTTTTTCAAGAGGGAGATGATTTTTTCTTTCTCTTCTGGAGATAGTTGGCCCCCGAGTTTAATTTTTTGTTCAGGATAGTCAGGATTGATGACTATCTCTTCCAGCTCATCTACAGGCTTCATTTCAGGACCGTCTCGAAATTCCAGAGACTCGATAATAATTTCTCTAATTCTCCTTCCTTCATTGTCGTTCACATTGAGGCCTTCTTCCTCCATAAGTTTATCAACGTCGGGAAGATCGGTCTTCCCCACGTCATGGTTGGCCCCCGAGTTATGGCTGTTGATGAGAATGGGGTCTTCCTCGGAGACGGGCGGAATTATACCTTGTTCATCTGCAATTTCTTGGACCATAGGTACTTCCTCAGATACAGGTGGAATTGCGCCTTGGTCATCTGCAATTTCTAGGACCATAGGCTCTTCCTCATCATCAAGTACCTCACGGATATAGCTCATTCTGGAGCTAGTTTCGGTGGTTTTTTGAGATTTAGAGATCTTGATGTTTTCCTCGGGGGTATCTATCTCCACGCTTTTAGATTTTTTTCGACTCTTGACGACATGCTCCAAGAAGTCTTTGGGGGTCGCCCTCACACATCCAATTCCAGCACGAGTGGGAAATTTAACTCGTTGGTGAGGAAGGGAGGCTACCATCCCAAGTTTAGCTTGACTTGGTATGCCTATGATTGCATGATAGTCACTAGTCAAATCCATGACTACAAAATTGACAGTAGCTTTGGCTCGGAAGGGGTGTTCACCGACTTCAAGTCCAGTTCCACAGTTCCCTTAGCTCCAACTTTGTGGTTGGTGAATCCTTCCAGCCTACCATGATATGGTTCCAGCATAGTGTCTTTCAGTTCCATCTGATGGAAAGCGGAATAGTACAGAATGTCACGGGAGGCCCCCGTGTCCACAAGTAATCTTTCCGATTCCACATTATCAATCCGACCCTTTATCACCAAGGGTTGTTCACGGGCAGCACGGCTCCCTGCCAGTTCGTTGGGAGAAAAACTGATGACCTCTTCCGCCTTATGAATCCAAGCAGGCACATGGTACACTTTGCTTAGCTCATGGATTTGGTCCCTCAGTTTTCTGGTGGATGTTACTTCTTCACGGATCATGTGTAATTTGGCTCTAGGAGGCCTACGTTCTCCGTCCTCACTTTTATCATCATCTTCACTTTCCTCTTCCTACCGCTTTCGCTTGTTGTCTTTTTTCATTATATACCGGTCTAGCTTTCCCTCGTCAACCCATCTTTGGATTATCTTCTTGAGGGCCCAACAGCCATCAGTGGTGTGCCCGTTGTCCTTGTGGAAATCACAGTATTTGGAAGCGTCACGAGGGTATTTTGGTTTATCACTCAGCGGACAAGGAGGTGGAAGATTTACCAACTACATGATTTCTGAGATGGGTTTGGTTAGGGGGGTGAACACCTCAGGTTTCTCTGTGCCTCTTGTTCTGTTCTTCCCCTTAGATCCCTTTCATTCCCATTGTCATTCTGACGAGTGCTCGTCGCCTCTGGTTTCGCCTTGTCGGATCCCCTTTTCTTGCTCTTGTCCTCTGCCATTGCGATGGCGTATGCCACATGGTATAATTCGGACTTGGAATTAGGTTCTCTGGCGGAGAGTTCATAGATGAGGGGACCAGATTTCAATCCAGAGTTGAATCAAACAATGACCTCCCTGTCAGTGAGGTTCTCTTCAACCTGGTCTGCCATTTTTCGGAACCGGTTGTAGTAACTGAGGGTGGTCTCTCCTTTTCCTTGCTCGATATTGGCAAGGTCGGTCAATCTCATCTTTCTCCTACCAGCTGTGGCAAAGTGGTTCAGAAACATCCTCCTCATGCCTCTCCAGCTATCGATGCAACCTTTTTTCAGTTCATGGAACCAGGTCAAGGCTGTTCCGGAGAAGGTGCTCGCGAAAGCTTTGCAAAGCATGTCATCAGCTACAGTGAGGAGGTTCATGGTTTGTTCAAAACTTTGCACATGGTCCTTTGCGTCAGTGGTTCCGTTGTATTTTTCAAAATTTGGAACCTTAAAGTGAGGATTAGGTGGTGCTGCAGTTATCCTCAGGGAGAATGGACGAGTTGCCCAGTCAAAGTCATCGTCGTCAAATTTCTTTCCCATCTCCATGTCATAAAGTCTTTGTTTCAATAGTTCCCATTGTTTGATTTCCACTCCTTTATCACTGCTTGAGCGGGTGCTTCGCTGGGAGCTACGGGTTGATTTATCCTTGGGGCAACCATTCACCCTACTGTGCTCCACGTCGTGTCGGTGGCTGTCCCTTTTGGATGGTGCCTTATCACGCCTTGGTTCCAAGTCTTGGCCACCAAGTATCATTCTATGTGGTTCCGGGGTCCTTGGTCTAACGAATTGATGAGGACGAGGTCGTGGAGAGTCTCTTCGAGAACGAGGAGAATCAGGGCGAGCTCGACGAGGACGAGGTGATCCGGGACGACGGGGAGCCATGACGAGAGGAGGTGGTGACATTCGCTTGTTTAGACTGAGCCTTGTCCTTAAGTCCCGTGAGTTCACTTCCTCCTCCCTGGGAGTTAATTGGCTTCTCAGGTCAACCACCTGATCCTTCTTCTTATTGTCATGCCGAGGACGGGTAGGTTCTCGGAGGGCCTGCTTCGGTGGTTCAACGGGTTCGAGGAGAGGAGCTCGTCGCTCTCCTCGTCGCTCACCTTGCTCCCTTCCACGAGAGTTTCCTTTCGACGGCAGCATGAACTCAGCCATGGAATTATCAGGATCTAATTGCAAAAGGGCAGCTTGTGTCTCATGCATCCTTTACAACGTCTCCATTTGCTTACGCAAAGAAAGTACGCTCGGCCCACCTGCCCGAGTAGCTTCCGCTTGGCCGTCATCGGCTTTCTTTGTCATCTTCCTCCCCACTCGTTTCTGACGAGGGCGAGTAGAACGAGGAAGGTTAGCTCCCTCTCCCTCGGCATTCGCCTGACCCATGGAACGAAGAGTCATGGCGAGGGGAGGAGGGGCGTCTGGCTGAGGTAGAGGAGGAGGAGGCGGTAATTCCTCGGCACCCTGGTTAGCCCCATTCACTTGGGTTTGTTCCTCAGCTGTAACACTTGTAAATTGTCCGTCCATTGCAAATCAACAACAAATTATCAAAAGTGCAAATTTCCAATAGATCCAAATTTTCGGCCAAAATTAGGGCAAATCTTGACCGCAAACAATAAACTGCAAATTGCGATTATGATTTTACCAAAACCAAAATTTCCGGCCAAAGAGAGTGCTTCAGGCGTGAATTTGCAGATTCCGGCCGAATATTGTTAAATCTGGCAAAGTTGAAAACAGAGCAGAAACGGAACAGCAGTTTCCGCACAATCCAATGCAATTTTCGGCTAGAAAATTGGCTTTCAGCGAGCTTTTTCCAGGCCAAACAAAGGGTGTTTGAATCGATTTTTCGGCAATGGAACCAATTGATGATGCCAAAATCGTCAAATCAGCCCAAATCCAAGCGTTCGGATGCTCCGGAGATTGCAAGGCCTGAAAATAAGAGAAAACACGTAAACTAAGCCGGGGCGAATCCGGCTAAAGGCCCTCCGGCGTGAGAGTAAGTTCACGGTTTGTATGTAAGAAACTAAATTGACAGAGTTTCTGTATTGTAAAAAGTAACGTACCAAATAATGAGCCATAGGGCTTGTATTTATAGGAATGGATTGGTAGAATCCATGTTGAAGTGAACTTGTAAAGAGATAAGATATAATCCTAAGAGAATTATATCTGTTAAGGAGTCATTGTTTGACTTGAATTGGTGTTGGTGGTTACAATCCTGATTGGATCATAACTGTGGAATCCTTGTTTGAATAGGATTGTATGATCTGCTAGCCGGAACGCCGAGGAGCATGAATGCTTTATCTCGGCCTTGGCAGCGGTAAGTAGAGGTGAGTGATCCTGCTTCCTCGTCATTTGGTGATTGGCCGACATGTGAATATGCCGAGATGAATGATTCTGGCTCCTCGTCACTTGATGATATGTCGAGGTAAGAACTTTTCTCTCCCCGTCACTTGTGGTATCTCGGAGTATGATGAGCCAAGTATGAAGATATAAGGCCGAGGAGATGCTTCTCGGCATACGAGGAAGGTACCTCGGCCCTGTTAATTGAGCATTGATACTTGTATATTGGATTATGTTTATGGCCCAATCCATTTGAGCCCAACTCGAACAAGCCCATGTTCATATCTCGATTTATACTGTTCAGTATCCACCCAAAAGGATGAAGCACTTATTGGGACGGAGGGAGTAGATTTTTTCACTTTATTTTTATAGCAAGAGCCAAATCCGAATTTAAGAAATATAGGACTGTGGAACCCTAAAACCTAGTATGTCTAATAGGGTACTGTGTGTGGGCTCCATTTCTTTCTTTATTTTGCTGACATTGAGCCAGAAAAAACACAGTCCCATGGACCACAACCAGAAAAGAGAAAACACCTGTGATTGCAACAGCAGCAATAATAAAATGATCAGCTTTGATTGTCAACTTCGAGGTGAAACGTACTATTGAACAACTTACACTCCAAGTCCATTAGTGGAGTTGCATTAATTTTATTTACATTTTGCAGTGTTAAAATCACTTTTATTTAAGCAAATGACGACACCGCTGTCCTTTATATGGCGCATTAATTAATTCTAAATGTTTTTTACTACTTTTGTACCAAAAATAAAAAAAATGTTTTTTTCTCTCTTTTTTCCGAATAAAAATTACTCCTTTCTCATCTTAAACAAAATTGATTTTTTAGATACAATATTTAAGAAAAATTAGAAAAGAATGAGTGAGATATAAAGTTGTAACTATTAAAAGTAAAATATGAAAGATAATGAGTGAGGAAATTGTAAGTAAATTATTATAATTATAACAAATGAGTCTAAATGAATATATAAATTATAAAACTTTTGTTATTTTGAATAGTTCGATTTCAAGTGATCTAAACATTTTTTCCCTCCAAAACTATATCATAATTTGAAAAGTCATTTTCATTACTTCCCATACATTTAATAATTACACTATTTTTAATCATAATTATTACAATATTAAAAAGAGATATTTGCTAAATAAAAATTGTACGAGTACAAGTTTATCATATCATTTTATACCTTTTATGAATTATCATAAGAAATCTTGTAAAAAAAAATTGTTACAATTTAAATTTTCTTCCGGTTAGTCATTAAAAATAACTTATAAAAGTTCACTTAATCTCTCTAAATATTTTCCAATATATAGCGCCCTTTCAAAAATAAAATATTATTATATTTTTTATTCTTTTATAAGTTATTTTTAATGACTAAACGGAAGAAAATTTAAATTGCAACAATTTTTTTTACAAGATTTCTTATGATAATTCATAAAAGGTATAAAATGCTATGATAAACTTGTACAATTTTTATTTAGCAAATATCTTTAATATTGTAATAATTATGGTTAAAAGATAGTGTAATTATTAAATTTATGGGAAGTAATGAAAATGACTTTTCAAATTCTGATATAGTTTTGGAGAGAAAAGATGTTTAGATCATTTGAGCCTTTATATATATATAAATTTCATATAATGTTAGTCTTAGTTAGAAATTAAAAGAAAAGATATACTCGTTTTTTTAAAAAAAAAAATCAACTTTATTAGAACTGACTCAACATCGTTTAAAATTTTGTAAGTTATTTTTAATGACTAAACGGAAAAGGTTATTAAAAGGCAAAATATTAAAATTATTGATTTATCTCATTCACAAAATTTTAAACGATGTTGAGTCAACTCTAATAAAGTTGATTTTTTTAAAGAAATTAGTATATCTTTTAATTTCTAACTAAGACTAACATTATATATATATATATATATATATATATATATGTATATATATATATGTATATATATATATATGTATATATATATATATGTATATATATATATATGTATATGTATATATATATATATGTATATATATATATGTATATATATAACGGAAAAGGTTATTAAAAGGCAAAATATTAAAATTATTGATTTATCTCATTCACAAAATTTTAAACGATGTTGAGTCAACTCTAATAAAGTTGATTTTTTTAAAGAAATGAGTATATCTTTTAATTTCTAACTAAGACTAACATTATATATATATATATATATATATATATATATATGTATATATATATATGTATATATATATATGTATATATATATATATATGTATATATATATATATGTATATATATATATGTATATATATATATGTATATATATATATATGTATATATATATATATGTATATATATATATGTATATATATATATGTATATATATATATATATATATATATATATATATATATATAAAGGCTCAAGTGATCTAAACATCTTTTTCCTCCAAAACTATATCAGAATTTGAAAAGTCATTTTCATTACTTCTCATATATTTAATAATTACACTATTTTTTATCCATAATTATTACATTATTAAAAAGAGATATTTGCTAAATAAAAATTGTACAAGTTTATCATAGCATTTTATAGTACCTTTTATGAATTATCATAAGAAATCTTGTAAAAAAAAATTGTTGCAATTTAAATTTTCTTCCGGTTAGTCATTAAAAATAACTTATAAAAGTGCACTTACTCCCTCTAAATATTATCCAATTTTTACCGCCCTTTCAAAAATAAAATATTATTATATTTTTTATTTTTTAACCAATGGAAAAGGTTATTAAAAGATAAAATATTAAAATTATTGATTTATTTCAATCACAAAATTTTAAACGATGTTGAGTCAGCTCTAATAAAGTTGATTTTTTTTTAAAGAAATGAGTATATCTTTTAATTTATAACTAAGACTAAAATTTTAAACGATGTTGAGTCAGCTCTTTCCGAGTCAAACCGGCAACTTGAACGCACGCCGAACCTCTGCCCGAGTGATCCCTGCGATCCCAACGCACGCCGAACCTCTGCCCGAACGCAACCTACAATCCCGACGCACGCCGAAACTCTGTCCGCAGACAACCGGCTCCTCCCGAAGCAATCCCGGTCCGTACCGGAACACTATTCCATCCTCAAACACTGTTCCCCAGCGGAAGACAGACACGAACCAACATTGGTAAGGCTTCCTTCCTACACTACTTCAATACATTTCAATAAAGCAGTGTACAATGTAGACATCCGATACAACATGCATTTTTAAAAGCACATACACACACACACAACAGTTAAAGAATATTAGGGGTATCCGAAAGACTCGTTTTTACGAGGCGACTCGGGTGAGCTCTAAGATTCTAATATTCTCTTCCCGAGGAGTCATCTGACCTCCGAACTCAAAATCTCATCACACAAAAACAGTTTATTTTTAAACTGATGCCCTTTTTCAATGTTTTGGGCTTAATAAAAACGGCGTGGCGACTCTACAAAGCGAAAACACGGCGAGACACCTCCCAACTAATGCAAAGCGGAAACAAGCCAGATGTCGGGGCGCGAACGCGCTACCTCTCGGATCCGGGCGACTTTCCCGAAGCGACGCAAAGATGCGAGATGCCGAGGCTCCGCGCGCGAGCCAGATCCGGGTAATTTCAGTTGGCGACTCCGCTGGGGAAATTTTGTTTTAAAAACTTTTAAACAAAGCAAAAGATTTTTAAAACTATGATAAGGGTCAAACTTTCATTTTACCCCTTTCTTTAACTGTTGTGTGTGTGTGCATGTGCTTTACTTTTTATTTTTTATTTTACAAAAAAAAAATGCAAAAAAATGCATCAATATACATCTGTGAATACATTTAAAATTCTTCGAAAAACTTCTGTTTTACTCAGAAAAATAATTTTAGAGACCGCACATTACGCGCACTGCTGCCTCGGTTACACCGCACACTACTCACACGGCTGCCTCGATTACACCGCACGCTACGCGCACTGCTGCCTCGGATACACTGCACACTACAACCCTTAACCCGGAGTGGTCTCAGTTGCAGTTCGTTTGGCCTTCCTACGCCTCTCGGACGCGCACGGGAACATTTCAAACATCCCATCCTAGCCAAGCGTCAACCCTGCACGTTTGAGTCTTGAGTCACACTCTGTCCAGACTCGGTTGGTTTTTACCCAGTCCGTGTCATACAAGCCTGGATACATATCCCATGCCGGCCATTTTCTGAGTCGAAGCTCGGAACTCAAGATCCCTTGCGCAAGCAAAGCGATGAAAGGTCATGCTAAAATCTTGACCCAATCTTGATTTTCCGAAGCTACACTCAGACGATGTTCCGTCCCGGATATACATACATGCCCACATGACACCATGTCATCAAGCCTTTAATACGTCAGCCATGACGATATGACCCAGCCAACGCCTAACGTCACAGATCCCTTGCGCAAGCAAGGTAAAGAGAGGTCATGCCAAACTCTTGACCCGATCTTGACTCAGGTGCCAGCTCGGTTCACCATTCACATGGCTAACGCATTAAAACGAACATGACAGGCTCGGTCCTTAGGTTCGATTTTTCTTTTAGGCCGGTGGAAATCGCTTGCCCTATAGGACCCTCGCTCGGGGCTGTCCACCCTGGGATGTCGAAATACAGGTGCAAAACGAGGGGCTTATAGCCGCACAGATGGTCTCCACTGACCCAGGATCTAGCATAGTTGCGAAAAAGAAGAGCAATCTTTTCCAACCTACCTAGGACTCTGAGAAAACACGTTTTAAGTAAATTAAAATAACAAAAAAAATAATAAATATAAAAGAAGCGGAAACCGCATGCCACATGAGTTTTCCCCCTTTTATCCCGAAAGGCCTTCCCGTGTCTAAACCTTGCCCGTCACCCCCTCCAGCTAACCGAGAGTGATCAAGAATACCCGGGAACTACTCTCCCAGTGTCAAAGCCGCAAGGTCCAACATCCTTCCCACCGCAGTCACTAGGGCAGTCCGTCAGCTCCCCATGGCCAAGTCAGTGGATAACAACGAGGAAAATGGGACCTTACCCCCAAGAAATTTCCCAACATTGGAAGAAGTTTGGCAGGTCCTCATGGCTATTGAGAAACGCCAAGGTGAACAACAAGCCTGGATCGAAGGTGCCATACACCACTTCGGGACATTAGCCACCCAACTACCTGGGGCTTCCAAAGTCACGCCCGCTCCTGCAGCTTCTAACGTCTCTCATTGTCTCCCAGAGGTCAACCTGTTGCCCTCATACGAGCCATGCAGCTACGACATAAAGCCACAAGACCCCCTGGGGGAGGACATGTCTAGTCAACATCTTGAGGTCCCGATACCACCGCCGAACAACGAACACATCTGGTGGGACGTCTGCGATTGCAGTGCTTGTTTGGAAATGGAATTCCAAGATGAAATGAACGAGGGCCGCCCTCGAAGAAAGAAGAAACCCTCTTCTCAACAAAAACTAAAGAAGAGGTATGAATCCGGTGACCCCACAGTCGGAACCCTCGGAGAACCCTCAGGAAAGTTTGACTACTACGTCATCTACTCCAGCAAATCTCCTCAGCCTAGCTCTGCACAAGGCCACGGCAACGTCTGCGCCATGATCAGCTGGGACGAGCTCCGCACCGCCACCGACGGTCCGAAGGTCCAGATACCTCAACCCATGTCTTGGGAAGATCTCAAAGCCACTGTTGATGCTTCCACAAAAGCTATGACGGTGAACAAATTGAAATGCGCAGTCTGGCCCTATGCCAATCAAGGTCCTCCCATTACAGAGATAGGAGAGACAAGAAAAGCAGTAAAGCCAGAGGTGAACGTTCTGACACGTTCCGGTCAAATCCCGACAAATCCTCCACGGGCAGACAAAAGGCCAGCCATACATGAGCCAAGAACTGAAAAGGGGCCCTACACCAAAGAAGCTGAAACCTTTGACCCGAAGGCTGAAGATCCTGTCTTAACTCAGCTCAAGCGTACTCAGGCTAACATCTCACTTTGGTCCCTACTCACTTCATCTTACCCGCACAAACTCAAGTTGAAAGAAAGTCTGGCCCAGACCATGGTTCCCATCACCGTGACACCTGATGAAGCGGTTCAGATGATCGGCAACGTTAATTACAGCAACATCATCACTTTCACAGAGCTCGACCTCCCAAAATTTGGGGCTGACCACAATGAGCCTCTCTACATAACAGTTCAACTGGACGAGCGCCGTCTCCCCCGGGTCTTGGTAGATGGAGGATCATCCATGAATGTCCTGCCATCCAAAATGATGGATTTGCTAGGAATCAAAGCAGCTGATCTAAAGCCTTCAACTCAGGCAATCAAGGCATACGACTCAACGTCTCGCCCAGTCTTGGGAATAGCCACCTTGAACCTGTGGTTCGGAAAACAAATGGTCCCGACCGACTTCCAAGTCATCGACATCCCGATCACATTCACTGCCATTTTGGGACGCCCTTGGCTACACCAGATCAATGGGGTGGCATCCACCCTCCATCAATGCGTAAAGTTCGTCCAAGGAACAGATCTAACCATCATCTACGGTGATAGCATAGCCACCGAAGGGACCAACACAAACGGCATTCCGGTTCTAGAGATCAAACACGACGATGATGGCATGATGCTAACAGGGTTCACCATCGAAAGCCCAAAGGCCCAGGTGTGCCACATAGACCTGCCTTTGATTTGGGACAAGATCCCTCCCCCGATGAAAATGATGAAGCACATGAACTACATCCCGGGGCTCGGTTTGGGAAAACGCCATCAGGGTACCCAACAAATCATCAATATCAAAGAGCAGAATACCCTCCATGGCCTGGGATACATTCCTACTCCCGAACACATTGCGGAAGACAAACGAGCTGCACGGAAACGCTCCGCCGATAACAAAAGAGGCTTGCACGCAACCTCCGATCTTCGCCCTTACAGCTTCGACATGACCAAGTACTTCATAAAAAAGGATGACAACTTGAAGGAAGACCCAGGAAAGGGAACGAGTTGATCAACGCCAAACAAAGCTGGCCGATAACCATGGACAAGCTCCAACAGGACATTGCAAGATTCAGAGGCCTCAAGGCAAATCCCGTCCGAAGAACATTTCTCGACGCACCACCTCTGCCGGGACCCACGACCACCACTATTCATAATGAATTTTGGTTTGGGAAAGCCCCCTCCTTGACAGAAGAACTCGAAAAAACTCTCTGTCAATGCCCCTGCCTTCAACAAGTGGGATGAGTCCGCATTCGAGCTAGCAATGCCCAAGACAAAAGCAAAAGACTCCGCAGACGATGCTTGGAACGAGCCACTGCTCCACCTGCTCTTCAATGAAGAAATTGAGATGCCAGACCTAATCGATTTTGTGTCTGATAACTCTATGATAGCCATGATTGGGAACGGTGACACAAAGCCTTTCAAACCCAGCCTCCTATCAAGCTCATTGCCACTCAATAACTGGGCCACCTTCTCCGGACCCATCGCCAGCAAAAGGAACATGATCGAACAACTTGGTCTGACCCCTCGAGTCCTAGAGTCCAGTGTCAAAACCCATCCTGAGTCCATTATCTTTGAATTTGAGTCTCTCAAGTCATCTGATGGCCTCACGCCAGAAGATTACGAACTCATTGCCAATAATGTATTCCCGTATGCTCTTAATGAATGCTTCGATCTTTCCGAGTATCCTCTCATTGCATCTTTAACAACTGATAAATTAACTAACACACAAATAGTTAATAACGATTCACTTGATAAAGAAGCAGACACATTAAACGAACAATACATTAAGCACATCTTTAAGCATGTTGTCAAACGAGAGAAAAACCGGGCCCAAGCTGCCGAGGAGGTTTTAACCAAAGTGAATTTGGGAACTGCTGAAGAGCCAAAAGAGACGCAAATCAGAAGTTTCTTCACCGGCACAGAGCAAGACGCATTGACTGCACTGCTCAAAGAATTCGTGGACATGTTCGCTTGGTCTTACCGAGACATGCCCGGATTAGATCCAAACATTGTAGAACATCGGATCCCCTTGAATCCCGAGGCTAAGCCCATCAAGCAAAAGCTACGCCGAATCAAGCCAGAATGGTCTTTACAAGTCAAGGAAGAGATCGAGAAGATGCTCCGCGTCGGCTTCATCAGGGTGATTGAGTACCCCACATGGCTCTCCAATATAGTCACGGTCACCAAGGCCAACGGAAAAGTGCGCTGCTGCGTGGACTTCCGAGATATCAACAAAGCAAGTCCCAAGGACGACTTTCCACTACCCAACATCGACATGTTGGTAGACACTACAGCCAATTTCGAAGTCAAGTCCTTCGTGGACGGGTTTGCCGGCTACAATCAAATCAAGATGGCCGAAGAAGATCAAGAAAAGACAGTCTTCACAACCCCCTGGGGAACCTACTGCTACACAGTAATGTCGTTCGGACTAAAGAACGCTGGGGCTACCTACCAACGGGCAGCAACCGCCCTCTTCCACGATATGATCCACAAAGAGATCGAAGTGTACGTCAATGACATGATCATCCACTCAAAGGGATCAGATGGACAACACCTCACAGACTTGAGAAAGTTCTTCAATCGCCTCCGAAAACACTCAATGAGGTTAAACCCTGTCAAATGCACATTTGGGGTCAGCCGAGGCAAGGTCTTGGGATACATGGTCACCGAGAGAGGCATAGAGGTTGATCCTCAAAAGATCAAGGCCATCATCGAAATGAGACCACCGCAAACTCAAACAGAGGTGAAAAGCTTCATGGGCCGCCTGCAGTATATCAGCCATTTCGTCTTGCAACTATCCCACGACGACGCATAGTATCTACGATCCAAGCCTGCTGTTCTTCTTAGCATTTTTAAGAGCCTCGAAAGCTTGTAAGACCTCTTCTACTGTCTGAAGATTTCCCAAGGGCGGAGTTCCATTCCCGTCACTATTGCCCGTCGACCCTGCAATTGGAGAGTAGCTGACTGTTTGAACTGAGGAACCTGAGGGGCTGTCTGACCATGTGACCTCGATGCTGAAAAGACGGCAACCCGGGATCCTCAACCACTCTCAGTTTGCTGCAGTTGGTGAAAGGTATTGTTTAGATTTGGGAGGGTATTTGGCTAAAGGCGAAGGCTCAAGCAACATGCAGTTTTTTTATCTTATTAGCTATATGAGTTTACTTAAAACATGTATTCTTAGAATCCTAAATGGTTGGAAAATATTTCTCTTCTTTTTTGCAACTACTCTAGATCCTGGGTCAGTGAAATCCATCATTACGTCTATATGCCCCTCGTTTTTCACTTGTACTTCAACCTCCCAGGGCGGACAACCCTGAGTGAAGGCCCTATAGGGAAAGCGGATTCCACCAACCGAAATGAGAAACAAACTTATGTATCGATCCTGTCATATGAGTTTCAATGCTCCTGCCATTCGAATTGCGATCAAAGCCAATATCTCTAAGCCAAGATCGGGTCAAAGTTTTGGCATGACCTTCCTTTGTCTTGCTTTCACAAGGGATCTTTGACTTTTAGATTTGAATGGGTCGTATTTGTCACGAGTGGTGCATTAAAGGCTCGATGATATGGTATCATATTGGGTGTTGACGTATATCCAATATAGGTTAGTGTCTAAGTTAACACTAGAAATCAAGATCGGGTCAACAGATTACCCTGCCGAGCTTGCTTTCGCAAGGGACCTTGACTTTTAGGTTTTGACTCAAAAAATGATCGACATGGGATATACATTTAGGATTCATGACACGGACTGGTTCAAAAACCAACCAAGTCTCGGACAAAGTGTGACGCAAATAGTACATGCTTGACACTGGCGAGGATGGGTTGTTTGGAATGACCCCGTGCGCAAAAGAGAGGCATAGAAACACCTTTCGAGCTACAACTGAGACCACCCTGGGTTCAGGGTTGTAGTGTGCAAGAGTTCATGGTAAGAGTGCGCGTAGTGTGCAGTAACTAAAATTCTCTTTTGAGTCAAAATAGAAGCTTGCAAATTGAGTCTTAAAGACATGTACACAAACATTTTTATGAGTAAAAGGAGAAAATCATTTTATGAACAGAGTAAAATTGAGAGCATTTTTATGGGCAAGATATGCCCAACAAAAAGAGGTATTTCCAAGAGCAAGATATATACGAGACACATTTTTTTTTAATAATCAAAAAAAAAAGTAACACACAAACTCAACAGTCAAAAAAGGGGTAAACGAAAGTTTGACCCGCGCAATGTTTTAAAAACCTCCTTTTTTAAAAAAAAGTTTTAAAACAAAGACGTCCCCACCGGAATCGCCAACTGAAATTGCCCGATCCGGAGACACCTGAGCGCGTCAGATTCGTTGCTCTTTTGAGAGGTGAAAAATGTTTTAAAGATTGGACGGATGAATTTCTTTAAAAAAGAGATTCGTCACGCCATTTTGTGAGATCAAAAAATTGACAAAAGGCTTTTTGATATAAAATATTGAGTTCGGAGGTCATGTTACGCCTCGGGAAGAGTTTTTTGTATTCACCTGAAATGCCTAATATTCTAACCCTTTTTTGAAAGTTGTGTGTGTGTGTGTGTTCAAAATCAAGTGGCTTCATAGTTTAAAAGAAAAGGGAAAAAACTGTGCAGTTTTTTGAGAAAACTATTTACTTTGATAAAAGGGGGGGGGTTAAAACAAATCTGAAAATGCAGAAAACTGGAAAACTAAACAAATATTACAGGCTGCAAACTGATCCGTACGGATTAGTATCCCTTTACAAGGAGGTCCGTACGGATCAATATGTGCAGTAAACTGTTTTTTTATATCTCATTTAATTATTGATGTTACTTTGATTATACTTAAGAAAAAAAGGTGACAACTTCTGAATTGTGCAGGAAGTTGATCATAAAACTCAAAAAAAAAAAAGTCCAATATTAGGGTTGTCATCTCCAAATCCTAGGATAGTACAACAATGGTGGTTTCAATCTTTTCTTGAGAAACAACAATGTAGATTGTTTGCCTCAAAGAAATGAGAGATTTTTTGGAAGTTTAGATTTGAACTTTTGTCACTTTCTAGGAAGAAAATTAAAGAAATGAAGTTACATCAACATTGTAACCATAATCCCTAGAACCACATATATAACATGAGTGATGAGTTTATCCTTGGTAATTAGGGTTACTTGTATCATAGTAACTTAAAAGGAAATGGATCAAAAGTTGATCTTAGAAGGTAAATACATTTGAAAGTGAGTAATGAAAAGACAATACATGAAATATAAACAAACCATTATCACCATTAGACCTCTATTACTAAGCACATTATTTGTGCATGGAAAATCTTGTAGGATCATTTATATATGGTATATTCAACAACAATGATTCATAATAGATTAAAAGACTTGGAAATGAAAGATTAAAGTGTTATTTAGGGTTTGGAATGAGATCTCACCAATATTGGTTCCTTTTCTATCTTACTAGGGTTTGATTTTGTTGGGAAAGTGTGTGATTTGCTTAAGGTGATTAAGAAGGAGAAAATTATGCTCTCAATTAGGCAGAATGTCCCCTAATGCTCACTCTTCTCAGATTTTTCTTGTCCCAAATGAAGGAGCAAAAGGCTTGTACTTATAGCCTCTGGAAATGACAAGGAGGTCCGCACGGCAGACACTTCCTTTTGCAAGGTGGTCCGTGCGGACCAAGGTGTAGAGTTAGTATTTTTTTACTTTTGTTATTCATGTGGGTTCCTTTTGATGTTTTTAATGTACAAAAGGTCATTCCTTGCTTTTTGGTCAATTTGATGCTCGAAAAGTCACGGGACTTTGTGATAATGGATAAGTGAACCCTCGGTTTCCTTCTCGCATGCTTGAATGGAGAGCGGTCCGGATTGGGGTACTTACACTTACCCCAAAGCCAAACACAGTTCGGTCTCGAACTACGGCAACCTGAGCTCCTTACCTTAAGGAACGTAGGCAACCTAAAATAGTTCAATCATAAACACATACAAATCCGTACACCCAGTCTCAACAATGACCTCTCCTATACACAAACCTTCTTTCACACCTTACCAAATTCGATCCTTGATATCGATTGACTTTCTCCTCATGATTAATCAAAGCATATCGAGTTTAATTGTTGAATAACCCGAACATTAGTAAAGGGTTTTAAGCAATCTTGTTATTATTGTGAATATAACAAGTTTTCAAAATGTCTTGACAAGTAATCTTTTTCTACAAAATAGGAAAAATAGAGTTAAACACTGATTTTTTGTCAGCAAGGGCTTTCATACACTTTTATAAAACTTTCTACGCTTATACTCTCTCAATTTTTATACCTACATCAAATAAGGCATCACACAAATAGGGACTCGTTCCCACCTTTAAAAAAATATGCCCTTGCGAGTCCACATTACAAGTCATTTCTTTTACATTTTGGTTGACTGATTGATTAAGAAAAAATCAAGAATGGTTTCCTCATTTGGATACATAAGGTTCAACTTGGATTAGGGCCGCCCTGGATACACTTCAAGATTTCCTCGAATGACCAAACAGACTGGGGGCTGTACCGATCATTTTTGGACTCAAAGTCAAAATACTTCTTTAAACGGGGGCTTCCAAGTCATTTTCTTCAAACTATGGCTTTGCCAAGACACTTCTTCACACCGGGGCTCTGTTTAGAAAAGGAGCCTGGAGATTCGTTAAGTTATTTCTACGGACCGGGGCTTCATCAAATCACAATCATCTCGAGCCATTGCTTATCCATCTCAACTTTTTCCAAAGGTGAACTAGTACGATCGGACAAAATGCGAACAAACTCAAAGCCTAATCAAAGACTCTTAGATTAATTTTAGGTCGTGATCAATTACCAAACTTTATTCTTTGTTTTGACCTTTCAAAAGAGATCGGTATTTCACAAAAATCGCTCTTTCTGACTTTAAATATCTCTTCCTGAGTTCCTTTCCTTTTATCTCCCCGTGAGATTCTTTCCTTTTATCTCCCCACAAGATTCCCTCCCGAGATTTTGCATCTCGCCATCTATTCGTGAGATTCCCTCCTAATTGCATCTTGATATCTCCTAGTGAGATATTTCCCGTTATCTCTTCGTGAGATCCTTCTTATTATCTCCTAGTGAGATAATCCTCGTTATCTCTTCGTGGGATTCCCTCGGAGATTTCGCATCTCGTTATCTCCTTGTGAGATTCTTTCACACTATCTCTTCGTGAGATTCACTCCCGAGATTTTGCATCTCACCATCTCTTCCTGAGATTCCCTCCTGAGATTTCGTATCTCATTTTCACCTCGTGAGATCCTTTCCTTTTATCTCTTCGTGAGATTCTTCTCCCGAGACTTTGCATCTCGTTTTCTCCTCGTGAGATCTTTCCTTTTATCTCTTCCTAAGATTCTCTCCCGAGACTTTGTATCTCGTTTTCTCCACGTGAGATCTTTCCCGTTATCTCTTTGTGAGATTCTCTCCCGAGATTTCGAATCTCTTTATCTCTTCGTGAGGTTCCCTTTTGATATGTTGCATCTCGTTATCTCCTATTTAGATCATTCCCATTATCTCTTCGTGGGATCCTTTTATGTTATCTCCTAGTGGGATCTTTCTCGTTACCTTTTTGTGAGATTCCCTTCTGAGATTTCGCATCTCATTATCTCTTCGCGAGACCATTCTCATTACCTCTCCGTGAGACTCGTTCCTGCTATCTCCTCGTGGGATCCCTTCCCGTTATCTTTTCATGAGATTCCCTCTCGAGATTTTGCATCTCGTTATCTCTTCATGAGATTCCCTCTCGAGAATTTGCATCTCGTTATCTCTTAGTGAAATCCTTTCCCATTATATCCTCGTGAGATCTATCCCATTATCTCTGTGTGAGATTCTATCTCGAGATTTTGCATCTCGTTATCTCTTCGTGAGACCTTTCCTGTTATCTCCCCATGCGATCCTTTCCCGTTATCTCCTCGTGAGTCCTTTCCTCTTATCTCCCCGTGAGATCCTTTCATGTTATCTCTTCGTAAGATTCTCTCTCGAGATTTCGCATCTCGTTATCTCCTTGTGAGTTCCTTTTCTGTTATCTCCTCGTGAGATCCTTTTCTGTTATCTCTTCGTGAGACAGTTCTCCTTGCTTCCTTACACGAGATAATTCTCGGTACTTTCCCTCATACGTGAGATAAGTCTTAGTGCTTCGAATCTCTCTTTGGCAGTCATCGTAAGCCCGAACCTCTTTTGGGCCGTCATCGTGAGCCCGAATCTCTCTTCGGTCGTCATCGTAAGCCCGAATACCTTTCCTCGGCCGTCATCGTAAGCCCGAATGCCTTTCTTCGGCCGTCATCGTAAGCCCGAATACCTTTTTTCGGCCGTCATCGTAAGCCTGAATACCTTTCCTCGGCCGTCATCGTAAGCCCGAATACCTTTCCTCGACTGTCATCGTAAGCCCGAATACCTTTCTTCGCCCATCATCGTAAGCCCGAATACCTTTCTTCATCCGTCATCGTAAGCCCGAGTACCTTTCTTCGACCGTCATCGTAAGCCCGAATACCTTTTTTCGTAAGCCCGAATAACTTTTTTCAGCCGTCATCGTAAGCCTGAATACCTTTCTTCGGCCATCATCATAATCCCGAACCTCTTATCGGCCATCATCATAAGCCTGAATTTCTCCCCAGCTTAGTGGCAAAAGTATTTCCAACCAAGAAATCATGAACTCCCCCGAGCCCATTGAACCTCGTTAGGTTCTTGACGCCTACACAAAACAAATAGTCCCTTAGGTTGAGGCCCCTCCAAATTATCCTCATACTCGAACTACAATTGGCTTGATTCCCACTTGGGAGCCATCCGACCGAATCGGTCGCTTATCTCTACATCCCGACGAGTAATCCAGATCGGAATTCTTATTTTTATCGACGACCCCACTTCCTTCGTAAGTGACATTGCCGAGAGGCTTCTATAATTACCCCAATCCGGACTGCTCTCCATCCGAGCATGCGAGAAGGACACCGAGGGATCACTTATCCATAATCACAAATTCCCGTGACGTTCTGAGCATCAAATTGACCAAACAAAGCAAGGAAGGACCTTTTGTACATTAAAAAGATCAAAGGACCTCGCAAGAATAACAAAAGTTTAAAAAAATACTGACTTTACACCTTGGTCCGCACTGACCACCTTGCAAAAGGGAAGGTATGCCGTACGGACCTCTTTGTCATTTCTATAGGCTATAAATACAGGTCTCTTGCTCCTTCATTAGGGACAAGAATAATATGAGAAGAGTGAGCATTAGGGGACATTCTGCCTAAATGAGAGCAGAATTATCTCCTTCTTAATCACCTTAAACAAATCAAACACTTTTCCAACAAAATCAAACCTTAGGAATATAGAAAAGAACCAATATTGGTGAGATATCCTTCCAAACCCTAATAACACTTTAATCTTTCATTTTCATGTCTTTTAATCTATTTATAAATCATTATTGTTGAATCTACCATTTATAGCATAGTATTTTACTTGTTTTTGTATATTGTAGACCCAAACCATCTAAATGATCCTAAAAGACTTTCCATTCACAATGTGCTTAAAAATGGAAGTCTAATGGAGATAGTGGTTTGTTTATATTTTAAGAATTGTTTTTAATTACTTACTTTCAAATGTCTATACTTCCTAAAATCATCTTTTAATCCCATCTTTCTTTTAAGTTACTATGATACAAGTAACCCTAATCCCCAAGGATGAACTCATCACTCATGTTAAAGATGTGATTCAATGTTGATGTAACTTCATTTCTTCCATTTTCTTCCTAAAATATGACAAAAGTTCAAGTCTAAACTCTCAAAAGATCTCTTATTTCTTTACTTGAAGCAACTCTCCATTGTTGTCTCTTAAGAAAAGCTCAAAACCACCATTGTTGTAATATCCTAGGATTTGGAGATGACAACCCTAATATTGGACATTTCCCTCTTTTTCGATTTTATGATCAATTTTCTGGACAATCCAGAAGTTGTCACCTTTCTTTCTTAAGTCTAATCGAAGTATCATCAGAAATTAAATGAGATACAAAAAAATAGCATACTGCACATGATCATCCGTACGTACCTCCTTTTAAAGGAGAAATGATCCGTACGGATCAGTCTGCAGGCTGTAACATTTGTTCAGTTTTTTTCAGTTTTTTCCAGTTTCAGATTTGTTTCAAACTCCCTTTTTTATCAAATTAATCAGTTTTCTATAAAACTGCACAGTTTTTTTTCTTTTTTTTTAAGCTATAAAGTCATTTGATTTTAAACACACACACAACTTTCAAAAAAGGTTAGAAATTCTCATGGATATGAGGCATTTCGGGTGAGCACAAAAATCTCTTCCCGAGTCATAACGTGACCTCCGAACTCAAGATATTACATCAAAAAGCCTTTTGTCAATGTTTTGGGCTCATAAAAAGGCGTGGCGACTCTCTTTTCAAAGAAATTCATCTGTCCAATCTTTAAAACATTTTTCACCTTTCAAAAAGGAATAAATCCGACGTGCTCGGGCATGTCCGGATCGGGTAATTTCACACTATATGGTCAAAAACATGTTTTGAGCTTCAATTTTTCGCATAAGATCAGACCATGGAAAAGAATTTGAAAATATTTCCTTCTCCACTTTTTGTGAGAAAAAGGGTCAACATTATGAATTTTCGGCACCTAAAACTTCTCAACAAAATGGGAGAGCCGAAAGGAAAAATAGGACTTTGCTTGAAATGGCCCGGGTGATGTTATTTTCAAAAGGAATTTCAAAAAGGTTTTGGGCTGAAGAACTAAGCACGGGTTGTCACACGGCAAATAGAGTTTTTTTAATACCCGATACAACTATGACACCTTATGAAATTTTGAATGGTAAGAAACCTAAGGTTCACTACTTTCATGTTTTTTGGTGTGTTTGTTATATTTTATATAACCGATATCACTTGACTAAGTTCGAGTCTAAAAGTGATAGGGAAATTTTTCTTAGGTATGCTCAAAATAGTCGTGCATATAGGGTATACAATCTAATACTAAGGACTATCCAAGAATCCGGGAACATTGTTTTTAATGATTTGTCAAGTATTGGAGGTGAAGGAGCTGAGGAGACTCCATTAATCCCGATGGAACAAGTTGAAGAGTACAACAAAGAAAATCCTACTTATGTTGATGAAACATATGCTGGCCAAAGTGTTACCACTAACGAGGTAACACCTCAGGTAACACCTCAGGCAATACCGCAGGTAACACCTGACTCCAGTCCAGCAGCTGAAATAGAAGAACAGAATCCGATTGATGCAGAGGTTCATGAGATCATATGAAGAGATCCCCCAGCTAGAATAAGAAGGAATCATCCTTCTCCTCAGGTAATTGGGAATGTAAGTGAAGGAATTCAAACAAGAAACAAAGAACTGCTTAATTACCGTGATATGGTAAGGTATGCGTGTATGTCTAACATATATGTAAAGGTAAAACACGCTTGTTTTGTTTTCTCCTAGAGCCTAAATATGTGGTTGATGCCTTAAAATACAATTTTTGGATTCAAGCTATGCAAGAGGAGCTTGAACAATTTACCCATAACAATGTTTGGATTCTAGTTCCACGTCCCTCTAATACTAATATTATTGGAACAAATTGTATTTTCAAAAATAAAACACATGAAAAGGGTAACATCGTTCGTAACAAAGCTAATCTTGTAGCTCAAGGCTATACACAAGTGAAAGGTATCAACTATGATAAAACCTTCGCACATGTGGCTAGAATTGAGTCTATAAGACTGCTATTAGCTATAGCATGCTATCTTAAAATCACATTATATCAAATGGACGTTAAGGGAGCTTTTTTGAATGGATATATTGACAAATAAATTTTTATTGAACAACCAAAAGGTTTTGAAGATCCATTCCAAGCACACCATGTCTACAAGCTTGTGAAAGCCTTATATAGTTTGAAACAAGCTATCCGAGCATGGTATGCTCGCTTAACAAAATTTTTGTTGGAATATGGATTTGTTAGAGGTGATGCGGATAGAACACTATTTATCTTGAGAAATGAAAAGGAACTTGTCATAGCCCAAATATATGTTGATAACATAGTTTATGTCACCACTTCACAAACTTCTTTTTAAAAAAAAAATTGTGGATGCCATGTCATCAACTTTTGAGATAAGAATGATAGGTGAAATAAATGAGGGAATTTTCATCTATTAAAGCAAGCAGGCGAAAATTTTAGTGACAAGATTCGGTTTGGAGCATGCAAAGTGTTCAAAAGTACCTATGAGCTCTACGTTTAAGATGGGAAAGGACCAAGTGGCGGAGGACGTGGATCTAACCTTATACCGCTACATGATAGGTAGTCTCCTTTACCTCACATCTACTCAACTCATATGGTTTAAACATATGCTTGATGACTATGGTATTGATAGTAACATCTTGACTATATACTGTGATAACCTAAGTGCTATCAACATTTCTAAAACCCGGTTCATCATTCCCGCACTAAACACATTGACATCTGTCACCATTTTCTAAGAGACTTGGTTGATAAAAATAGAGCATATTGGTACAAAGTATCAACTCGCTGACATTTTTACCAAGGCCTTTGACCATGAGAGATTTTCAAATTTGAAAATATCTCTTGGTCTTTGTATTTTTTTTAAAGTCGTCTCATAGTGTTACCCCTAGTGTTGTCAACACTTCTGGTAATACTGTGAATATTAAAAAAAAAATCAATTTAGTTTAAGTTTTAATGGCGGCACATACTGACTTTTTTTGTTCTGGTAGGTCAATACTTAGGTTAACATGTTTGCCAAAATTCCATATTTACTCAAAAGTGACAAAGTCACTAATTTTTGTGATAATTAAAAGGAAAAAAGCACTTATATTATTCACTTATTAACTCGGGGCACGACGTTCGCTGCGACGATATACTCTTTCTAAATGTGGATAGTATCTAGTGGTTTTGTAATAAGTATTAGGAACATGGAGTTTGATACTACAGTGTATTCTGCTGGAAAGGTACAAATCAATAAAACTTTAACACTAAAAGGACTCGGGGCACGGAGCTTGCGACTACATGCTTTCTTGTTTAAAGAAGTGTAAAATACTCGAGCCTTGTTATGTCTAAAGTGTTTGAAAATTAGGCTTGTTATACATAAAGTGCTTTAAAATTAGACTTGTTATGCCTCAAGCGCTTGAAAATGAAGAATGTTATCAATGGGTTATTTTGATACATGTTTTAACATAAGTGTTATCATCATTGCTAGTAACACATCTGTGTGTGCCATATTATTTTTTATTTTTGTTATTTTCGGATTTAAGGATAAAATTATGAAAATTCCGAAAGTCCTTTTCTTATTGGAGTTTTTGAATTTTAAAATTCTTCTCAAAATCTTTTTATTCTTGGTAAATCAAATTAGGTAAGCTATATCCCAAAATTTTAGGAGTAATATCTCCATTCAAATCTCAAAAATTAAGGGAGATATTTACCTAGCTTAATCCTTCTTAAAAATATTATTTTATTTTTCTTCTCTTACTTTTTATTTACTTTAAAAAAAAAGGAAAGGGGATAATGGCCGGATTTATAGAAAGTGTGGGTGAGTTGGTTGAGTATAACTAGCCTATCTAGAAACTAGGGGAGTTGAGTGTTTGTGTTAAAATCAAATCTTATCTCTTCCTATTTTAATTTCTAATACCTTCTTATTTAACTCTCTCACCTTACACAAATTACCTCACCTCCTTCTCTCTTCCAAACGGCGTATACTCTCTTCCAATTCCGTCTTCTATCTTCCCAAAAATCATCGATGGCGTCTCATTCCATAATCCCACAAGAGCCATTTTGAGAACTACCAATTCATGAGCTGTAGGGAGGGATTTATCTCACCACAAACAGAGACGAGGGAAAATGTTGGATTTAAGGAACTCCAATGGAGTTCTCGCCGAGTGGTGTCCAACATGTTACCTCGCCAATGGAAACATCCCCTTCGGTAACACTTGTGACATCATCCAACATGACGATTGTTGCCTCTGATCCACCTCATGTCCCGGTATCCTAACTCCCTCCTACCATGGCTCCTTCCCAACCATTAATCGTTGCCACAAAGGAGAAGAAGAAGAAGAAAAGAAAAGCCCCATCCCCCTCCGCTCAACAAACTGCTCAAGCTCCCTCCAAGAGGACATCAAGCCGCCTTAGAATGCTGGCAGACGTGCTATCCCATATCAGAGGATAGCTTTGAACAATGGCTTGAAAATGAAGGAGAAACCCTAGTTGCTGCTCGACTCAGGCTGATCAAGGGAAAAGGGAAACAGAGTGTTGCTAGATGTGCTATCCAACATCAGGAAACACCTTTGACAACACCTTCGACAACACCTGCGTTTGTACAGGTTCAGTCTCAAACTTAAGAGGTAGCTATTCAATCTGAATCTTCTAGTGAAGTGTTTGATCATAATAATATTGATGTTGATGATGAGGCATTTCCTAAGCCTTACTTAACCCTAGAATTCCATAGGGAACCCAACATTCAATACTGGTTAAAGTACAATGGCAAACCCTTTTGGGAAGAGAAAAACATCGATAAGGATGATTTAAAGAAAAATGGTGTGTACCAATTTCTCGAGGATATGAACTTCTTGATCCCTAATACCCATGCTTACCAATATGTTGAGTGTGTTATAAGAACTTTTATGTCAACCTCCATGCTAACTTGGATAATGAGGGCTCACCCCAATATGAAAAGGTTTTTATTAGGGGTAGGGTTTATAAGTTTGATCATGATATCATTAATAAAGCCTTAGGTATGCCTAATCTAGAGGATGAGAGTTTTTGTGCAAACAAGGATGTAATGGCTAGGTTCCTAACAAACAACGAGGTTGTTGAGTGACCAACTGATACCAAAGTTAAATTCCCAGCTTCTAGACTCACTTACCTCTACTCATTTTTGCACAAGTTGTGCATATTTAACTAGCTCCCTACTAAGAATGAACAATCTCTTACAATTGAGCAAGGTAGAGTTTTGTATAAGTTAGGGAAATATCAAAGGATTAACTTTAGGAGATTAGTCTTCAAGGATATAGCCACATGGCCAAGAAAGAAGGAGACTGCCTACTTTCCTTACCCTTCTCTCATTTTTAATATGCTAAAATTTCATTCCCTACCAGTTGAAGCCTCGAATGTGTTCAGTTCTGGGCATGATTTTTATCAAATTGATTATCAACCGAAAATAGGCATTGTGATCTTCCATGGTTCAAGCCCCATGAAGCAAGTGGCTATGGTTCAATTCCACTAGTAAGTACCACTGCTAATGCACCTTTCATTCATGTCCAAGCCACTGCACCAGTTACAGTTGCTACTCGTGTTACTGAAAGTGTTGTCAACACTTCTGGTAACACTTCAACTAAAGTTCAAAAAACTATGGTTTTACAGTTTCTACACAAGTTGATTCATGCTGTGAAAAATCAAATGAATGGATGGATGAGTATGCACACAGACTTAATGTAGTTCATTACTCTGTTTTCTTCACAAATAGGGGGAGATAATGCTGGAACAAGTGTTGGTACAAGTGATGTTGCAGGTGATGGGGCTGGTAATACTCAAGCAGGTCCAAGTGAGGAAGATGAGGAGGAAGAGAAAGAAGAAGATTGAAGACATGGCTACTAGTTTCTCTGGTTCATATTTCGGTGGGTGGTGTGTTTTAAAAACAATTTCTTATTGGTAGCTTTAAAACAATTTGGTATTTTAAGTTTTTGAGATGTTTAAACTTTAATACTCTAGGTGTTTTGTTTGGTTGGTTTATGATTTTTTTGTTACTTGATGATTTTGATAACTGGTTTGCTTTGGATACTTGATTTTTAAACAAGTAAGTACTTGTGATAAACCTTTATTTTTTGGTTAACTCTTTGGCTCCTTGATTAAGGGAAAGTTAATTTTTGAGAGAGATATATTGTATAATCTGTTTTGGCTAGCAAAATCTTGAAGGTATAATCACTTGGCGTGTGTGAAGAAATGTACAACTAAGTGGAAGATTGTAAGTTCAAACTGTGGTGTTACCACAATTGTTGCCAACACATTTTAAGTGTTACCCCAGACGAGAGTTTGAAAAGATAGTTGATCATTTTTTCACAAATAATTTTGTACTAATGTCTAACATATATTGCAAAATTTCTGTTTATGTTGATCCATATTTCAGATTACAATAAGGTGGATTTGATATAAACAAGGAAAAAGTTAAAGAAGAGAAGTTATGCATAATAAGAGATATAATGCATAACTTGATAAGATGTGAAAAACGTGGGAAGACCTTGTCAAAGGGATCTGAGTTGCTCAAGGAAGTACAATGCAGGTTAATCTTGAAGGTAAACATGTGTGAAGCTTGAAATTGAATAACAAGAAGGTTGTTACTAAAATCAAGCAAAATAATACCCTTTTTTCCTCAAAAATAGGGATGAAGATTCAATCACTTCTCACTCTCGTCCGGATTTACTCAACCACTTATAAGTCTTTTGAAAACTATAAATGATGGTTAAATACAGGGACCAAAAAATACAGGGAATCAAAAAAATTACCAAAATACCCATTTATATTCAATTTTCCCTCTTTCCAACGCTGAGCACCTAGGCGGTCATGGTCAGCCTTCGCCTTCTACTGCCGGTAAACCATTACTGGACCATGTTCACCACCAACAACAACAACAATCTCCACCACCGACGTGGCTGAACAACGCGATCCTCCGGCAACAAGGCCAGTACGGCGACGACAGTAGCAATTTTCTAAATCTGCAAAAGGAATTCGGAGTCCGGTACCAAACCCGCCATTGTTGTTTCTCATCTCTTCTTCCCCACCTGAACACCCACCGTCTACCGTCTCTCCAAATCTGGCACCACCAACTGAAACATAAATTAAGCTCCAACCTCACCATATCTTTCGAAGCGGACAATTCTTCTTGCCCTAATTTCGAGCCCTACTAATGTGTCTCGTGTGAACTCACACGAGACACATCTCGTGTGAGTTCACACGAGATGTGTCTCGTGTATATTTACACGAGACGGGCAAGGGCAGCGCTGAAATATTTCGTTCCCTGTATTTTTCGTTCCCTGTATTTAGTATTTACCCTATAAATACAAGGATCACCAAATGGAAACATAACTCAACACAACATACAACTTGCATAAGAAAAAAATCAAACACTCCTTGTTTCTAATAGACTCAATCCTTTCACATGTATTTACACTCTTGATAACTTTTGTAGAGAGATTGTCGTGTATATGATAGAGTTTCGTGTTTTATAATAGTCGTTACATTGAGTATATATTGTAATAGCGACAGGAATTTTCGACCTTACATATCAATCATATACTCCCTCCGTCCCACACGAATTGATACCAAAAAAATGGACACACAGATTAAGAAAAAGTAAGAGAGAAAAAGTGGAGAGAGAATGTTGTGAGTGTAAAAGTAAAATAGGAGAGAGAATGAGTGGAAGGAATAGTTAGGAGAGAGAATGTTGTGAGTGTAAAAGTAAAATAGGAGAGATAATGAGTGGGGTAAATAGTGAAGATTCCCTTTCATTTTGGGCAGTATCAATTGATGTGGGACGGACAAAAAAAAATAAGTATCAATTAGTGTGGGACGGAGGGAGTATATATGAAAGGTTTTGCCTTTTGAGAAACACTAAAGTTAAATATATTTATATAACTTGAAAAAAATAAATTTTTATATTTTCGTTGCAATTTAATTTTGAAAATTATTTTTCAATTTGAGTGTGTTGTTTGAAATTTTATCGTTTATAATACCAACACACTTTTGATAACACTTTCTATTTAAAAAGGTCATTGAGGCTTTCAATTTTTCTACACTTTTTTATATATGGATGGGATCGACGGATCCCACTTGAGAAGGTATAAAAATCCATAACAAAATATCTAATAATCATAGTACTAGTGTTTCCCAAGCAAAAGATCCTTCCTTCCTTTCCCTATAATATTTCTCACACACCGAAACTGTTTTGACGTTTGAAATGAAGCCATCGCAATCGCACATCCCTTCCCCATCATTTGTAGTATTAACATGAAGGAGGTGACGTGAACATACCCGGCGAAGCTGGGGAACCTGGGTATAAAAAAAAAAAAAAAAAAACATGAAGGAGGTGACGTGAACATACCCACAGGCTACAGCTATTACCTATTCCCATTCACTTCACTGTACAATCACCTCTCCACTCTCCCCCAAACCCAAAATCAATGCCAACTGGGTGCTTACCAACGCTCTCATCATTCTCATTATTACATCATTTTCACTCAACATTTATGTTTTCTGTTTTATTTTATTAATTTACAGTATAGTATTTAAAAATAGTAACATTTAAAATTGTTATGAAAAATACAAAAAAAAAATTATATTATAGAACGAAGAAATATATAATACTCCCCTTTTAACATTATATTATAAATGTGCCCCCTTTAAAAAAAAATTAAGAATTTGCTATTATTGAATACTAGTTAGTGACCCGTCGATACTCGACGGGCATGATAAATTAACTATTAAAAATTATATATGAGATTTATATGAAAAGTGTATAAAATATTATTTTTTCTGTCCCAAAATGAATGTCATTATGAGATTTAAGGGACATTTAAAAAAAATTGAATTTTAATAGAATATAAATCAAAAGCATTCCTGTATCACATAAAATTTTTAGTTTTACAAAAATCTATATCTATATAATAACAAGATCTTGGTAATTTAAGGAGTTATGAGGGGCATTTTCGTCTTTTCACAACGGGGCAAATTTGCAATTAACAATGGGAAAAGGAGACGTGGCAATATGTGATTGGTTGGTTTTTTTTTTTTTTTTTTTTTTTAAGGAAACTTGGACACATGTCCGCATGCTGGGCATGTCCATTTTGGACAATTCCATGGAGAGTGGAACAACGCGCCGACAACCTCACGTTCAACCAAGAATTTTCCCTTTTTTTTTTTTTTTTTTAATGTGACACATGGCAACGAACGATTGGATGAATGGATTTCAAAAAAAAAAAATTATCCCATTTCTTTGACCTCAATTATTATATATTAAAATAATTTTTTTTTTTTTTTTTTTACACCAAATTTCATAATTTTTTTTCTCTTTAAATAGAGACTTCTTTCATTTGATTTGGACAAAGAAAATAATTCTCTTTTTAATATATACTCCTCCGTCCCAAGAAATTCATCACCATTTTAGGCGCAAATTAAGAAAAAGTGGAAAGAAAAAATGTTGTGAGTGTAATTTGAAAAGAGGAGAGAGAATTAGTGGAGAAAATAGTAAATTTAAAAAGTGTTGTGAGTGTAATGGTGTTTTAGGAGAGAGAATGAGTGGAGGGAATAGTTAGTGGGATAATAGAATATTAATAAAAAAAATTCAATTTTGGATAAAAAGTGACGAAAATCCTGGGTCGGAGGGAGTATTTGTTAATTATCCTATACTAATTTTTCAATTTCTTTTTAGTTATAATTAATTAAGTGTGAATGACTTTTTTTAATTATAAATGATAATAAAAAAATTCCTATTTTTTAAATATTTTTTGCTGCACCGAAATTCATAATTTTTTTCTATTTAAATAGAGACTTTTTTATTTGATTTGGACAATTAAAACAAATCTTCTTTTTTTAAATAAAAATTTATTTTTATTAAGTGTGAATTATTTATTTTTACTTATAAATGATAATCATAAAAATAAAGTATATAAAATAAAGTAAAAGTGGTGGGATATAGGAAGATTTGTTGGGATGGTGTTTAATTTTTTAAAACAAAATCATTGTGTATTTATAAATGTGGGTTATGATTTCTATTTAATAAGTGGGATGGGGTAATATAGTTATTTTTTTATTTTAGTTCGATATATGAAACAATTTATTTAATTTTTTTAAATAAATCTTTGAAGTATAGTAAATAATGTATGAATAAATTTGTTGATTTTTGTATTCGTCTCAAAAAATTGTGTATTTATAATATAGGAATTAATTTCATTGAAAAAAGGAAAATATTAGTGAAGAATTTTTTTTTTATAAAGAAATTATTATTTCAATTTAATTTAATTTTTGATTTTTTTAATGTGGGTAGGAAATACTGTATGTAATAATTTTACTAAAAGCTTTGTCTCAATTTTTTAAGTCTCAATCTATATATTTAAAATGGGTCATTTGTTCATTTTAAGATATATTGTGTAGTAAATGTTGTTTCTATAGTTGCTCTTTATACTAATCAATGTTTTATCTACTTTGCAATTTAAATAATTTTATAGGTCCCTTCATCCCAGAATGAGTTATATTTTTTTTTTTATAAATAATTAGTCTTTATTTTGAAAAAATCAAAATTTTCCCATGAAGAATAATATGTCGCTACATCCAGAGTTAAAAGGTAAATGATTTTAAATATTGATATGTAATGATGATATTACTTACCACTTTGATATTTGTACTAACAATATAGTATTCAAGAAAGTTTTCACAATATATAAAACAACTCGCTTTTCTGTTGTTTTAATTTAATTGTCGTCTTTTGAGCATGCAGTTTGGATAACTCAGAAGCTTATTCTCAAAGTATTATTTGTTGTATACATTAAAAAAATGGGATATCGGTTGAAATAATAATAAAAAAATAATGGGATATATGTAGAGTTTAACGGGGGAGGAGGGTCAATTTACCCCCTTGCGTTGTTGGCATATATATATATATATATATATATATGTATAATTTATATATAATTTATATTTGTAAAATGTTTATTTCAAATTTTATATTTATTTTACAAAACTAATCTATAAATATATAATAACAAGGTTTTGATAAATAGAGGGCCATTGAGGGGCATTTTCGTCTTTTCACATTGTGGCAAAAGGGCAATAAAGAAGTCTTAAAAGCGACGTGGCAATCTCTTATTGGATGGTTTTTTTTTTTTACTTTGGAAACGTGTCGGTGAAAGGGGAGGGCGGTTTCGACTTTTCCTTGGCGCGTGTAAATCATGCGCAAACGAGGGCGCGTTATCTCAGCGTTGTTATTTTTTTTTTTTTTTAGGCCACATGGCAACGCACCATTGGCTGATGGATTTCAAAAAAAAAATTCTCCCATTTCTTTGACCTCAATTTTTATATATTAAATTAATTTTTTTATTTATTTTTTCACCAAAATTCATAATTTTTTTCCCACTTTAAATAGAGACTTCTTTCATTTGATTTGGACAAAGAAAAAAATTCCTCTATTTTTAAATATAAATTTGTTAATTATCCTTTACTAATTTTTAAATTACTTTTTAGTGAAAATTTATTAAGTGTGAAGTAGTTTTTTTTAATTATAAATGATAATAAACAAAATTCTATTTTTAAATTATTATTTTTATTTTATTTTTCACCAAAATTCATAATTTTTTTCCTCTTTAAATATAGACTTCGTTTATGTGATTAGGGTAATAATATGAGGGAAAATGGGCCAAATATGTTAGTTATCCTTTGTTTTTTTCATTTATTTTTTGTAATAGTTGATTTCCATAATATTGTTGCGATTGATCTTACATTTGTGTTTATGTGAAGATAATTAATGAAAAAAATGAACATTGTTTTATACTTTCGTTTGAACCATATATTGATATAGGTATAAACAATTTTGGTATATTTAATATTATTATTTTATTTAGAAAGTAGGTATTTGTTGAATTAATTTTTGGACATTTATTTGAGAAATGAGAAAATTAGTATAGTAAAATTTTAGTCCAAAATTAGATTCGAATCTCAATTTTGAATCGTATACGACTCAATTTTTATATTCGAATACGAATTGAATACGAATACAAATCAAATTTTATATTCGAATACAAATCGAATACTAATCGAAATACTAATCGGATAAGATGATATTCGATCCTATTCGGTTACGCCCCTAATTGTTATGAATGCGGGTTTTGATATATTTAATAAGTGAGATGGGGTAATATGGTTATTGTGTTTATTTTAGTTTGATATATCAAACAATTTATTTAATTTTTTAAAAAATACTATTTGAATCATAGTAAATAAAGTATTAATAAATTTGTCGAATTTTTTATTCGTCTCAACAAATTGTTTATTTATAAAGACGAATATCGGGAAAAATGGCCATCATTTTTAAAATTTTGATTGAACGGTATGTCAATATTATAAGAAATAAAGATAGTATAAATTGGTATTTTAAAAGAGGGAGATGAAGAAGTGAGTTGGGTTTGACGAGGAAGTGGGTGGTTTGGGGAATTTTTTTTTCCATTTAATGAAATTGTTAGTATTTTTTTTTTCTTCTAAAAATTAAATAAGGTTAATTGAAAATAAATATCATAATTATGTTCATAATGAGTTAATGTAAATAATTTTGACATAATTTTTTTGATGTATGAGCATGAGTTAATAGAAAGTTTCCATTTAGAATGATATTAATTTTTTTAGATAATTGTACTATCTTCTTGGTATGACCAAAACTTTTGTTTTTATTTACAAAATTCTCTTTATCAAAAAGAAATAAAATATCACCTTTCTTTTAACTAGATTTCCAATCTTCACCTTTTTTAAACTGCTTTCAATAACTTATTTCGTATTTGATAAACATGTTCGTGTGTTTTATTTAAAAAATTTTAAATGATAAAATACTACAGAATTGTATATTGAGAAATGCATATTCCTTATAATTTTTCTTTCATTTCTATTTTATTGTTTTCTAATTTTATATGTACAGACAATGTAGTCTTTAAGAATGTATTCCATAATGTATAAACGAATTAAGTTCTTGATTTATTTTAGTTCAATTTTTGTCATTTGAATATATAGTAATGCCCCGTGCATCGCACGGGAGTCAATCTAGTATAATAAACAATGAAAAAACAAATTAAAAAAATGATTTAGTTTCAAAAGGACATTAACTTTGAAACAAAACAGGACATTCAATTTGAGCGGAGTGAATATATTTATTGAATGTCAAGTTTCAAAAAGTAAAGACATTCAATTTGAGATGGAGGAGCTGAGTGAGTGAATAGATTTTTTGAATATCAAGTTTTAAAAAGTAAAGACATTCAATTTGAGATGGAGAGAGTAATTGAGAGTAATTGATAAGTTGTAAATTTTGGAGGAATGAATTACGTTATTCCCTTCGTTTCAAAATTCTTATAGTTAAAGAAGTAAAATTTTGTGCAAAATATTTACTTGTTTTACCGTTTTTTTTAATAAGATTTTGCCATATTTCACCTAAAATATCTAACTAATCAAGTTTTTACATTTGATCACCAAGTTCTTTTATTTGTTAATTTTGCAACCAAAACATTTTTTCATACACAATCACTATCTCTAAATCTGTAAATAAATTCGTTTAATAATCAATGTGTCGTTGCATGTGACATACTCCCTCCGTCCCACTATACTTGACACTTCTTTTCATTTTGGGTCATCCCACTATACTTGACACCTTTCAAAAATAACCAAGTTTTTATATTTTTATATTCACTCTACCCCACCACTCATTCCCTCTCTTCATTTTCTACCACACATTTATTCAACCAACACTACTATTTACCCCACTCATTCTCTCTCTTCATTTTTCACCACACATTTTTTTTATTTTATTCTTTTTCCTTGATTTTTGAACCCACCCCTTGGGTGTTAACTATAGTGGGACGGAGGGAGTATTTCATTTCGAGCAATGATTACTTAAATTTGTGAAAACATTCAGAAATCATGTACTTAGATTGCCCGTTCCTTCGTTCATAGCTAATAATTACTTAAATTTGTGGTTTCTTCCTAAAAAATAATAGCCTTTTTCATTGTAAATCCCCACAAAACCCTTTTTTTCTTACTGAAAATTTCATCTTGAAATGAGACCTCCCAAGTTAATTAATCAACTTCAACAGAGTATTTGTTATTTTTCTTCCCTTTTATCAAATTAATTCACTCCATAGTTTTAGTTATTTTCTTTATTTTTCTTATCTAAATTAATTCTCTAAATAGTTAAACTCATTGATGGTATGAGCCCTAAGACTATCTTATATTTTTTTTCTTTGTTTATTTTCTTAATAGTCTTCAAAATAAGTTTTTTTCTATTATTTCTGTCTAAATTAAATAAAAGAGATCATATATTTTCTACCAGCATATATAAACCAAAATAGTGCATTAGTGTCAGATGTATACAGAGAAAACTTAATCAACTAAAACCAAGTCATCACAAAATTCATATATTAGGAGAAAACAAAACAACATGGAGCATTAAATTATAAATAAAAGAGATCTTATATTATTATCTAAGGTGCTTGAATTTGAATTATATATCAAAAAAAAGAGTGGAACGTAAATTGTTGTGAAAAAAGAATGCAATGATATAAAAAAAATAGTGGAACGTAAAATTAAGGAAAAAGTTAAATTTGTGTTTGAATTAGAAAAATAATTAAACTACGAATTTATTTGTAGTAGGAGGGGATAATATATTATTTTTGCTTATTTATTTATAGAATAAATTTATGAAAATATGAAATTGCATTCATATGACAATCAAGGAAAATAGTTGATTTCATTTTAAAATTTGGAAAATAAATAAACCAATTATTTAATTTTAGTATTTACTTTTTGCTTATTTAATTTTAGAATTAACTTAATAATATTTGAATTCAAATTCATGCAAACATAAATAAGATTAGATAGTTAATAAAAAGTTTTATAAAATAAAAATGAAAGCAATCAATAAAAAGATTCTTATAAGCTCAAAGGAATTAAAATTACAATAAAATGAGATGAAAATAATCTACATTCTTTCTTTATTTCTTTACCATAGCCATTACATGTTTCAAGTTATTAAAAAATCAGAAATTTAAATAAGAACTTGGTTAAAATTGAAAAACTATGAAAAAAAATTGTTGAAAGGAATTAGTTACAGAGACAACAACAATGATTTTTTAAGATTGCTATTTTGCACAATAAAAAAATAAGAACTAAAAAAAAAACTATTAGTAAGCCAAGATATTGAAGAAATGGAACAACTTTGAAAGTACAATCTTAAACAAAGAGGCAATTTAAAAAAATTAAAATTATTAGTGAAAATGGTTTATTCCTACTACATTTCATTTATCTTGGATGAGGAACCAAATAGTATTGATCCCATAGAATGTGCTTCAGCTGAAATACATTTACAAGAATGGTTAACATACACAAATTTATTTAATCAAACCAAGTCACCACAATTTTGAAGGAAAAAAAAACATGATGTAAATGAAAAGTGATGGAAAGAGGGCAATACCTAATTGTTGATTTCGATGACGACGAAAGAGAAAATACCTATATATAAAGAGTTGGTTTTGGGAGAAACTAGTTTATCCCAAATATTATAAAAAGTCATGTTTTATTTTAAAAACCGGTTCTTAATAAATCAACCTAGAAAAGCCTAGAAAAAACGGTTCTGTTTGGAGTTGGTTTATTAGATCAAAAACAAGACTTTTTATAATATTTTCCCCCAAAATTTTCTGATATATAAAAAAAATGGGAGTAAGGAATATACTTTATGATCTAATAAGTAATCTCTTATTTTCAGTTGAATTTGAAATTCAAATTGATTTTCATTAATAGATGAATTATATAAGGAAAATATTTGAAAAAAAAATAAATGTTATCATTCTCTAATAATTAACATTTTAACCCGATTAAAAGTCAATTTTTGTAGAATTTAGAGTTAATATTTTGGTCCTAAAAATATGGGTAAATGTGCAATTCAAATTAATTAAGCTTAAAATTCGGCAAAAATATTGCACCTAATGCTAGCACCTATGAATCCCTTTCTACTTCTCTCTCACTCACTCTCTCTTTTTATTTATCTTTCATAAAATTAACAATAGATAGTCTTAAAACTGATTTTCATTCATAGTATTATATATTTTTAGAATTTTCATCCTAAATTTTAGTATTATATATTTTATAATTTTCATATGAAATTCAAAATTTCAAATGCTTAAATTAAGGAGTTGTGATAAAAAGAAAAGTTGATTTTTGTATACATTAGATAAATATTTTAACTATATCCTTAATTTTAGTAGAAGCGTGAAATATGCAAGTTTATTTTTAGTTAGTTTGATATTTTCGGTTTGACATTTGAAACAATTGATCTCTTTATTTATTTTTTTAGTAGGACCGAAATTTTAGTATTATATATTTTAGACTTTTCATACAAAATTCAAAATTTCAAATGCTTAAATTAAGGAGTTGTGATAATGAGAAAAGTTGATTTTTGTATTAAATTAGATAAATATTTGAACTACTATCCTTAATTTTAGAAGGAGTGTGAAACAGACAAGTTTATTTTTAGTTAGTTTGATATTTTTAGTTTGACATTTGAAACAAATAATCTCTTTATTTAATTTTTTAATAGGACCAAAATTTTAGTATTATATATTTTAGAATTTTTATATGAAATTCAAAATCTAAATAATATATTAAAAGACAAACATTTAGAGCCCTCACATTAAGCCATGTCACTATTATGACATGACATTATGTAATTCTCTCATTGGTCTTAGTTTCAAAGATTTTTCATTTAATAAATTGATTTTTCATTTAATAAAAGGTTAATGTTTATAAGGTAAATATTATACAGTAAATTATCCCGATTTAAGCTCAATCAACATTTGAATTTTGAAATCAAATTTTGAATTTTCAGAAAACGGGAATCTATATAATATATTAAAAGACAAACATTTACAGCCCTCATATTAAGCCATGTCACTATTATGACATGGCATTATGTAATTCTCTCATTGATCTTAGTTTCAAAGATTTTTCATTTAATAAATTAGTTTTTCATTTAATAAAAAGTTAATGTTTATAAGGTAAATATTTATATAGTAAATTATCCCGATTTAAGCTCAATCAACATTTGAATTTTGAAATCAAATTTTGAATTTTCAGAAAACGGGAAAGCAATTAGTAACTAAGAAAATGTAACTCTTCAAAACTGGATCGATTAATATTTTATTCAAATGCACATTTTTTTGTTTTTTAAAATTTTTATTTATAATTCATTTTGAGACAGAAGAAGTAGTACTATAATTATGATCCATATACATATAAATTTATTTTATAAATTGAAATATTTGGTATATAAATTAGAAATAGTTACAATAATAAAGTCTAATAAATGAATACTTTTTTTTTATTTTAAGCAAAATAAAAATTAATCAATTATTTTTATTTTAGGATGAAAGAAATATATTAATATAATGATCTATATACATGCAAGAGTCTTATAAATAGGAATTTAAAAATATAATCAAAGAGTAACGGTCCAAAAATAATTTTTTTTTAAATAACTTATTTATAATTCTTTTTTAGATGAAAGAAGTAGTACTATAATGATTCATCTATATAATATATTAAAAGACAAACATTTAGAGCCCTCGCATTAAGCCATGCCACTATTATGACATGGCATTATGTAATTCTCCCATTGGTCTTAGTTTCAAAGATTTTTCATTTAATAAATTGATTTTTCATTTAATAAAAGGTTAATATTTATAAGGTAAATATTTATATAGAAAATTATCCCGATTTAAGCTCAATCAACATTTGAATTTTGAAATCAAATTTTGAATTTTCAAAAAACGAGAAAGCAATTAGTAAATAAGATAATGTAACTCTTCAAAACTGGATCGATTAATATTTTATTCAAATGCACATTTTTTATTTTTAAATTTTTTATTTATAATTCATTTTGAGACAGAAGAAGTAGTACTATAATTATGATCCATATACATACAAATTTATTTTATAAATTGAAATATTTGGTATATAAATTAGAAATAGTTACAATAATATAGTCTAATAAATGAATACTTTTATTTAATTTTAAGCAAAATAAAAATTGATCAATTATTACTGTTTTGGGACAAAACAAATATTAATGTAATGATCTATATTCATGCAAGAGTCTTATAAATAGAAATTTAAAAATATAATCAAAGAGTAACGGTCCAAAAATAAATATTAATTTTTTTATAATTCTTTTTTAGATGAAAGAAGTAGTACTATAATGATCCATCTATATAATATATTAAAAGACAAACATTTAGAGCCCTCACATTAACCATGTCAGTATTATGACATGGCATTATGTAATTCTCCCATTGGTCTTAGTTTCAAAGATTTTTCATTTAGTAAATTGATTTTTCATTTAATAAAATATTAATGTTTATAAGGTAAATATTTATACAGTAAATTATGCAGATTTAAGCTCAATCAACATTTGAATTTTGAAATTAAATTTTGAATTTTCAGAAACCGGGAAAGCAATTAGTAACTAAGGAAATGTAACTCTTCAAAACTGGATCGATTAATATTTTATTCAAATGCACATTTTTTGTTTTTAAAATTTTTATTTATAATTCATTTTGAGACAGAAGAAGTAGTACTATAATTATTATCCATATATATACAAATTTATTTTATAAATTGAAATCTTTGGTATATAAATTAGAAATAGTTACAATAATAAAATCTAATAAATGAATACTTTTTTTTTATTTCAAACAAAATAAAAATTAATCAATTATTTTTATTTTGGAACGAAAGAAATATTAATGTATTGATCTATATACATGCAAGAGTCTTATAAATAGGATTTTAAAAATATAATCAAAGAATAACGGTCCAAAAATATTTTTTTTTTAAAATAATTTATTTATAATTCTTTTTGAGATGAAAGAAGTAGTACTATAATGATCCATCTATATAATATATTAAAAGACAAACATTTAGAGATCTTACATTAAGTCATGTCACTATTATGACATGACATTATGTAATTCTCCCATTGGTCTTAGTTTCAAAAAATTTTCATTTAGTAAATTGATTTTTCTTTTAATAAAAGATTAATGTTTATAAGGTAAATATTTATACAGTAAATGCAGATTTAAGCTCAATCAACATTTGAATTTTGAAATCAAATTTTAAATTTTCAGAAAACGGGAAAGCAATTAGTAACTAAGGAAATGTAACTCTTCAAAACTGGATCGATTAGTATTTTATTCAAATGCACATTTTTTATTTTTTAAATTTTTATTTATAATTCATTTTGAGACAGAAGAAATAGTACTATAAATATTATCCATATATATACAAATTTATTTTATAAATTGAAATCTTTGGTATATAAATTAGAAATAGTTACAATAATAAAATCTAATAAATGAATACTTTTTTTTTATTTCAAGCAAAATAAAAATTAATCAATTATTTTTATTTTGGGACGAAAGAAATATTAATGTATTGATCTATATACATGCAAGAGTCTTATAAATAGGATTTTAAAAATATATCAAAGAGTAACGGTCCATAAATAATTTTTTTTAAATAATTTATTTATAATTCTTTTTTAGATGAAAGAATTAGTACTATAATGATCCATCTATATAATATATTAAAAGACAAACATTTAGAGATCTCACATTAAGTCATGTCACTATTATGACATGACATTATGTAATTCTCCCATTGATGTTAGTTTCAAAGATTTTTCATTTAATAAATTGATTTTTCATTTAATAAAAGGTTAATGTTTATTAGGTAAATATTTATACAGAAAATTATCCCGATTTAAGCTCAATCAACATTTGAATTTTGAAATTAAATTTGAATTTTCAGAAAACGGGAAAGCAATTAGTAAATAAGGAAATGTAACTCTTCAAAACTGGATCGATTAATATTTTATTCAAATGCACATTTTTTGTTTTAAATTTTTTTATTTATGATTCATTTTGAGACAGAAGAAGTAGTACTATAATTATGATTCATATACATACAAATTTATTTTATAAATTAAAATCTTTGGTATATAAATTAGAAATAGTTACAATACTATAGTCTAATAAATGAATGCTTTTATTTTATTTTAAGCAAAATAAAAATTTATCAATTATTTTTGTTTTGGGACGTAAGAAATATTAATGTAATGATCTATATACATGCAAGAGTCTTATAAATAGAAATTTAAAAATATAATCAAAGAGTAACGGTCCAAAAATAAATATTATTTTTTTATAATTCTTTTTGATAACTATATTCAAGGGAGCAGCTAATATTTTATTTTGGTAAATGGTTGTCAAGTGGTTGAAACTTGAAATGTTGATATGATTTTGACACATTTATGAAATATGGGTATACATAATTCAGATTTATAATAATCACAATTTGAGTATTATCTGAAATACACAATTTTTTTATAATAGAAATAGAAATATGTGACCAAAATATGTTTGGCCATCCCAACACATATAGGCTAAATGGAGTTATTCTGAATGTAGTAAAGTAATTTTCTATGTGTACAGAATACTCCCTCCTTCCCAAAATTATCGTGTCAATTTTTTTAATGTTTGATATAAACCTAACATATTGTTTTCGTTTATTTAAATGAAATTACAGATTATGACAACAAGTAATAATAACCTAACTATGCCCGTTGAATTTCGACGGGTTACTCACTAGTTTCATAAAAAACAATAAAAATTATCGGATGTTAATTGAAATCAAAATCATGTCTCCTACAAATATTTCGTCAGAAATTTGAACTATATTTATTTATTATCATATTTATCAAAATTTCAAAATTTTATTTAGAACTTGATTTTCAAAAATTCAAAATGTATATCAGATATTTTAACTATATTTATCTATTACCCTATTTATCAAAATTTAAAAATTTAAAATTTGAATAAATCACCCATAATCAAAGGTCTAAACTAATAGAACCTATATAGAGTACATGATATACATAAACTTGTGGTAGGAGTCCTATTTGATATCTAGATATGTACAAAATAAAGAAAGACTAATTAAACTCCTAAACTAATGGAACTTATATAGAAGGAATTTACTGTTACATATTTAAACCAATACCAATCAAATAATACATCAAAATGAATATAAAAAAATATATTTATTTTTGTTATCTTCATAAGTCAACTTAATTTGAATGTAATGTAAATTTACTTCCTTATCTTGCAATATTTGAATGTAATGTAAATATTTAAATTTACATCAACTAAAATTTCGGCCATTTGCAAATCAACTAAAATGTATTGGCAAAATCATCCCAATCATTTTATATATAATGATTGATAAGTAAATTTTAACCGAATTTTTTTATTTTTTGGCCTACAATCTGTGTTAAATTAGCCCTTAAATTTCGGCAATTAAGAATCATCCCAATCATTTTATGTATAATGATGGATAAGTTCCTAATTAAACTGGGGTTTTTTTTTTACCTACAATCCGTGTTAAATTAGCCCTTAAATTTAGGCAATTAATAAAATTAACTGAATTAACTATGTTTTAAATTGAAACTTATCTGTACAATATTATGCTAAAATTTCGAGACTTTTTCAAATTAGCCTTGATTTATTGTTTGACTTTTTAAAGGACTAAGCTACAAAATGAATCTTTTTTAAAGGACTAAGCTACAAATGATTTTGTATAGACAACAACTAAAACACAAATGAATTAAAAGGACTAAAACACAAATGAATGATTTTTATGAACCAAAAATGTGAATTATTTCATTTAAATAAACTTATTGGATTTATTTTAATGTATAAGTTTAATTAATAATTAGTTTCATTTAAATAAACGAAAACAATATGTTAGGTTTATATACAACAATAAAAAAGTGAGACAATAATTTTGATATAAAACATTTAAATAAACTTATTTGTGAATTATTTCATTTAAATAAACTTATTGGATTTATTTTAATGTATAAGTTTAATTAATAATTAATTTCATTTAAATAAACGAAAACAATATGTTAGGTTTATATACAACAATTAAAAAGTGAGACGATAATTTTGATATAAAATATTTAAATAAACTTATTGGATTTATTTCATTTAAATAAATTTATTGGACTTATTTTAATGTATAATTATTAATTAATTAAACTTATTGAATTTATTATGAATCAAATTACCCGGATCTATTGGATTTAATTTTCAAAGGACTAAAACACAAATGAATTAAAAGGACTAAAACACAAATGAATGATTTTTATGGACCAAAATTTTGAATTATTGGGAAATTTAATTTTCAAAGGACTAAAAAACAAATGAATTAAAAGGACTAAAACACAAATGATTGTTATTTATGGACCAAAAGGCTGATTTATTGGTGAAAATGAATGAAATTTAAGGACCAAAATGCAAAATATCGACGAATAAAAACTTGCCACGTGGCGAGAGCTTGAAATTTCTTCTGCTTTAATATTATATATGGATGGATGGATAGATGATTACTGTTTATCTCTCAAAACACTGCTCTCCATGAACATAACCCACAACATCAAAACATGCATCATGCTATTCATGAAATACCTCCTCATTTCATTTTACGTGATATCAAAATTTTGGACTTAATAATTAAGAAAAAAATAGGAAAGAAAGTGTTGCAAGTAGGAAAAGTAAAGTAGAAAAGAAAATGAGTGAGAAATATTAATTTAATTGATGTTGTGATATATAAACTTTTTATTTAAAATAATATCAAATGAACGAAGTGAAACAGATCAAAATAGAAAGTAAAGTGGAACAAAACATTTATTTTCTAGAGTCAAGGACTCTTAAACCCATAGTCCAGATTAATAAGCCATTTTAACCCATTTGAGATGAAAATCCCACTAAATCTCAACCTTAACGGACCATAAGCGCTGTTAATTTTCCGTAACCTCACGTAGCCTCTCATTATCAAAAAAATCAAAACCATCAAAAAACCCTCTCATTCTCTCTCTAACCGGTGCGAATCACTCTCCCAACCAAAATCAAACCCTAATCGACATCATTGAAGCCTCAATCGAAGCTATTGAAGCCTAATTTAGGTCTCTTTGAAGACATTGATAACCTCCATTGAAACTCTGCGTCAATCGAAAAAAAATTAGGTATCAGATTTTTTTTTTTGTGCACATACTCGTTTTTACCTGGTTTAAACAAATCAATTATGTACCAATTTTAAACCTAAATTTGATTTTAATTAAGGTATCAGACCTAATTTTTTTTTTTTTGAATTGAATTTGTTTGTTTGAAATAGATGTTAAATTTTGTTATTATTTGTTAATGTGGTTAAGGACCTGTTCCAGGTCCTATAACCCTTGCTATAGGACCTGTTCTAGTGTGATTTTAATTTCTAGGTTACTTGCTTTATATTGTTTGTGTTTGATAATGTGGCAAATAATCTATTACATGTCCTATAACCATTGCTATAGGAGCTGAAATAGTGTTCTTTTAATTTCGAAGTCACTTGCTTTATTTTGGTTGTGAATTTGTTTGTTTGAAATAGATGTTGAATTTTGTTATTATTTGTTAATGTGGTAAAGGACCTGTTCCAGGTCCTATAACTCTTATTAAATGAATATTCATTTTACTCAGAATTTTTGATTTTTTTGATGAATAATTGATGTTCGTTCCGTCTCAATTTTATTTACTTTTCATCACTTTCTTTGTAACTCATCTCGACCCGTCTTTGTAAATCAAGTTGCATGTCCTATATCACTTGCTATATGACCATTCAAAGCTATAAGCCCTTTAATTGGTCCTATAGCAATTGGTATAAGACCTGGCAACATCATATACAAAGCTATAAGCCCTTTAATTGTTCCTATAGCAATGGGTATAGGACCTGCCAACATCATATACAAAGCTATAAGCCCTTTAATTGGTCCTATAGCAATTGTTATAGGATCTGTCAATATCATATACAAAGCTATAAGACCTTTGAATGGTCCTATAGCAATTGGTATAGGACCTGTCAATATCATATACAAAGCTATAAGCCCTTTAATTGGTCCTATAGCAACTGGTATAGGACCTGGCAACATCATATACAAAGCAATAAGACCTTTGAATGGTCCCATAGCAATTGGTATAGGACCTGTCAATATCATATACAAAGCTATAAGCCACTTAATTGGTCCTATAGCAACTGATATAGGACCTGGCAACATCATATACAAAGCTATAACCCCTTTAATTGGTCCTATAGCAATTGTTATAGGATCTGTCAATATCATATACAAAGCTATAAGACCTTTGAATGGTCCTATAGCAATTGGTATAGGACCTGTCAATATCATATATAAAGCTATAAGCCCTTTAATTGGTCTTATAGCAACTGGTATAGGACCTGGCAACATCATATACAAAGCAATAAGACCTTTGAATGGTCCTATAGCAATTGGTATAGGCCTGTCAATATCATATACAAAGCTATAAGCCCTTTAATTGGTCCTATAGCAAGTGGTATAGGACCTGGCAACATCATATACAAAGATATAAGCCCTTTAATTGGTCCTTGGTCCTATAGCAACTGGTATAGGACCAACAATAAAATGTTAAAACACTAATAAGAGGTCTTATAGTAACAGGTATAAGACCTATTATTAGTCATACACAAATTGTAAGAATAATAACACCTGGTCTTATACCATCAAAAACAACATAAACAACAACACTAATAAGAGGTCTTATAGCAAAAGGTATAAGACCTGCTATAAGTCATCTACAACATCATAAACAACAACATATCTTATATCTATAAGATCACTTGATGTTCTTATACAACAGTACCAACAATAGATTCATAGAAATTAAATTGATTGAACCTAGTAACAACATATAATCTTGGTATAGGACATGTTCAGGTGTTCTAGTTAGATTAATATGGTATCCTTCTTTTCCACATCGACAACATGTCATCTTTCTCTTTGTAACTTCTCCTCTAACCAACATACAAGACCATTTCCCAGCTAAAATGTATGACATAGAGAGTGTTAACTCCTTTTCTGCAATGGCTCCTTGCATCATCTTTATCATGGTATCCTTGTTTTTCACAATCAACGACATGTCATCTTCCTCTTATACAACAGTACAATCACATCAGACTCCATCACAATATCAGATAAAAAGAAAATATTCTGCAAAAAAAAAATATCAATAATTAATTCAGGGTGTAAGTCTACTGGTAGGTCTTATAGTATCTTATACCCTATGATATAAGACCTAATTATTTCAAATTGAATAACACATAAACAAAAAACTAAAACAGAGACAGTTAACGTAGTATATATATATATATATATATATATATATATATATATATATATATATATATATATATATATATATATATATACACACACAGAAATTACCTAAAAATGTTCAACAATAACAAAATACGTTGATAAATCATTAAAAAATGAAATAATCGAGAGCAGAGAGCAACACAATCAAGATTTTGAAGAAAAATTTCAATTGATTGCTATTTTACAAGTAATACATTCAATAGAACTATTCATCGTTTACAAAATAAGTTGATATATCATCAAAAACTAAAAATATCGATTTTTATAATCAAAATTCAACCAAAATCGATTTTAGATTTAATTAAAATATTCACCAGATCTAATACCTTTTCTTCTTGGATTTAGGGAAGGATTCAATTGTAAAATCAAATCGAGCTTGAGGAGGTCTTCAATGACGAAAAATAGAGCTTGAGAAGAAGCGGCTTGAAAGAGGAGATCGTCATTGCTCTTGATAACTATCAGACGGAAACATTAAACGAAATACTCCCTTTCGTTAATAATTAGGGCCGGCTCATAGCATATGGGGTTTTAAGGGATATTGATTTGGAATAAAAAAGAAGATTGTCTTTTTTTATTTGAGTTGAATTTTAGTGGGATAAGATCTGAAATGTGTGGGTAAAAGAGAATTTTTCCTATTTTCTATGACTATTCCTTTTGAAGGAAGCCTAATCCTTGAAAAGCCCAACCCGCAAAAACAATTTCTAAAGCTAAACGCCCTCAGCTAGAGTCGATCCTAACAATTCGTACCAAATAAACACTTACTATATCGTACTAAATTCATTTTAAAATAAATTATTATATTAAAAATAAAATAGATACGTTTATATTTGGTTGCTGGATGTTTGGTTTGCATTAGTATATGACAATTTTAGTAGTACTTCCACTCTGCACAATTTAGTACAATAACATGCCTTGGCTGGAAATATGAATGTTACCTACACAAATGAAACTGTACAAAGTCAAGCAAATTTTCTTCAATTTCATGGTCTGCTACATACTACCACCAGTACCACTCGGAAAAAAAAAATCAAAACGTTGTCTCATTTGAAAATTCAAAAATTCAAAATGGAATTTTTTTTTTTTTGTTTTTATGGATCTCACATATCATACTCACAATAATTATCTACTGGCTACTCCATTTTCTCTCTTCAACTATATATACTCATAACACATCACCTTTTTCTTAATTCTTAAATCTACTTTTTTAAAAAAAAAATTGAATGAGACGGAGGGACTATCAAAACGAAACAGCTCATTTACTCCATATGGACTGTACAAATTACCCTTCCAAACTAGTACTTCAACAACAATTCACCAATTTAACTCAGTGCAGTACCAAAAAATAAAAAGCTAAGCTTTAATTATAAAAACCAATTGTCTAAAGCAACTAGTGAAAATATCAAGTAAATTATTACTAAAAACTTTTCTAAATATATCGAATTCAATAAATCCTTTATAATGATGCTAAAAACATTCGGGTTATATCAAATTCAGTGACAGTTTGTATTCTTTATATTTGAATAGCCTGAAAAATATGAATAAACACGTAAACTAAATCGGGGCTTCACCAGCGAATGCCCTCCGGTGATAGTAAGTATTTGTGTTTTATAAAGAGAAATCAATTGATAAAAGTTTGGACTCAAAAGATGCGTTGCCAAAATAATGTGAATTATGACTTGTATTTATAGGCTTAGGATGTAGAGTTCATCTTTGAATAGAAAAACGTATGAGAGAAAGTTATAATCCTAGTTGGATTATAACTACCCACAATCATTGTTTAAGTAGAATTAGGTAATTGCCTTCTGTACGTGTGCATAAGAGGCAAGCTACTCGGCATATAAAGCTTGGTCGTCATGATAAACGCCGAGGAAGAGAGAAGCAAAGATTGGGAAGCCCATTTCTCTGCCTAGATGATGACCGAGGAAAGTCTCCTCATCTTTTGATGAAGTCCTCATCGGCTTTGATGTATCCCTTGGTCGGCATATGAGAGTGTACCTTGTCGGCATGTATCAATATTGTTTCCTTGGTCATTTGGTTCGCTCTTCTATTTCTAGGTCGACATAGTGGGAAATAACGAGTAGGCTTGACGAGCATAGGTAGGAAGGCTCACACCCTATGTCGTATTTGAGACTTGTATGTATTATATTTTGAGCCCAATCCCTTGGGCTTTGCCCGTTTATAATCCGCGTTCGTACCTCGGTTTATACCGTTCAGTGGCCCCCGACTTCCTAGCTCGGCTATGCCATGCCGAGGGGGAAGTGGTGCTCTACCTCGGATTAAACGGATACGAACGGGTTTTTTACGAATTACGAGACGTAATCATTTATCTATCGGTTATTACGTGTTGGGGAATGCACCTCATTATTGACGAGACATTCTTATTGGGAACTTGCTAGAACATTAATTGTGAGGAAGGAGGCGGCGCTTTACCCGGAGTTTGACCCATACCAGTTCTAGATATGGGTATAAAAGCTAAAACCCATTTCGTTTCTACTCTTTTATCATTGTTGTCATTTGAGAGAGAAATATTGAGCTTCAAACCGCAAGAAACCCTTGAGATAGTTCTTGATTTTATGAGATCCAAGTTGATCTTTCCGTGTTTGTGCTTGGAATTGTTCGTATCTCCTTCAATAACCTTCGATTCAGGCATAATTTCTATCTTTTCTTCTTCATTTCTACACATTTCTGAATTTTGGTGTTGTTCTTGGTGGGTTTGTTCAAACCGCTATTGTTGGTGTTCTTGAAGCTTTTCTTAAGTATTTCTTATACCTTCCTCGTTCGTAGCCATCGCCTGTACTTGGATAAGCAACCCAAACGCCTTGTATTGTTAACATACCCAGAATCTTAGAATTTACTAAAGGATTGATGGGTCGTGGATGATGATAAGTTTGAATGATTGGGGAAATATTGACGAGGTACCAATCTCCTATAACTGACGTGCACTATCCAAGTCGGTTTAGGATAGACCGCCTTAGTGTAGATTCCCCCAATATCGTGTTGTTCAACGGTTGGCAGGAATCATTACCCACATCAATATTTATTACTTGAAGTCCAATCACCTGGAGCGCCCTCCGTTGTTGGGTAAGAATCCTTCCTCGACTTTAGTCAGTAGGACGGGGAGGGATTCCCTTCCTCGTCCTAGTCTTCCATTTTTGCCTTAGTCAAAACAGACCTTTTTTTTCTTTGTTTATGCAACCATGACGGGAAGGGGAAATATAACTGCTCGTCCTTCGATCGGTCCGTCTACCTTGGGTAGAATTGTGAATGCGTTTGCCGAGGGGGCCCAAACTGATAACCGAGGACGAGGACGTGGAAGGTCCAACCGTGGTAGGTCTGTCACCCCTAGGCCTAGATCTGTCGGGGTCGGGGACCCAATGATTGAAGAAATCCACTCTAAGTATAAAGTGTCCATTCACTCGGCTTTGTTTCTCATGTTGTTGGTGATTATCCCCATTTCCTGATGGTGCTCTGCCATTCACTGACCTGAAATGACGAGGAGGGGTTCTGTCCTTCCTGGGAGATGAATCTGGATGGGGAGGAGACCTATGACGAGGATACCCCTTATGCCGAGGAGGGATCCTAGGTCGAGCAGGACTCATATGCCGAGGAGAGGAATTATGTCGAGGAGGGTTTTTTTGCCTTGCATGACTGAGTCTTACTCTCAAGTCTGCAGAATTAACCTCCTGCTCCCTTTGGTGGTTCAACTGACTTCTCAAGTCTACCTCGTTTCTTGTATTACCATGCCCAGGTGCTTTATAACGAGGAGGGACATCTTGGGGGTTTTGCTTAGATCTACCAGTTGTGCCATGATGAGGGAGTGCTCAGTATCCAATTGTAGCAAGGCATTTTGTGTTTCATAAATGCGTTGCAGAGTTTCTATCTGTTGATGCAAGAGAGTTCTGTGATCAACTTGTTGGGGGGGGGGGGAAAGCCCCAATGCCCCCTTGGGCGGCATTCCTCCCCGCTAGCTACCAGCAGGCCTTCCTCGGAGCCGACGACGAGGAGGACTTAGCAGTATTACCTCGGTTGCTGGCTGTCCCCTAGAACACAGATTCTTTCCTAAGGGTGGCATCCTATCAATAAATGGTGGAGGAGGTGGCAGTTTCCCATTGGCAAGAGGAAAAGCAGCACTAATGTTGCCATGCGTTTCCTCCACAAGAATATTATCTAGATCAGGAGTAATACTTGCGGTATGTCCGTCCTTCATTAGGATTAGGAAAGTGAAACATAATTTTTCCAGCTATTCAATGGATAATACGAATCGCTTCCTTGCAATGTAACCAAACCAAAAATGTTCGGATCAGCCCAAATCTAGCGGCATGTTGTATCCTGGATATTTGAATAACATGAAAAAGATAAACAAACACATAAACTAAGCCGGGGCTTCACCGGCGAAGGCCCTACGGTGTGAGAGTAACTATTTGTGTTTTATAGAGAGAAATCAATTGACAATAGTTTGGAGTCAAAAGATGCGTTACCAAAATAATGTGAATTATGACTTGTATTTATAGGTGTAGGATGTAGAGTTCATCTTTGAATAGGAAAACGTGTGAGAGGAGGTTATAATCCTAGTTGTATTATAACTACCCATAATCCTTGTTTGAGTAGGATTAGGTAATTGCCTTCTGTACGTATGTATAGGAGGCAAACTCTCGTCATATAAAGCTTGGTCGACATGATAAACGCCGAGCAAGAGAGAAGAAAAGATTGGGAAGCCCATTTCTCTGCATAGATGATGACCGAGGAAGGTATACTCGTCTTTTAGTGAAACCCTCATCGGCTTTGATGGACGTATTGCTCGGAATATGAGAGTGTGCCTTGTTGGCATGTATCAGTATTGTTTCCTTGGTCATTTGGTTCGCTCTGATATGTATAGGTCGAAATAGTGAGAAATGACGAGCAGGATTGACGAGCATAACTAGAAATGCCCACTTCATATGTCGTATTTGATACTTATATAGATTATATTTTGGGCTCAATCCCTTGAAATTTGCCCAATTATAATACACTTTCATAACTCGGTTTATATCGTTCACTTTATAAATTTATAATCACGAAATCTTGTTAAAAATGTCTTACTTGAAAAGTTGGTTGTACGTATCAAGATTGTTCTCAATTAAATTGTACTCCCTCCGTTTTACTTTCTACTTTTTCTTTTGATTCGTTCCACTTCAAGAGTCACTTTCATAAATGGTAAGTTTTGAATATATTTATACCCTTATAATTTATGTATATTTACAAAAAATCATTCATTATATCCTTATAATGTTAACATACTTACAAAAAACCAATCTTTAACTACTATTCCATGCCCCACATTTAACTTTTACATTCTCTCTCCTCTAATTTTTTACCCACTTTAAAAAAAAATAAAAAAAACAATCATTAACTACTATTTTCTACCTCACATTTAGCTTTTATATTCTCTCTCTTCTAATCTTCTATCCACTTACAATTTTTTATTCATTTTTTAAAAAAATTCTTAAGAAACGTGAAATCTAACCCCGGACCCTTAATCTGGGTTGGAGGGAGTAAGTTTTATTATTGGATTGTTTTAAATAGTAAAATGAGAATGATTTTTTTTTAACAAATAACTAATTCAATTTCACTTATGATAAGAAAAGAGAGGGGACCCCACACAAAGATCCACAAAAATTGGAGGCTCATTTCAACTATAAGGCTCCGTTTGTTTAGCGTAAACATTTTTCGAAAAATAATTTCCTGCAAAATATTTTTTGAAAAATGAAAATATTTTTCGAAAAATATTTTCCTCCAAACAAACGGAGCCTAAATAGTAGATCTAACTCTTACACCACAACAATAACTCTTTCGATATAAATTGGAAGACGTTCGAATTCTACCATAAGAAGCAAGATTTTGACATTGACTCGATATAACATTTAAGAAACTAGTACATATGCCCGTGGACACGGGTGTGTTTTTTTTTTTTCAATTTTTTTTTTTAAATTTTTTAAAAAAAATAAAAAAATCAGTTACTTAATTAATTTAAGTAAACCTTCCTAAAGCCCACTCTTAGCCCAAACCCAAAGTCTTAGCCCAAACCCAAAGCCCATTACGTTTTAATCAAATTTTTTCAAGGGCAAAATGGGAAGCAGACTAAATATTGAGGGCAAAATAGGGAAAAATCCTTCCGGAACTGTTCATAGAACTGTTCATGTTCACGGAGGGGTTTAATTTATACTATAGATTCTCACTTGGATAATATCTTACTTTGAGAATTAGACATATTAGAACAACTGGGTCGAAGAATAAAAGCTCATCAGACTTCTAGAATTTACAAAAAATAATTGTGTAGTAAAAACAATGACATTCTAAACTCAACTGAGAACACGAATTAAATATGTAAAAAAAAATCTTGTAAAAATTTAGTTTCGTATGAATAATTGAAAAAAAAAATTGGTATGATTTTAAAATTATTCGTTTGTCAGTTAAAATTACTCATTTTTTTTTTTATAATTTTAAAACAATTGTTGAAGAAAAAGAAAATAAAAACAAAAGGAGAATCTAATAAGCAAGCGTCCAATACGGGCGATTGAGTGTGGAGGAGGGGAAATTCAGTGTTTGCATTCAGCAGTTTCTGCGCCACGTGCGTCATCACGAGGTGTTTATGTTCTATCACTATCACCGTCCGTGAAAGAAAGAAAGAGTGGTGTATAAATTATAGAAAGAAATATCTATAGTATAAATGTGAGCTTGTCCTTGCTACAATACAATGAACAGTTTCAAGTGTCAAATTTTTTATTTTGTCCTCACTAAGTTGTTTCTTTCCCATTTTGCCCCCTAAAAAAAAAAAAAAAAAAAAAACCGTATCCTCGAACACGGGCTTAATTAAAAAAAAAAAATGTGTCCTCGGACACGGGCTTTTACTAGTACTCCAATATGTAAAACCCAAGTATGTAATTTTAATTAAAATTGATAGTTTTAAAATCCTAAAAAGATACTCCCTCCGTTCCACATCAAGATTCTTTGATGTGGATTTCACGCTTTTTAATTTTTTTTTAAAAAAGTGGATAGAAAATTAGAGGAGAGAGAATGTAAAAGTTAAATGTGAGATAGGGAATAGTAGTTAATGATTGGTTTTTTTGAAAGTGGGTAGAAGATTAGAGGAGAGAGAATGTAAAAGTTAAAAATATTTAATACTCCCTTCGTCCCGGTCCAAATGTCCCAAAATGATTCATGCACGAAAATTAAGGAAAGTGATGTAGGAAAAAGAAAAAATTTAAATATTGTGAGTATGAAAAGTGATGTAGGAAAGAGAAAGTGGGGTAGAGAATAGTTAGTGGATATTTATTGTGAGTATGACAAGTGGATCCCACAAATAAAAAAGTAATAAAAATCTTTTCTTTTTTGGGTTAGGACATTTTAAATGGGACACCCAAAAAGGAAAGTTGGGACACTTCGGCCGGAACGGAGGGAGTATGAGAGAGAATGAGTGGGAGGAATAGTAAGTTAATGATTGTTTTTTTTTTTTTTTGTAAATATGTTAACTTTATAAGGGTATAATAAATGGTTTTTTTGTAAATATATTAAATCAAAAGGGTATAAATATATTCAAAACTTGCCATTTATGGAAGAAAACCTTGAAGTGAGACGAATCAAAAAGAAAAGTAGGAACCTTGAAATGAGACGGGAGGAGTATTTTTTTTCTAGTGCAAACAATACGTTGTCAAGTTCATAACATTGATAACATTGATAAGTATTTTTAATATTATGTTAAATATATGAAAGTCCTTTTTTATTAAAAAAAAATGAATAAAAATTAATGAATTGAGTGTAATAGATGAAACAAACACAAGTATAAATTACGCTTAAAAAATAAGTTAAGAACAAAATAAAAGATAACTATTGAAAGATAATTCTTCATATTTCAAGAAAATTTACCAATAGTTAATTTTTTGTTGCAAAAGTAGTGATATTCATAAAAATATAGTGGATATGTAAAATTTATAGTGATATATGATAAAGATATACAAAATCACAATGATATACTCCCTTCATTCCACACCTACGTATATATTTTGTCATTTTGGGCGTCCCAAATCTACGTATACATTTTCTAAAATGAAAAGGAATCTTTACTATTCTCTCCACTCATTCTCTCTCCTACATTATTTTTATACTCACAACACCATTATAATTTACTATTCCCTCTACTCATTCTCTCTCCTATTTTACTTTCACACTCACAACACTTTCAATATAATACTTTCTTCTTAATTTACGTGCAAAAGTCAAAGTGTGCACCTAGGTCCGGGACGAAAGGGGTGTTATTTTTCCTATTGTAATAGTTTTCTTATTATTATAATTCATTATTTTAATAGTATTGAACAGAAAAAAGTGACGAGCTAGGCCCAGCGAGTAAAGCCCAATCATTTATCTATTATTGCCAACCACGTTTTCAGTGGGCTAGGCCCAATCATTACTAGGCCCAAGGCCCATCAGTTAGGGGTGTAAGCGGTTTAGCTCAAACCGCGGTTTGAGACCGAGCCGAGTTAAACCGTGGGGTTTAGCTCGATTTTTTTATTTGAGTGGTTTAGCTCGGTTTGAAAAAATGCCAAACCGAGCGGTTCGGTTTAGCTTGCGGTTTGAGGGTGCCGAGCCGAACCGAGCCGAGCTAAACCGTTTAGCTTTCAAACCGAGCTACGAGACCGAGCTACGAAACCGAGCTACGAGACCGAGCTACGAGACCGAGCTACGAAACCGAGCTATGAAGTCAAACCAAACCACCATAAACCATAATCCTAACCATTCTTTCCAAATCAAATTAATCCCTACCTTTAATTTATTTCAAAACCCTAAAATCTTTAATACATTACCTCTGCCTCTTGGAGAACTTTCATTATATCTCTTTTCCTTCTCTCTTCCCCTTCTCTCTCTAAAGTAGATCTCACCATCGCCGCCTCACTCACCGTCGTCGCCTCTCACCGTCGCCGCCGCTCACCGTCGCCTTCTCTCTCTTCCCCTTCTCTCTCTAAAGTAGATCTCACCGTCGCCCCCTCACTCACCGTCGCCGCCTCTCTCACCGTCGCCGCCTCTCACCGTCGCCGCCTTCTCACCGTCGAGAACAAAAGTAGAGGTATGTTGTATACACCTAACTTAGACGATACTACCCTTTTTTGTGCTAAAATTGTATCTTTACCCGAAACTTACATTTAGTGGTTTATGTGTTTTCTTCGGTACTTTGCTAGTTTAGATCATTACCAAGCAGTCTTTTGTGGCACATACTCCTAATGGAGGCATAAACCTACCCAGATTTTTGTTCTTATTCTTTTTTTGTTGTAAATTTGTTTGGTTGATTCAAACCGCGGTTCAAACCGAGCTAAACCGAGCTAAACCGATTTAGCTCAGCTCGGTTCGATTTTTTTTTTAGCTCAGCTCGGTTTGGAATTTTTCCAAACCGATACTAGCGGTTTGGCTCCTAAATTTGTCCAAACCGAGCTAAACCGAACCATTTACACCCCTACCATCAGTGATCAGTCGACCTAAGCTCATTTTCCGACCTACGAGGTTCCGACCTAGCTTGGTCTGACCTAACGATTCATATGTTATTCGGGTACGGTCCAGCCCTATCCATCAGTCAGGTCGACCTAGACCCAACAGACGACCTCGACCTACATCGTTACGTCGACCTACAGAGTCCTGACGTACTTACAATTCTTTACGTAACAAGACTCCCTACAAATCAGGAGTTATTTATGGATAAGATCTCTACCACGTATCTATTCCACAAATTAAGGGATTTCATGCAATCCTACCACAAATACAACTCTCATCAACAACTATAAATACAAGGCAACATCAACCGTTTCAAGGTAATTGCTCTTTGTTATTTTGAATACATCTTGTTCATTATAATATTTGAGCTCTCATACACCGTACTTACTCTCATGCCCGAGGGTCTTCGCCGGAGACCATTCCGCTAGTCGTGGGTTCTGTGTTTCAGGTCAAGGAGCCAAGTGATTAGTCTTGCTGATTGGACGGAGATTGATAAGCACGATTCTTGTAGCATCAGTTTGATTCCATTGCCGGGAATCGTGCGTACTTGACCTCGAAAATCCTTACAACCCTCAATCATGGTAACTTCTGATGGACACGTTTCTGAGGCCTCTGACGAACACAACGAGGGAAATACTGGTGCCAACGCGAACGCTGGAAATCGCAATGCTAACATGCCTCCTCCTCCGCTTCGTCCTCACGCTAGGGCGACACGTTCTAATAACATTGCTAATGGCAGGGGTCTTCCTGATAATAGGAGGGAGAAAAGGCCCATGGCCGACCAAGGAGTCCATCCTCCTCCAAAGCGTTCCCAAGCAGGGCGAATGGCTGCAGACGACAGACCAGGTCCCTCAACCAATCCCCTCAGCAGAAAGGAGATGCTGGTGGAGCGAGCTAGAATTCTCACAGAGTTATTGGCTATGGAGGAAGAGCCTGAGCAAGATTAAAGGAGGTCGAAGAGGGCAGCCCCCTCCCAGGTTTCTAACAGGCAGCCCGACGGAAGTGCTAGGCAAAATGGCGAACAACAGATTGTACCTCATATTCGTACCCACATTCCAGTTCCACCTGATGACTTGAGAAGTCATCTCAATACAAACAGAGAGCAGGAGGCGGAGTCAGAACTGAGGCGATAAAGGGAAGCTGAGAGAAACAGCCTGCCAGAACTGAGAGGTCGCAGTCTCACAGAGATAGGAATGGGCGCAGGTCGCCAATCAGAGAGGAAAGGCGCAGGTCGCCAGTCAGACAGGAGAGGCGCAGGTCGCCAGTTAACTCTGTAAGGTCGCCCTCTCACAGGGATAGAAGGAGCAGAGAAATAACTCCCCCTAGGAGTGACAGGCACAGAGCCAACTCGAGGAGGGAACCTCACCGTGAAGAAAGACAAAGATCCAATGACGTCTCCCATGCTAGGGACGACATGCCAGATGCTAGGGAATGGCTATAGTGGAAGAAAAAGTTTGAACAGTGGGAAGACGATAAGAAAGAGGATGTTGGAAAGGGCAAACGAAACGACTTTGCTCTTCGACCCTTGTCCAAGGAGTTGCTCGATCGTCGACCTCCTCAAGGCTTCAGGTTGCCCATCCTAGAAAAATATTCGGGTTCAACCAATGCCAAGAGTCATATACAGCATTTGGAGGCCACTATGTGTTTTGTCTCCAACGAGGACGACATGATGTGTAAGGCACTTACCAGCACTCTCACCGGGGCATCTCTTACCTGGTTTAATGGCTTAGCACCAGGTTGCATTTCGACGTGGTATTATATGAGAAAGAAATTTTTAGAGCGCTTCTCGACAGCTGGAGCTCGGAAGATGACAGTCACCGACTTGAATAACTTGGTACAGGGAAAGAACGAAAGCTCGATGAGCTATTATACCAAATTCAAGGAGATGGTCGATCAGATTGAGGAAGACCTGACGGACAGGGAGGTAATCAATTGTTTAAGAAATGGGATAGCCTCTGCAGATTTGGACTACGAGTTGACAGTCCGGACCATGACGACAAGAACTGTTCGAGAAGGCCTACAATGTGGCACTGGCTAAAGAAAGAAAGGAGAAGAAGAGTGGAAAAGGCCCCAAGTCTGAGGTCGTTGATTCTGACAAGAATGGTAAGAACAAAACTAGGGCGACTGAGAAAGTGCCCGAAGCTTTCACCCCTTTGACAGTGAGTCGTACTGAGATCCTCAACACTGTCGAGCTAGGTCCACCTGCCCCTATGAACCCAACAAATAAGTTCAAAAGGGACAACATCAAGTACTGCGACTATCACAAAGATATGGGCCACACTACGGAAGATTGTATGAGCTTGAAACGCATCATTAAAAAGTGGGTCGACACTGGGAGACTCGACATGTATGTAAAGAGACCTCAGCCGGGTGGTGGTGAGCGAGCTGCTGGTGCACAGCAAGAGCCAAGACAGCCTAGATTAAATTTGGGGGTTATTACTGAGCAAGCCAGCAACACTGCCCTAAAACACAAGATATTTCAGCTCAACAAGGCCCCTCACGTGCCACCTAGAAGCTACATCAGAGACGAGATGATCAGTTTCTATCCAGACGAGCTGGCAACTAATGCAGCGGCCAGAGAGCAAGTTCTCGTTATCCCAGGATTAATTGATGGGTGTACGATGAGCAGACTCTTGATAGACACGGGGGCCTGCAAGGATATTCTATTTTACAAGACGTTCAAGGAGATGGGACTCTCGAAGGAGCAGCTCGAACGTTATGATGGTAGATTGGAAGGCTTCACCAACCACAGGGTCGATGCCAAAGGACAGATCGAGTTGGACGTCGATATAGGCCAACATCCTTACAGGGTCATCTCCAAGGTAAAATTTATTGTCATTGATGTGAATAGTGATTATGCTTCTATTTTGGGTATACATGGCCAGGTCGCACTTGGAATGGTGGCCTCAATCCCCCCTCAACGAGTTAAGTTCCCCACGCTAGCTGGAGTCGGCTGTGTACGAAGTACAGCTCGAGAATATCTTGACCATGTCCTTCGAATGAGGAAGAAAAGGGAACTGGAAATTGAAACTGCTGAGGGGTACTTAAAGATGTCAAAATCAGTCACCACAACTTCTCGACTATCTACGATCACCTGCGTGGAAGAGGCGACCTATCGCTCACATGACGAGGTCATGAAAGAATTGACACGTCCCTCCGAAATCACCATGGTCGATTCAGACGCAGTTATGGTCTACCAAGTCTTCATAGGCGAGCTATGCCTCCAGATCGACAATAACTCGGGGGCCACCACCAGTGAGATTGCAGCTGAGCTAGATGACATGATCGTTGAGGAAGCTCCACACTTGGGGGCCGAAGAAAGATAGAGGGTTCGAGAGATCATTATAGAGACCCTACAGTTTAGAGATGGTCCGGAGCTGGAAGCTGTGGACGAGCTAGAGGCAGTGATAACAAATCCTTCTTATCCCGAGCAAAAAATTCAGATTGGAAAGCAGTTGTCAGCTGAGGAAAGAACATAGATCGTCGAGCTACTAAAGGAGAGCACTGATGTCTTTGCTTGGCGAGTAGAGGACATGAAAGGGATAAAGGAAGAGGTCGCTGTTCACAGGTTGGAAGTCAACCCGACCATGAAGTACAAAGCACAAAAACTGAGAAGCTTCGCTCGTGACAAAGAGGAGGCGATAAAACTTGAGGTACAAAAACTTTTGAGTGGAGGTATCATCAAGGAAGCTACTCATACCACCTGGCTAGCTAATGTGGTCATGGTGAAGAAATCTAATGGCAAGTGGAGGATGTGTGTCGACTTAACCAACTTAAATTTGGCCTGCCCCAAGGACAACTACCCCTTGCCTCGAATTGAAAAGCCAGTAGACTCTATAGCTGGGCACACCGCTCTGAGTTTCCTCGATGCCTATTCAGGTTATCATCAGATCAAGATGCACGAGGATGATATTGTGAAGACGGATTTCCAAGCTGCTGGGAGTATTTACTGCTACAACATGATGCCGTTCGGGTTAAAAAACGCAGGAGCGACCTACCAAAGGATGGTGAACAAGGTCTTTGCTTCACAAATTGGCCGAAACATGGAGGCCTACATCGACGATATGGTCATCAAAACAAAGGCCGGACGTCACGTGGTCGACCTAAAGGAAACGTTCGCCAATTTACGAGCAAACGACATGAAGCTTAACCCGAGCAAATGTGTATTTGGAGTAGCAGCTGGTAAATTCCTTGGTTTTATGGTGTCACAACGAGGTATTGAGGCAAATCCGGAGAAGATCAAGGCTTTGGTCGACATGCAGGAGCCCACGAGTATTAAGGAGATGCAATGACTTAATGGTAGGGTGGCAGCCCTAGGTCGCTTTATAGCCAAGTCGGTAGAAAGATCTCTCCCCTTCTTCAAATCATTAAGGGGGACGAAAAATCTTGAGTGGACGGCCGAATGTCATTCGTCATTCCAACAGCTTAAGGAGTACCTCGCCACTCCACCTTTATTGAGCAGCCCGATTGTTGGGAAAACATTGTTCGTGTATTTATCTGTGGGCGACCAATCCGTGGCTGTCGTTCTAGTTCGAGAGGAAGAGGGGCTTCAGAAGCCCGTATATTATGTTAGCAAGGCTTTATCAGATGTTGAAGGCAGATACTATAATGCGGAGAAGGTTGCTTATGCCTTGGTCGTAGCCTCCAGGAAGCTGCAAGCTTATTTTCTGGCTCATCCCATTGTTGTGTTCACTAATGCACCCCTGAGAAAGATCCTACATAAGCCGGAAAGTTCAGGTCGCTTACTCAACTAGTCAATTGCTCTCACAGAATTCAACATCGAGTATCGACCTCGAAAGGCATTGAAGGCTCAAGCCTTGGTGTAAGTGCTCCAATTTGAGCTTGTTAGTCTTTTCGTTAGAAAATTAACGAAAGTCATAACAATTACTAATATTCCTAACAATCCTAACTTTTCTAACAAAGTGAGGGTAAAATGGGCATTGTCATTTAAGGTTAAACCTCAAAAAGAATCTTAAAAAGCAAAAACAAAGGAAGAAAACCATAAATAGAAATGGCTGGAAACATAAAACTGGCTGTTAATTTGAATTTTGAAAAAGATTATTCTTCCTGTCCAAAGCCTGAAGCTGCATTTAATGAACAGTGCACGCTGCAGGGTTGATCCGCGCGGATGGGATTGTCAAATCCAGAGGGCTATAAATTGAGCCCTCCAGTCACAAAAATAAGGAGCCACAACACATTTTGCAACGAACCTCTGGCGAAATATAGAGAGAAAACAGTGAGAATTCTTCAAGAATTGTCACCATTTTCTCTCCAATCTTTCCCAACTCACATTCATCCACTCACTCTCATATTTAAGCCTTAAACACTCATACACTCAAGCCAAACACTCAAGAACACAAAGAAGATTGGTAAACCCTCCTTCTCCTAACCCTAAACTCATCCATGCATGCATCTTCAAACTACAAAATGTAGTTCTTTCATCATTTTGCTTTAGATCTAAGAAGATCACCATGGAAGACCATCTCCATGGATGATCTTCTACAAAGATCAACATTATTCTCAAAGTTTTTTTTTGTTTACTTGCAAAAGTGCACTTTCAAAACCCTAAAAAACCATTTTCAAGCACTAAATCTTGATTTCAAAGGGTAAAATCCCCCTCCCCAAGCAAATGAAATGCTTAGTCCTAATGTACCCCAAGGATGGTTTGGTATAGTTGATTCACCACTAAAATGTCTAGTGATCACTAACCAAAACCTAGGGAAATGGGGACAAGCATGGATGCAAAACCCCCTTTAAAATTACATTTTCTTTCTTGAGAAATTGCTGTCCAGTAGCAATTTTCTCAGACCTCAGTCCATGGTCTTAATTTTTGGACACAGATAAATGTGGAATTTGGTATTGACTACAAAACACTTTTTGTAGCCAACATCCAGACTGTGGCGCCCCCAAAAATGTGTGTGCCTGATATGTTTGATATGATTTGATTAGTGCTACTCATATCACCAAGATGCATCTTCTTTTCGGAAGCTCATCCTATAAGGACTCCAAGGTTAAGCGTGCTTGACACGGGGAAATTCTAGGATGGGTGACCCACTGGGAAGTTTCGGTGAGCACGTAAGTGAGGACAACACGTGCCGGAAAGACTTTGTGGTGGTTTGTGGGGATAGTCCGTCAAATCGATAGCGTTCGACCCGGTCTTCGGGCTCGGGCGTTACAAATGGTATCGAGCGGGACCCGGCGGAAGTGTGGAGCAAAGTGCGTGCGGAACAAAGTGCACACCGCGGAGTCGGTAGGAGTCACCTCTTGGATCCGTATGAGCCCCTCTTGGATCCACACTGCCCGGTTTCAAGTAGGCTGCCGGGACTAGCAAGGATCCTGCGGGGGAGATTGTGGCGCCCCCAAAAATGTGTGTGCCTAATATGTTTGATATGATTTGATTAGTGCTACTCATATCACCAAGATGCATCTTCTTTTCGGAAGCTCATCCTATAAGGACTCCAAGGTTAAGCGTGCTTGACCTGGGGAAATTCTACGATGGGTGACCCACTGGGAAGTTTCTCAGTGAGCACGTAAGTGAGGACAACACGTGCTGGAAAGACTTGTGGTGGTTTGTGGGGATAGTCCGTCAAATCTGATAGCGTTCCGACCCGGTCTTCGGGCTCGGGGCGTTACACAGACCTTTCCATACATATTTTTATCTTATTTTTTGGGTGAGTAAAACCCCTCTTTTCAAATTTTCTTTCAGAGGCTAGTTCATCAGCTTCTGGAAATCCAGATCTCATATCTGAGATTTCCAGAAGGTTTTGACCCCTCAAATCTTCTCCAAAATGGAAAATTCTTTCACACAAAGCTTATTTAAGGAGTCTAGAGAAACTTTCATTTTCTGAGTTTATCCAGATTATGAAGTTTTAGGACCCTTGAATACATTTCAAAATCAGGTGTCTGCTGCCTTTTTCTTCTGGCAGAAGTGACTTCTCAACTTCAAAAGGTTTTTTGAGTACCAAATCTCAAACCAAAAATTCTCCAAAAAATCATGGGATCAGTTTAAAGTCTTAAAAAGAGATCCCAATTTTTACTTTTCTCAGTTTCGAATTATTTTGGTCAACACACACACACACACACACAACAAAAGGATTTCAAATGTTTGGAAGACTCGCTTTGCGAGGCGCGTCGGGTGCACACTAACGTCCTTCCCGACGCGTAACATGACCTCCGAACCTAAATCTCTGATCTCGGGCTTTTTTTTTAAAGTTTTGGCCCTCAAAATTAAAATGGCGTGGCGACTCCGTTTTTTCTTCCGGGTTTTATTTGGTTTTCAAATAAACGAAAAACCGAATTTTTCACCGCGGAAATTTTGGCGACATTCATCACAGTGGCGACTCCGCTGGGGACAAACAAGTTCTATCTTTTCAAAAAAAAAAGAAAAACTTTTGAGGGTCAAGCTTCCGTCTCAACATTTGAAAATCCTTTGTTTTGTGTGTGTTGATTTTTGCACAGTTTTCGTGTTTGTTTTTGGCCGCCTCGGGAAAAGTCAAAATATTGACTGTCGGAAATAAAGTCCCTAATCGTCGGAATTTTTGTGCTTATGTGCTTATGTGTTCATAAAATTTTCAAAAAAAAATTTCAAAAAAAAAATCATGCATCATGTCTTTTAAAACACATAAAAAAATTTCTATTTTACTCAGAAAAGGAAGATAGACTGCTTGCACACTACGCGCACGTTGACCGTACACTGCACACTACGTCCTTAACCCGGGGAAATCCTTGTCGCGGTCCGTTTGGTCTTATTACGCCTCTCGGATGAGCACAGGACTACCCAAACATCCCATGGAGCCTCGTGTCGACCATGCACTTGTCCGTGACACACTTTGTCCGAGACCCGGTTGGTTTTTAGTCTGGTCTGTGTCATGCCCTGTCTGTGTATAGACCTTTCCTTTCAAGCCTTGTCGGCATACCGACTCAATATCTTTCGGGTCCCTAATCAGTCGAAGCTCTGCCGGTTTTCCGCCGCAGACTTTGACCAAGATATTGACCGGCGCCTTGACTTCGGCTCTGACTGGCACAAATTATACACCGACTCCCAGCATGACACTGAGTCATCAAGGATTAACGATTGTTCCATGCCTAATTACGGCCTAACTGACGACGAGTCAAGATCAATAGCGGACATTTATCAGTCCAAATCATGCCGACTTTTTGTCGAGCCCTCGGACACGATCTTGACTTCGACGTCAGCTTTGTCCGTAATTTACATCGAATGCTCGTTAAGACTCGATTACCCGCCAGACTTTTAGGATCGTTTTTCTTTTCGGTCGGTGGGACCCGCTTGCCCTATAGGACCCTCGCCCGGGGCTGTCCACCCTGGGAGGTCGAAATACAGGTGGAATACGAGGGGCTTATAGACGTAGTGACGGGGCCCACTGATCCAGGAATCAGAGTAGTTCGAAAAAAAAGAGCAATCTTTTCCAACCGATTAGGTTAATAAAGCGTGTTTTAAGTAAACATGAACAAATAATTGCATGTTGCATGAGCCTTGAGCCCAAACACCTACCCTCCTTCAAATCCAGCCATCTGAACCCTCGTGTCTTTCCCCCACAGCTCCGCATAAAGCTTGGTTTCGGGCACCGGGTCACCGCTTAATCAGTTGGGAAGAGTCAAGTGCATCGTCAGCTTCACCGTCCTTTCCGACTCCGGGTTTCAGAATGTCTGCATCAGCTGGTAACGATGGGGACAACGTCACTCCGCCTCCCCGGACTCCTCGCGTAACCACAAGTGGAATCGGTTAGCGTATCGTATGAGAGTGCGACAGGAAGCACAGCTGAACAGCCTTATGGAGGCTATCAAAAGCCATGGTCTGGCCGCCAGCCTCAACCCCGATGGCACCTTCACCGTGGAAGAAGAGGATGACCCCAATCCCAATCTCGGTCGCCCCGATTACTCCAGGATGCCACCACCAACCTCTTTCGGTGCTACCAGAACCCATGTTTCCCGGTCTCAGGGTCAGACCACTGGATCCACACAACCTGATGGGACGAACCAGTTCGCAGTTCCTCAGTGGGGACAGAATCAGTACGGAATGTCTTCTCACGGTTGGGGATACCTCGGAATGCCACAGCAAATTGGGACCCATCCTCAGTTTGGGACCGATCAATCCGGACCTTCACAGCAACAGCTACAGTTCGAAATGCCGCCACGGTCGGGTTCTGGGCCGCAGTCAGGAATCCCTCCTCAGAATGCCTCCATCCCAGTTTCATCCGAATCACCAGGACCACAGTATCCCCCCGGTTACACTCCTTCACCACAGGCAGCCATGCAATTCAACAATCCGGGACAGCAGCCCGCACTCAAGCCTACATATGGGCCTTACTCCGGAAAACCAAGTTACCCAGCTACATTGGGGTTGCCTTCACCCTCTCTACCGGTTGAAAATCAACAACAAGCCGCAAGGTTCTATCCTTTTGTTCAGGGTCCTACTCAAGCTCCTCAGGGTAATACGGGCCAGGGACAGGTTTTCACCTATGTCCCCGGAACAGCCGTTCCCTCCACCAGTTTGCCGCCAACAGTGGCTCCTCTCTCTGGCTCAGTCGCTGGTTTGAATGCCATGGTTCCACCACAAGACCCCCATCTGGCTTGGTTCATGGAACAGCATAAGGAAATGAAAGCGCAGATCGCCGACCGATCGCTAAGTTCGCCTTTCCGGCCTACAGATCCTGACTCCATTGTTCCCCTGCCTCACAAATTCGTGATGCCTAATCTGGATCTCTTTGACGGGACTGCATGCCCGAAAACCCATTTGGACACATATACCTTGGCGATGAAGGCCAAAGGGTGCACCAATCAGCAGTTGGCTGATTATTTCAGTCTGTCTTTGAAGTCCAGTGCTCTAAAGTGGTTCTTCCGTTTGAAACCCGAGGCCAGGGCTACATGGGACCAGATCACCAATGCCTTCACGGAAAAGTACAAAGCTAACTTGGAGTGGGAAACAAACAGAGTTGATCTGCAGACAACCGTACAGCGTCCCGATGAAAATGTTGGGGACTTCTACAGACGGTGGAATCTGAAACTCAGCGAGATGGCCATCCCTCCCTCTGAAGAGGAACAGTTGGATATCTTCCAGTCGTGCCTAAAACCGCATCTGAGAGCTTCCCTCAGTCACTTCCCCTACTCTGACTTGCGTGCTATGGTTAACTCCGCGGCTAAGTTTGAAAAGGCTCACAATCAACAGCCGGTCGCTGCACCTGCTTACCGATATCGGGCTCCTACCTCAAACACAGCTCCCGCCCCTGCTAGAGGCAAAGAGGTAATTAATTACACGGGACAGGAATGTAATAATGCAACTCCCTTTGTTCCCAGAAAACCGGCTGAGCCCAAACCCCGAGTCATGAACCTCGAAAATTTCGGGATGCCCCTGAACGACATCTTTAGGGGACTAGTGAAGGAAGGCTTGCTGCGGCCTTTGGAGAATTTCCGACCCAGGAATCCGGATGCCCCCGTGGATACTTCAAAGTATTGTGCTTTTCATCAATCCCACGGACATCTGACCGATAACTGCTTTACTCTGAAGAAGGCAATCCAAAGTCTGATAGAACAAGGAAGGTTGGAGTGCCCCGAAGGACCTAATGTAGTCAAGAATCCTCTTCCAAGGAACCATAACCAGGTGAATATGATCGAATCGCAACCATCACTTTCGGGAATGGGGGCATATGACAGTTTCTGCGGCTGCACGCACCCATATTCCCCTAACAGATTTGACCGTCGCTCTCTCTCAGCCGATATCCCCGTAGTATGGGAAGATGACTCTGATGACAGCGATGACGATGATGAAGAGAGCGAAGAGTCGACTGAGGCCCCAGATCCGGAATCAATCTGGAACAATCATGCCAGAAATGAGCCCACGGGAGCAAGGCACGATGGTTGGTTGTCACCAAGCGACAGTGGAGGACCGCCAGAAAATGCGGATCAGATACCGATGGAGACAGACCCCTACGAAGTGTCACTCGTAAGATGCGTTTGTGGCCAATGCCCGGACATCTCAGACGATGAAGGACGACAAAGCCCACGCCCAGATCCATACGCATCCAAGGTCTTAGAGCACAATGTTCCATACAAGAAACTAGTAGGCGAATGGAAAAAGTTTATTGAGGCCCTGGTCGAAAAAGCAGGTTTCCAGCAACCTGATGACAATGAATTCGTAAACGTCATCGGATCTTTTTCTCCCTTCCCGAAGACAGACGGTATCACCACTATCAGGGTCACGGCCGAGCCGCTCGAATACAGCGAATGCATGGAATCACTAAAGAGGGTCATTGATCTAAATGTCTCCCCAGTCGCCTACATACCCATGGACCCACATGACGCCTTCTTAATTGTTTCGGTACCCGACAGTGGACCCCGGGCACTCCTCATTTGGACCCAGATCTACCGAGCCGTTGCGTCAGACTACGGAAGTGAGCGTTGCCTATCCTTTACTTGTGGCTGCCCTACTTGCAAGGGCGAAAGGAAGAAAATGTATGACGAAATGGAGGCTAATAGCCGTAAGACCGGGGGTGAAACCGGTAAACCGCCGAGCCCTGACAGTAGCAGCTCCTGTTGCATGATAACTATGAGCCAGAAATCGGAAGACGCCCTAGCACTGTGGGCCACCCAAGGCACAAGGGCACAACCCCAGACTCAGAAGCCTGTAACTTGGGAAGCAGTTATAAGGGCCGCCCAGGAAGGGGCCAGTACAGCTCAAGCTCAGCCCCTCACCGTTGCCAGACTTCGCCAGAATCAGTGGCCAATAGCCAAACAGGCTCCCCCGTTAACATTGGCAGCCTTGAAGAAATCCAGCCAAGAAACAACTGAGGAGGAGGTTAATCTGTTGACCCGATCCGGGCAAATTTTCCAAGAGAATCCCAAGGCAGATAAGAAGGCCACAGAGCAGGCACAGAAAGAAGATCGCCGCCCCTATGCTAAGACAGCCGAAACTCCAGACCCCGAGAAAGAGGATCCCGTGCTCACTCAGTTGAAGCAGACACAGGCCCACATCTCCCTCTGGTCTCTACTCACTTTGTCCTATCCCCATAAGCTGAAGCTGGAAGAAAGCCTGGCTCGCACTCTAGTGCCTATTGATGCTACTCCCGATGACGTGGTACAGTTGATTGGAAACATCCACCACGGGAACATAATCACTTTTACAGACCTTGATCTCCCCCAATTTGGAGCCGGTCACAATGAGCCCCTCTTCATCACAGTCCAGTTGGATGAGCGACGCCTCCCTCGAGTTTTGGTGGACAATGGGTCCGGAATGAATATCCTCCCGGCAAAGATCATGAGCCTGCTTGACATCAAGACTACAGATTTGAAGCCTTCTTCCCTCACAGTCAAGGCTTATGACTCGACATCCCGAGCAGTCCTCGGAGTTGCTACTTTGGACCTCTGGTTCGGCAAGAAATTGATACCTGTGGAATTCCAAGTCATCGATATCCCGATCACCTTTAATGCCCTGTTGGGAAGGCCTTGGCTGCATCAAGTCAAAGGGGTTGCTTCAAGTCTCCATCAGTGTGTGAAGTTTCTCTCAGACGGAGATCTAACAACCATTTACGGAGATCTAGTCACTTTAGAGGGCACAGATACGGGTGGAATACCCATTCTGGAAATCAAACATGATGAGGACGGCCTCATGCTGACAGGTTTCACAGTCGAGCCTCCCAAAGCCCAAGTGTGCGCCGTTGATCTGACAGCCACTCGGGATAAAATCCCTCCGGTCTTCAAAATGATGAGAAGGATGAGCTACCTGCCTGGCTTAGGTCTGGGTAAGCGCCAACAAGGAATCCACAAACCCATCGAGGTAAAAGGGCAGAAAAATCGCCATGGCCTGGGATATGAATCGACTTCGGGAAAAATTGCAAAAGGAAAAGAAATTGACATGCAGAAGAAGGAAGCTATCACGGGAAGGACCCCCATCAGCGGTCTCGACTCCCTCCCTTTCAGTCCTAATTTGGCCGACTATTTTGTGAAAGGTCCCACACAGCTGGGTCACATCATAATCGAAGAGCCCACTCCTACAGATGAGTGGCCAAGGCTACAGGATAGTCTCAACAAGGTCCGGGGAACCAAGGCTAACCCGGTCCGTAGGATGTTCTTGGACCTACCTAAGATACCTGGGGCTACCACTACCATGAAGAGTGAGTATACCTTCAGAGGCGTGCCTGACCTAGTGGAACAGTTCGAGAAACTCACTACCACAACTCCGATCGTCCAGGAAGACCCGAAGCCTGAGTTTGAATTGGCAGTACCAAAAGCTAAGGCCGCAGAATTCCCCTCAGATGATTGGGATGGTCTGGTTATGCAGCAATTGTTCGAAGAAGAGGTTCAGGTACCAGACCTGATCGATTTCGGCTCGGTCAAAGAGGTGATAGCCGTGATTGAGAAAGAAAGGCAGGAACAGCATGGTTCCCGAGTCGTGAAGCCACCGACAGCAAAGCCGATAAAGAATTGGGAAACTCTCTCAGGCCCTTCCGTGACCAAGGAGGAAATGATCACCAAACTTGGACTGGTCCCCCGTCCCTTTGTGTCAATCTAGGAAAAATCCTCCCAGTCTCTCATTGTCAAGGTCAAGTCTCTAGGGTCGTCCGATGGCCTTACGCCTGAAGACTACAAGTCCGTAGCCAACGTTGTAGTCCCTTTTCGTTTTCAATGAAATGATGAATCTTTCTGAGTATCCCTTGATTGTCACTTTAACTCATAATCAAATAACAAAAAAAAACTTTAAAAAAAAAACATTCGTATGGTTAAAGAAGCAGACACATTAAATAAAAAAAAATCAAAAAAAAAAATAATCAAATCAAAAAAAAAAAAATCTCTTTAAGCAGGTTGTCCGGAAGGAGGAAAATCGAGCCCAAGCTGCCGAGGAAATTTTTGACGAGTGTGAATTTGGGAACAGCGGAAGAGCCTAAAGAGACGCAGAGCAGTAGCCCTCTTCATCAAAGAAAATATCATATGCAGATACGGTTTGCCAACCGAAATCATCTCAGATAATGGATCCCACTTCGAAGGGGAATGCGAAAGGCTGCTGGCGGAATTCAGAATAACCCGTCACAAGTCATCTCCCTATAGGCCCCAAACCAACGGAGCCGTCGAAGCAGCAAACAAGACTCTGGAAAACATCATCCGAAAAACGGCCGTCCAAGGCAGAGATTGGCCCGAGAAGCTACACCTGGCACTCTGGGGCTACAGAACATCAGTCAGAACTGCAACAGGGGAGACACCGTTTGCCCTCACCTACGGGATGGAAGCCGTGCTCCCAATCGAATTGGAAACCCCCTCACTCCGTGTGCTGCTCGAAAGCCAAATCAACGAGGTCGAATGGCTCCAAAGTCGCCATGATGAATTGGCTCTGCTAGATGAACGCCGATTAAAGGCCATGGAACACATCCGAGCTTACCAAGGAAGAATGGCCAGAGCCTTCAACAAAAAAGTGAAACATCGGGAAATCCGAGAAGGCGATATCGTTTTGAAAGAAAAGCCCCCAGTCCGCATCAACCCGCTTGGAAAATGGGAGCCAGTCTGGGTCGGACCATATGTCGTCCAGAAGATCTTCTCCGGAGGAGCCATGCAGCTCGCAGACCTCGACGGAAATCCTTTTGTACACCCAGTGAATGGTGACAAGCTGCGCAGATACTACGCGTAAAACAAAGTCCAAAAAAAAGAAAAGTGCTAAAAGAGTAATACCCAACTAGGTTGAAAAACCCGAAAAGGGCGACTTAGGTAAAAAAAAACAGGGTTGCACTAAAAAAAAAAAAAAAAAAAAAGAACAACAAAAAAAAACAAAAAAGAGTGCTAAAAGAGTACTACCCAACTAGGTTGAAAAACCCGAAAAGGGCGACTTAGGTAAAAAACAGGGTTGCACCAAAAAACAAAAAAACAAAAAAAAAAGAGTTCACCAGCTTGAACTACGAAGACCTGAGCTTCTCAAAATGAGGGGAACGTAGGCAGCCGGAAACGGTTCGGTCTAAAAAACAAATAAAAGACATACTTTGCCGTCAACAAATCAATCAGACCATGAAAGCGTCTCGAAAAACTTTAAAGCAATTCACAATATTCATTACAAGTTAAAAACTCTTTGATGAGTCTAAGCCCGGTTCATTCCTACAACTGGCAACCTGCTAAAAGAAGCTAAGATGCATAATCAAACTAATGTGTCTGCTAAGACAAGAAAGGGATACTCGGAAAGACTCAGAGTCACTCTAAACCGCTTGTACTGGCATCCCCTCTCTTCTTCCCCCTTCGGGTCTTCTTCTTCTGAACAGGAAAGATGTCGGTATTCCTCCTGCCAAGCTCTGGTATAGGGACGGGATCTATCAAACCAGCATCTGTCAGGGCCTTAGTAGCCCTAGCGTCATCCCTCATCTCCTGTAACCTAGCCGGTAACATAGGAGTCCTCCTCTCCTGTCTCTTGACATACGCCTCATAGTCGGTCACAGCGTCTCCGCTCCTGTCGTGAGGATTGGCCCTCGCCTCGGCCCTCCTCCTCTCTAAAACCGTCAGGTCCTCCGCACCCACAATGGCCTCACGCCGTCTCAAAATAGCCATCTGAGTCTCCCCCAAATGCCTCTCGTACCAATCCAAGTACCAAGTGGTCAGGAACACTGGTCTCGGACGCCTGAGGATAACCCGAGAGGGAAAGGCATCATACCTCCATGCTCGGGACAGAAATGGAAACACCGAAGGGTCATCCATATGAAAGGAAGCCACCACCCTGGTGGCTATATCATCAACGCCCTCCAAAGGAACCTGCTCCAAGCCAAACTGCCTAAGGACCAGAGCCGGAATGTAGAAACTGGACTGAGAAAGCCCCGGAAGCATAACCACATGGGACCCGTCCTGAAGCACTCTGCGAGTCTCCACCCGCCAATGAGGCACCGACCATCTGATGTCTTCAGTCTGGCGACCCGCCATCCAACGCTCCCATGAGCCCTGATCATCAAAATCCACATCAACACCTCTCCTGGCAAAAGTCCAAGGTCTGATCATATCAGAGGTTTCCCGAAAAACCCCCAGACGCTCCATCAGCCACAGGGTCAAGAGAAACGGGCTGCCCCCGTGCATATACCGCCGCCCAGTAGCCAATCTGTCGAGAGCATGAAAAGTCTCTCCCAAGATCAAAGGAACGACATCTCTGCCAAGGCGACAGTGAACAACAACATCTAGCAGAGATCGATGACAGATCCCAAAAGAATAGACCATGAACAGGGTGCCAAACATGCAAAGTGCAAGAGCATCCCAATAGGCATCATCCAAGCCTAGGCCCCTAAATCTGTCGGGAAGACCGGAAATATCGAAATGATCGGGACCGCGGATCATACCTCGTGCTTCCCCCGGGGAAAGATGAAGGAGGTTGCACAACTTGTCAACAAAAGGAGCTCCTCCGGGCAAAGGAATTGCTATCTCCTCCACCTCCGGACCACCAAGCAAGGCCCGAAATTCTTCGACGGTCGGGACCATTTCGTTGTAGGAAAGGCAAAAGACATGCCTCCTAGTGTCCCAAAATGAGGAAGAAGCCCTCAAAAGACCATAGTCCGGAATCAATTCCTTGAGAGACCACAAGCATTTCACCTTGTACCGTTCTTCAAAGAAAGACTTCCTCTCATGCATAATCTCCCGAGACCAATCCTTGAATTTGTTGAAAAATGACATTTAGGATTCTTGGGACAATTTTGATGGAGCTTTCCTAAGGTTCTCCATGGATTTTATCTCTTCCTCCCCGAAAATGGCTGTTTGGACTGAAGGTTGAGGAAGATATTTGAATTTGAAATAAAGCAAAACCAGATCTGAAGCAAAATTAAAGGACAGTGTCAGATGCAGTCCCTATCCGCGCGGACATGTTTGTTCCCCATCAGAAAAAGTCTGCAACAGTCCAAACTGCTGAACCAAAGAGGAATATTTCGTCCCGGTTGCTCGAAACCTATGCAAAAACCTCCCCAAACCCGTCCATATACCAAACACTAACACCCTTGCCAAAAAACCAAGGCTCATGCAACACTGCATTCATACTGCATTGTATTCATAAAATAAAATCCCAAATTATTACATTCCAAAAAAAGAGTGTGCATAAAAAAAAAAACAAATAAACATCAGTAATCCTAAATTATTACATCCCAAAAAAAAAAGGGAAAAGAAGAAAAGAGCAAAAAAAAATGTGTGCATAAGCTGTACAAGTCTCAAATCTCAAATCTCAGAAAATCAGTCGGAGTCCCTAGCGCCCGACGTCTGCCCCCAATCCCTCTTGCGGCTCGGGCCCGCCTCATCAGGAGCCCTGAAGATCTCGGGCTCAGAATCGTCCTCGTCTCCAGAAGGAGGCTCGTCAGGACCAACCGGCACGCTCTGATAGGGCAAGCCAAGATCTGCAAAGAAATCATATCCGAAGGTGAAGGCGTCGGACTCCTGGACGTACGAAGATGACCCGCCATGCTGCCAGACGTGCCCCTGCCCATATGGATCCCCGAGAATGACGTGATCCGAAGGTAGCACCGCGCGGGGATCTAAAAGAGGAGAAAGAGGAGTCTCAGAAGAAGTCTCCGAAGGAATAGGGGAAGCCTCCCGTCTGACAGGTGCCGGCTGTGGTCGCCTCGCTCTAGCCTGAGGAGATCCGCAAGCGACCATCCTCCGAATGAATCTCTTAGCCCCGATCACTTGCTTCGTCAACTTCTCGACGACCACCTCCGAAAACTGCACAAAAGCAAAAGCGTCAAAAAAGGAAGTGATGCTAAAAATGATAAAGCAAAAGGAAGAAAGAAGAAGCAGAGGCAGAAAAGCCATACCTTCATACCCGGACGAGGCCGGAAAGCTCGTGGAAGCCGCTCAGGCTGAGGAATCTCCACCCTCAATCTAATCCCATCCTGAACATATGAGAAGTTCGTCCGAGGATATCGCGGGATCCCTACCCCCTCTCTGTGATGGACCTGGGGCGTCTTCAGCCTCCTCAAGACGAATGTCGCATATGGCTCAATCGTCACGAAATCCGAGAAGTGCTGGCCGGCCCGGTAATCATCCCAGGTCACGGACCGGTCACTCGGATGCATCATATCGGCAGGAGGCTCCACCGGTGTCAACAAAGGCGAATTCACGCCATGCTGACGTGTCACTCTCTCCCCCAGATAGTAGACATCACAAGTCAGGCCCCTCAGAATCCTCCGCTGCACAGTCCAAATCTCAGCTGCGCCACCTCAAAGCGGTCCCAGGGATAGAATATCATCCCCTCATCTGTATCAGCCCTCGTCAAAGGAACGCAGTCCGCATATCTGAGAGTAGTACGCCCCCTAGAGCCTATCTTCTCCCGGGCATGCTTGGACCAGGAGCGCATGGCCGGATATGCCCCGACGTACTCCTCCGGCTGCCGCCACAGCGTGACATGGAAAAACTCCAGCGCCCATACCTGCGAAAGGTAAAGATCAAATCAATCCAGTGCGAAAGAAAAGTGCGTACTCAAGAAAAGAGGGAAAGCAAAAAGAAAGCTTATACCTCCAGAGCAAACTCGAAGCAGTACAAGGAGCTCACAGCCTTCCGGCTGTATCTATCGAGAGCAAAATAAAGCTCAGCCAGCCCGGCCTCTCCCCAGGAGACATCTCCAACCGTCTCCATGTCTTCCAAGGACCTCAACAAGGCAAAGACTGCCGTCCCCTCAGCATGGCCAAAGAGCGTGCTCGAGAAAGCAAACCACAAAAAGGCCCTAGCAATCTGCTCGGCGCTAACCCTCTCCTCCTCAGCCTCGTAGCTCACGATAGTCTCCACAATCTTCCCGTAAACCACGGCATACTCCATCCCCATCCCCTTTTTAGGAATAGGGGAAAATCCCAGAAGAGCCTGCAGGTCCGCATCGCTGTAGCCATCTCGCCACTCAATGCTGCGTCCATTGAAGGACAAACCTGTGATCGCAGCGTAGTCAGAAGGCGTAACCGTAGCCTCCCCCCAGAAGAAGTGGAACGTGTGGGTCGCATCCCACCAATGCTGCGCCAGAGCAAACATCAAGCCCTTGCTCTTAGGGAACTTGACCAGTCCCCTCAAGCACTCAACGAACTCCCAAAGCCCCGTCTCAACAACAATCTGTCTCGGACTCGGCAAAGCTCCTCGGCCCACATCCGGAAGCCGATCCCACAGGTCAACTACGGACTCCACTGATCCTCGAGTCTTCATCTTGTTCAGCTGCTCCGTCACAAAATGATTTCCGCCCTGCAACAAAAAAAAAAAGAAAATGTCAAAAAAAAATTTTACATTTGCATTTGCATAAAAAAAAAAAAGAGAAGCATATACATACACATGCATTTTGAAAAAAAATTCGGCAGCATAACGGCATGCAATGGACATAGCCCCATTTTTCTCACAGAAAAGACAGTTTTCAGCAAATCCCATTCATTCATACATCCATACAAAGAGTAGACGGAAATAAAAACTCCATCCCATTTTCAAAAAAAAATGCATACATGCATATCATCCATCTTATATACATTCAACGGGAGGAAAAATCCGTCCCACTTTTCAAAAAAAAAAAGAATCATAATCATACATTCATATCATCATCATCTCATGTTGGCAAAATGCCCATTCTTTTCAAACAAAATGCATACATTGCATCACAATTTTCATTCACAATATTTCAAAAAAAAAATGTGGCGAAAATGCCAATTCTTTTCCCAAGCAAAATGCACGTTTTGGGACACCCACAAATTCATTGCAACATGCAAATCAAAAAAAAAAATCATCACAATTTTCGAATTTTCACATGCAATTTTCGGATACAAAAAAAAAAAAAAATATGGCGAAAATGCCAATTCTTTTCAAGCAAAATGCACATTTTGGGACACCCACAAATTCATTACAACATGCATAACATCAAAATCAAAATCCAAGACAATGAACATTGCACATTTTCAAAAAAAAATCACCCAAAAATCAATGTCAAGCAAAAATCGACAAGAGGATCAAAAGGATTCGAAGTATACCGTTTCGAGATGCGGATCCGAAGCCCAATGTTGCCAAGCATCGGGGTAATGCTCCTCCACAACTGATTGCGAAAGATTGTAATGCCTCCTCATTCGGACGAGCTCCAATCGCCTCTCCGCTATCGGGCCACGTCCTTGGCCTTGAAAAGCGCCTTCCCCGTGTTCCATTGCTCAAAAAATCGAAGAAATCGGAAGATTTTTGAAGCTCTCTGGCCTTCAATGGAGTTTCTCCTCGGTTCTCTCTCTCTCTCCCTCGTAAGTGCAGAAAAAATTGAAAAGACTGAGGAAGAAGAAGAAAAGGGCGTTGGCCCTCATTAATACCCCTGACTTTCAGGTCCCCTCCGCGCGGACAGGATTGCAAGGGTCAAAATGACCCTTTTGCCCTTTAAAATTTCAGGACTCTGCAGTTTAGTCCCAAACTTGGCAAAGTTAACCAAAGTTAACTAAAGTCATCCCCTTTTCAAGGAAAATTTATCCCCGGCAGTAAAACGTAAGACCGAGTGCCCCGAGAAAGATAACGGAATCCCGTATCTTTCATCAAAATCATTTCCCGGCCGTTAAACGTAAGACCGAGTGCCCCGAGAAAGATAACGGGATCCCGTATCTTTCATCAAAATCCTCCCCGACAGTAAAACGTAAGACCGAGTGCCCCGAGAAAGATAACGGAATCCCGTATCTTTCATCAAAATCATCCCCGGCAGTAAAACGTAAGACCGAGTACCCCGAGAAAGATAACGGGATCCCGTATCTTTCATCAAAATCCTCCCCGGCAGTAAAACGTAAGACCGAGTGCCCCGAGAAAGATAACGGGATCCCGTATCTTTCATCAAAATCATCCCCGGCAGTAAAACGTAAGACCGAGTGCCCCGAGAAAGATAACGGAATCCCGTATCTTTCATCAAAATCATCCCCGGCAGTAAAACGTAAGACCGAGTACCCCGAGAAAGATAACGGAATCCCGTATCTTTCATCAAAATCCTTCCCTAAGCAAAGAAACGTAAGACCGAGTGCACCGAGAAAGATAACGAGATCCCGTATCTTTCATCAAAATCATCCCCGACAGTTAAACGTAAGACCGAGTGCCCCGAGAAAGATAACGGAATCCCGTATCTTTCATCAAAATCATCCCCGGCAGTTAAACGTAAGACCGAGTGCCCCGAGAAAGATAACGGAATCCCGTATCTTTCATCAAAATCATTTCCCGGCCGTTAAACGTAAGATCGAGTGCCCCAAGAAAGATAACAGAATCCCGTATCTTTCATCAAAATTTATCCCCGGCAGTTAAACGTAAGACCGAGTGCCCCGAGAAAGATAACGGAATCCCGTATCTTTCATCAAAATTTATCCCCGGCAGTAAAACGTAAGACCGAGTGCCCCGAGAAAGATAACGGAATCCCGTATCTTTCATCAAAATCATCCCCGGCAGTAAAACGTAAGACCGAGTACCCCGAGAAAGATAACGGGATCCCGTATCTTTCATCAAAATCCTCCCCGGCAGTAAAACGTAAGACCGAGTGCCCCGAGAAAGATAACGGGATCCCGTATCTTTCATCAAAATCATCCCCGGCAGTTAAACGTAAGACCGAGTGCCCCGAGAAAGATAACGGAATCCCGTATCTTTCATCAAAATCATCCCCGGCAGTAAAACGTAAGACCGATTTCCCCGACGAATACGTCAGATTTTCCCCAGCGAGGCTATCAAAATCCCCATCAAAATTAACGGAATCCCAAAAGCCAACGGAATCGCGAGTAGATTTCGAACTACGACCGGCTTGATTCCCACTAGGGATACGTAGGTAGCCTATCATTAGGTCCAGCCACTCGACCAAAATGGTCATCCTTTCCTCGGAAGCAGACGTAAGACCGATCCTTTCAAGCAGAGTCCATCGGAGGACCATCTATCCCCGCTCATCAGGTTCGAGGCACCTAAAACGCCATCTCCAAGGTTCGAGGCACCTAAAAAGCCATCTCCAAGGTTCGAGGCACCTAAAACGCCATCTCCAAGGTTCGAGGCACCTAAAACGCCATCATCAAGGTTCGAGGCACCTAAGACGCCATCACGCACAACACTAGGAGAGCGATAAATCGCAATTATCCCCAGCAGAGCGGATATACAATTTCAGCCATCAGACCGAAAATGGTCACTCCTATCCCCAGCAAAGCGGATAGCACTCGGACCAAAAATGGTCATTTCCTATCCCCAGCAGAGCGGATAGTCCTCCGAACAAAAATGGTCACCCTTATTCCCAGCAGAGTTTCTTTCCAGCAACCTACTGCAGAACTCGCTCATCAGGTCCGAGGCACCTAAAACGCCATCATCCCCAGGGTCAAAGACCCGAACTACGGCCGGCTTGATTCCCACTCGGGATACATAGGTAGCCTATTAAATGGGTTCAGCCACTCGATCACTTGATCATCCTGCCAAATATGGAGCCTTACTCTTATCGACGACCCCGCTTCCTTCGAAAGCGCCGTCGCCGAGGGGCTACTGTAAGTGCTCCAATTTGAGCTTGTTAGTCTTTTCGTTAGAAAATTAACGAAAGTCATAACAATTACTAACATTCCTAACAATCCTAACTTTTCTAACAAAGTGAGGGTAAAATGGGCATTGTCATTTAAGGTTAAACCTCAAAAAGAATCTTAAAAAGCAAAAACAAAGGAAGAAAACCATAAATAGAAATGGCTGGAAACATAAACTGGCTGTTAATTTGAATTTTGAAAAAGATTATTCTTCCTGTCCAAAGCCTGAAGCTGCAATTAATGAACAGTGCACGCTGCAGGGTTGATCCGCGCGGATGGGATTGTCAAATCCAGAGGGCTATAAATTGAGCCCTCCAGTCACAAAAATAAGGAGCCACAACACATTTTGCAACGAACCTCTGGCGAAATATAGAGAGAAAACAGTGAGAATTCTTCAAGAATTGTCACCATTTTCTCTCCAATCTTTCCCAACTCACATTCATCCACTCACTCTCATATTTAAGCCTTAAACACTCATACACTCAAGCCAAACACTCAAGAACACAAAGAAGATTGGTAAACCCTCCTTCTCCTAACCCTAAACTCATCCATGCATGCATCTTCAAACTACAAAATGTAGTTCTTTCATCATTTTGCTTTAGATCTAAGAAGATCACCATGGAAGACCATCTCCATGGATGATCTTCTACAAAGATCAACATTATTCTCAAAGTTTTTTTTTGTTTACTTGCAAAAGTGCACTTTCAAAACCCTAAAAAACCATTTTCAAGCACTAAATCTTGATTTCAAAGGGTAAAATCCCCCTCCCCAAGCAAATGAAATGCTTAGTCCTAATGTACCCCAAGGATGGTTTGGTATAGTTGATTCACCACTAAAATGTCTAGTGATCACTAACCAAAACCTAGGGAAATGGGGACAAGCATGGATGCAAAACCCCCTTTAAAATTACATTTTCTTTCTTGAGAAATTGCTGTCCAGTAGCAATTTTCTCAGACCTCAGTCCATGGTCTTAATTTTTGGACACAGATAAATGTGGAATTTGGTGTTGACTACAAAACACTTTTTGTAGCCAACATCCAGACCTTTCCATACATATTTTTATCTTATTTTTTGGGTGAGTAAAACCCCTCTTTTCAAATTTTCTTTCAGAGGCTAGTTCATCAGCTTCTGGAAATCCAGATCTCATATCTGAGATTTCCAGAAGGTTTTGACCCCTCAAATCTTCTCCAAAATGGAAAATTATTTCACACAAAGCTTATTTAAGGAGTCTAGAGAAACTTTCATTTTCTGAGTTTATCCAGATTATGAAGTTTTAGGACCCTTGAATACATTTCAAAATCAGGTGTCTGCTGCCTTTTTCTTCTGGCAGAAGTGACTTCTCAACTTCAAAAGGTTTTTTGAGTACCAAATCTCAAACCAAAAATTCTCCAAAAAATCATGGGATCAGTTTAAAGTCTTAAGAAGAGATCCCAATTTTTACTTTTCTCAGTTTCGAATTATTTTGGTCAACACACACACACACACACACACACACACAACAAAAGGATTTCAAATGTTTGGAAGACTCGCTTTGCGAGGCGCGTCGGGTGCACACTAACGTCCTTCCCGACGCGTAACATGACCTCCGAACCTAAATCTCTGATCTCGGGCTTTTTTTCAAAGTTTTGGCCCTCAAAATTAAAATGGCGTGGCGACTCCGTTTTTTCTTCCGGGTTTTATTTGGTTTTCAAAGAAACGAAAAACCGAATTTTTCACCGCGGAAATTTTGGCGACATTCATCACACTTGGCAGATTTCTTGGTCGAGCTGACGTTCACCAAGGAAGATGGTGAGGTGCGAGCTCAGAAGGAGAAAGCTAAGGGAAAGGAACCAGAGGCCCAGCCCGTCACCAGTCTACCCGATGATTGCTGGAAAGTATACTCCGATGGGTCGGCAACAAAGAGTGTTAGTGGAGCTGGGATTGTGTTGATCGAGCCAGAATCAGGAACGGTCTACGAGGAAGCATTGAGGTTCAAGTTCGAAGCCTCTAACAACTAGGCAGAGTACGAAGCTTTGGTCGCAGCCATCGAGTACGCCAAATGTTTTGGGGCGACCAAAATTATGGCATATTGTGATTCCCAGCTGATAGACAACCACGTCAGAGGAGAGTACGAGGTGCTAAACCTCACTTTGATCAAATACTGCGACCTGGTAAAGGAACTGATAAAGGACTTGGAGTTCTGGGAAATTCAGAGGATTGGTCAAGAGGACAATGAATTGGCCGACCTACTCTCAAATCTAGCTACTTCAGATGAACCGCACGAGGAACCTATCTCCTACCTCGAACATCCAGCATACGAAAGGGTTCAAATTCAGTGCGTGGAAGTTACCTTGAGAAATTGGGTCTACGACAAGTGCTGGATCGAGGAAATGAGAGCATACTTGGAGACGGGCGAGCTCCCTGTGGACGAGAAAGCAGCTCGAATCAAGAAGAAGGCTCCGAAATACGTTATTCAAGGAGATATGCTATTCAGGAGGTCATATACTAAGCCATTGTTAAGATGCATTCACCCCCAAGAGATCACTCAATTAATGCACGAGGTGCATAGTGGGGTTTTTGGTGGACACCCGGGCCAGAACGTTGGCTGACAAATTGATCACATTGGGTTATTACTGGCCACACATGAGAGCTGACGCTCACGACTTTGTTCAGCAATGCAACCAGTGTCAGAGATTTGCCAACCTACCTCATTTGCCTACGACTGAGCAAACTCCGGTGATCGCTACTTAGCCATTTGGCATGTGGGGCATCGATTTGATTGGACCCTTCCCACCCGCCCGTGGAAACTGCAAGTATGTGATCATGGCTATTGATTATTTCAGAAAGTGGGTTGAAGCAAAGCCACTAGCTAGAATTACAGAGGAAAACACCATCAACTTCATTCATGACTTCATTTGGTGCCATTTTGGGATACCTCGAGCTATTGTGTCGGACAACGGGCTGCAATTCTCACGGGCCTTCGAAGAAGAAATGAATCGAGTAGGGGTCAAGCATTGGCAATCATCTGTAGCTTATCCTCAAGGCAATGGGCAAGCCGAAGCTGCGAACAAGCTCGTCCTATCGGCACTCAAAACGGGTTTAGTTGGTCGACGTAGCAACTGATTGGACGAACTCCCCCTTGCTCTCTGGGCAGTTTGCACAACCATTTGGCATATGGATCAGAGGCCATGGCACCGGCCGAGCTGCGATTTCCTACAGCCAGAGTAGTTTTCTTCGACCAAGAGTGGAACGACACCAACAGATTGATCGACTTAGATCTGATTGACGAGAAATGAGATATAACTTATCTATGAATGGTCAATTACAAGTAGAGGACCAAGAGTTATCATGATAAGAAGGTAAAAACAAGATCCTTCTGAGTAGGCGACCACGTGCTAAGGAAAATCGAGGCAACGGGAAGGAGAACTCAGCAGAACAAGTTATCTCCCAACTGGGAAGGTCCCTACATTGTTACTCGAATTATCAAAGAAGGAACCTACATGATCGCTCATCCAGGTGGTGAGGAATTAAAGCACCCGTGGCATGCTACTTACCTTATCAAATATTACTTCTAGTTCAGTTTTTCAACTTTAAAGTTAGTTCAATTTCCAAGTTTGAATTTGTTATAGTTCTAGCTCTCCATTTTCGATGTAAGAATGTTTCTACGTCAAGAAAAGTTGCAGTTCTATTCAACATTGTGTTATGTTTTAACATCGTTCTAACAAGCTCGACTCTTAGTCAGCTTCGTTCCTTTAAACAGGTCCGACATCTAAGTCGACCTCGTTCTAACAAGATCGACTCTTAGTCAGCTTCGTTCCTTTAAACAGGTCCGACATCTAAGTCGACCTCGTTCTAACAAGCTCGATTATTAGTCAGATTCGTTCCTTTAAATAGGTCCGACATCTAAGTCGACCTCGTTCTAACAAGCTCGACTATTAGTCAGCTTCGTTCCTTTAAACAAGTCCGACATCTAAGTCGACCTCGTTCTAACAAGCTCGATTCTTAATCAGCTTCGTTCCTTTAACAAGTCCGACATCCAAGTCGACCTCTTCCTAACATGCTCGACCTTTGGCAGCTTCGTTCCCTTAAACCGATTTGACTCCTAGTCAATCTCATTTTCAAAAACTATACAAGTATAAGGTCGACTGTGTTATCAAAAAACCAGTCCGATAAAAAGCTTATAGCGACTCACTTGTCCTACTAAATCTAGCTCGACATATCTTCATGCTAAAATCAAAAGCATAAGATTCAAAGTGTCAAAGATCAGCTACGATTAAATAAAAGCTCAGTCCCCCCAAAATGGGCCCGGACTAGAGCTAGCAAAAAATTACAAGTTAGAATGCCTCCCAAAAATTGGGCCAAGGCATCAACATACACAAAGCAAAAAATAAAAATTGTTTTGGGACTTGTTCATTACACAACCACCCTAATATTCAGAAGTCAAGTAGATGGATCGGCGTCAACTTGGCCACTTGTGGTAGCTCGATCTTCTGCGTCCCCATCCTGCTGTTGAAGATCAGTAAGTTTACCCGAATTGGAGAAAATGGGCCTGGGAGTATCACCGTCCAAAACAAACTCGTCGGGGTCTTCCAGCTCTTCCAAAATAGTATTAAAATTGACGTTCTCAACAGGAGGAGGAACCCAAGGTTCTGCTGCCAAGTCTGCGTTATCCTGGGCAATGGTAGCCAAGTCGTTCTCATTATAAGGCACCAGATGATGGCCTTGGCGAGCTGACACATTGTACGGATCCTTAGAGGCCCACTTGGCCAATTGTTCGATTGATATGTCAAAGGAGGGATCCACTATAATGCGTCGAGCCATATGGCTCTGACCTACATCGAAGAATGACCTGGCCTTTTCAGTGACATAGTTGTGGCATTCATCGCTCTCTTTATTGGCCTTCATCGCCTCCGTGCTCGCAGCTTCCCTGGCAACATTTACAGCAATTGTTAGCTCGGCCTCCCATTGTTGGCGAGCAGCTTTCAGGTCGTCAATTTGTTTATTCAGCATCAGAATGTTCTCTTCCATCGTTTGGGTCGCCACTTCCAGGTCTTGGTCGACCTTCTCCTTGTCTACCTTAAGGGCAGCCAGCTCCTTTTGGACCTTTCCAAGTTTGCCCCAAGTCTCCTCCTTATCCTTCAAGGCAGCATCCTTCACCAGCTTCAGAGACTCATATGTCGAGTCTAGGTCGGAGTGCTCCTCCTTCAGTTTGGCATGATCCTCCTCCAGCTTCTTCAGCTCATCATTTTTACGAGCCAGCATGGATTTGGCCAGCTTCTCTTGCTCTTCAGCAGCCTTCCAATAACTCGTAGCTGCTTCAATCATAGCGAGAGACTGGAACGTTGAGTAAACAAAAAGGATCAGATTGGCCAAGATCGAGTTAAGGGGATTAGACAAGCAAAAGTGAAAACCAATGATGATATAAAAATGTTACAAGTGTTACCTCGGAGTGAACCAGGCCAGACCTAGCTCGGAAGGTTTCAGCAGTCAAGCCCTTATCAATGAATTTCTTGACCAAGTCTTGGTCAGCAGATCTCCTCACGATCACCTGGCCATACTCGAGCTCAGGGTATTCTCTAACGGAGCTGTCTACTCCAGTATGCAGCGGGACATCGCTCAGCTTGTCCACTCGAGCTTGGACAAGGTCGGAATATGAGACTTGGAGAGAGGGAGATAAAGAACCACTAGCAGATGCATCTACCTGCTCAGATGGATGGTTGAATTTGGACCTCTTCGTCTTGATTTTCTTGCTGAGGGGGGCGTCGTCGTCTTCTTCCTCCTCTTCATCAACATCAATAATAGGCGACCTGGTCTTGGACTTGGCTCTAGTCCTGACTTGAAGAACCTCTTTCCTTGGCTCCTCGGTATGATCAGTCGTCTCGATTTCAGCAACATTGGCCTCTTGTGCCTCTTGGGCATCATCCCCAGCCCGCTCTTCCTCCAATTGCTCGAGCTCGTCTTCAACAGGAATGAGTTTGGCAGTTCCCTGGTCAACCAGTTTCAAAAGCTCTTGGTGCTCATGTTGGGTTTTTGGGTTACAAACACAACGGAAGATTTTATTTTAACATCAAAACCCTAGCCCTAGAATTCGTCTAGCATGAAGAGATTAGAAATTAATATGAGATAGAATTTACATACCTTAAATGCGATGAGGATTAACAAAGTAGATCACAAAATTCAAGCCTAGAATTTTGATATCGAAACGGATCTTCTTCTTCTACCTTGTTCAAACCTTGTGATGAATCAACGAACGGAGGCTTCAAGCTCTTGGGGATTAACCTATCACCCTCTATCGGTAATCCACACGCGAACGAATCCAAGAACACCTTCTTGATGGATTGCTAGATGTTCCTCTTGATTATTGAATCAATATTCAATAATCAAAGCCAAAACAATGGAATAATTGGGAACTTTGATTCAAAATCAAAATCAAAAATCTAGAGTTTCAAAAACCTTGGATTATGATGTGAGAGGTTGGAAAAATATGGCTGCAAGGCTGTATTTATATCACATATAAATCCCCTAACAATTAGGGTAGAAACCTAGCAAAAGACCAATTCCTTCCTAGCCAAGGAAAACTGTACGGACACGAAATTTGGTCGTGGCACGAGTCGTGCCATTTGGCACGAGTCGTGCCCTTTGAAAATCACTCGTGCTCACGAGTCGTTCCTTGAACCCCAACTCGTTCTGATCAAAACGAGACAAAAACCAAGTCGTGTCTCAACCTTGATCACGAGTCGTTTTCCATGGCACGAGTCGTGACTCAGGGCACGAGTCGTGCTCCTGGTCACGAGTCGTGCCAGAACCCAAAATTCCAATTTTCAGCTCGAATCAAATTCGTTCTTTTGTGTGTGACCCTTTAGGAATTATATTTTATGTTGGCAGTGAGTTGAAACATCAAACTCACAAGACATAAGTGACTTCTAGCAAATCATTATGTCCACCCAATTAAATATAACATCAAAGCTTGATTCCTTAATAGATCTAATGTTATAATCCATTTGTTCACGATGTCCAATTGAACATGAGTCATGGTCTAGGTCAACTCATTCCGTTCAATGCTTTCTCGATTTTGAATATGTTGATAATGCAAATGCATTTGATCTCTATCAAATCATTTGAGTGCGGCCACACATTTTATCAACATCATTCATCGAGGGGTCCAAGCAAACATCTCTCTTCATAAGAGGAACAAATCCCGTCTTGACTTATCATTCTTTTCTACATGATTCCAATCGTGCTAACATAGCCCTTATTGCTATCCGATTAAAGACAGTGTTAGACTATATTAAACACGATCTTCGTCATGTGGAAGACGATGATAATCTCAGGTGTAAGGATTCAATAACACGACTATCATGAGATTTATTCATGACACATATGACTATTGACCATGTCATAAATCTCATTAGAAGGTCATGTCCAATACTTGTTCTCTAGCAAGTATCCATAAGTGTAATGTGCATCACATGCATATAATCATCATCATGATTATCCACTACCAAATTATACTAGTTGTTCTCATCAAATAGGGCCGCAGTTCAATATAATAAACATGCAAAACATATAATGAACCAAATAATACTTTCTCTATAATAAATGATAAAGATGATTACATAGTGGTTTAGATAATAAGTCAAATATAACTAAACGCCTAGGGCACTACACCAACAATCTCCCACTTACACTAGGCTCCATCTATGTATCTAATACCCATGGACCTAACATGACCATCATGCTTCGCTTGTGCGAGGGGCTTTGTAAGCGGATCCCCAATGTTATCATCGGTTGATACTTTGCATATCTTAACGTCTCCCCGATCAATGAACTCTCGAATGAGATGGAAACGTCTAAGTATGTGTTTGGATCTCTGGTGTGACCTTGATTCCTTTGCTTGCGCAATGGCACCATTGTTGTCACAATAAAGTTTCACCGGATTAGTGATACTTGGAACAACTTCCAAGTCACTAATGAACTTCTTGATCCAAACTGCCTCCTTAGCTGCATCGGATGCCGCTATATATTCGGCCTCAGTAGTAGAATCGGCAATAGTACTCTGCTTGGAACTCTTCCAACATATCGCACCTTCGTTAAGCATAAACACAAATCCCGACTGCGATCGAAAATCATCTTTGTCGGTTTGGAAGCTAGCATCTGTGTAACCTCTTTCAACAAGATCTTCTTCCATCCCTTCAAATACCAAGAACGCATCCTTAGTCCTTTGTAAGTACTTTAGGATTGTCTTGACTGCCATCCAATGGTTCTCACCCGGATCAGATTGGTAACGACTTGTCATGCTCAAAGCATACGAGACGTTGGGTCTAGTACAAATCATAGCGCACATGATAGAACCAATAGCCGAAGCATATGGAATATCATTCATCCTTTTTCGTTCATCAGTTGTCTTATGACACTGAGTCTTACTAAGAGTAACACCATGACCCATTGGCAGGTTTCCTCTCTTAGAATTTTCCATTTTGAATCTTCTAAAAACCTTGTCAATGTAGGTACTTTGACTCAAACCAATGATCCTCTTAGATCTATCTCTATAGATCTTGATACCAAGGATGTAAGTGGCTTCGCCCATATCTTTCATTGAGAAACACTTCCCTAACCAAGACTTGACAGTCTCAAGTGCAGGAATGTCATTTACAATGAGTAAGATATCATCGACATACAATAAGAGAAATAGCACAACGCTCCCACTGAATTTCATGTATACACAAGGTTCATCTTCGTTCTTGATAAAACCAAACTCTTTGATTTTCTCATCGAACCGAAGATTCCAACTCCTAGAAGCTTGCTTCAATCCATAAATTGATCTTTGCAACTTGCACACCTTACTAGAATTTTGTGGATCTACAAAATATCGGGTTGTGTCATATAAACATCCTCAAGCAGTTTTCCGTTAAGGAAAGCGGTTTTGACATCCATTTTCCATATCTCATAGTCATAATACGCAGCTATGGCAATCAAAATTCTAATAGACTTAAGCATGGCAACATGCGAGAAGGTTTCGTCATAGTCTACACCATGAGTTTGCCTATATTCCTTTGCTACAAGCCTAGCCTTATAAGTATGCACCTTCCCATCCATGTCAGTTTTCTTCTTGAAAACCCACTTGCACCCTATGGTTTTTACACCTTCGGGTGGCTCAATCAAGTTTCAAACTTGATTATCCGACATGGATTGCAATTCAGACTTCATGGCTTCTAACCATTTATCCGAATCGGGATCGAACATCGCCTCTTGATAGAAAGTAGGTTCGTCATTCTCAATGACTTCCACTTCATTACTTTCCGACACGAGAAATCCATATCTCTCGGGTGCGGATTGTAACCTATCCGATCTACGATGGACTTGTGGATCTTGAACCGGTTCCACAATTTCTTGTGGAGTTGGTTCAGTCTCTACTATCGGTTCCATGTTATTTTTGGGTTCTTGAAATTCTTCAAGATCAATTTTACTCCCACTAGATGCTTTATTGAGAAACCGTTTCTCAAGAAAAGTACCATATTGAGCAACAAACACTTTGTTCTCAGCGCGGTTGTAAAAGTAATACCCTTTGGTTTCCTTAGGGTAACCAACGAAAATAACCTTGTCAGATTTAGGTGCTAACTTATCAGAGACAAGTCTCTTCACATAAGCTTCGCAACCCCAAATCTTCATGAAAGACAAATTAGATTTTCTTCCATGCCACATCTCATGTGGGGTCTCAGGAGCCGATTTAGTAGGGACTCTGTTCAGTGTGAACGCAGCAGTCTCTAATGCATGTCCCCAAAAGGATATAGGAAGGTCTACTTGACTCATCATCGAATGAACCATATCTAATAAGGTTCTATTCCTCCTCTCAGAAACACCATTCCATTGTGGCGTTCCGGGTGGAGTCAACTCTGAAACAATTCCACAGTTTTTGAGATGATTGTCAAACTCTTGGCTCAAATACTCACCACCATGATCGGATCGAAGTGCTTTAATTGTTTTGCCAAGTTGATTTTTTACTTCATTTTGAAATGTTCTAAACATCTCAAACGATTCACTCTTTGACTTCATCAGATAGACATAGCCATATCTAGATAAGTCATCGGTGAATGTAATGAAATACCGAAATCCTTCCCTAGCAATGCTGCTCATTGGTCCGCATACATCAGTATGTATTAAGCTCAATAAGCCACTAGCCCTTTCACTACTCTTGTAGGGTGGTTTGGTCATTTTGCCCAATAAACAAGATTCGCATATCTCATATGATTCATAATCATGTGAGTCTAACATTCCATCTTTGTGGAGTTTAGAAATGCGTTTCTCGTTTATATGACCAAGCCGGCAATGCCACATGAACGAGTTGTTCACGTCATTCGGTTTAGATTTCTTATCCACATGATAAACATTTTCAACACTATCTTGTTTCTCATCAACATCAAGAACATAAAGGCCATTAAATGAATTTGCAATACCATAAAGCATATCATTTAAATAAATATAAAACTTCTTATTCGAAATAAGAAAATTATACCCCTCATTATCCAAACAAGAAACAGAAATAATATTCCTACTCAAATCCGAAACATAGTAACAATTGTTCAAAACAAGTACTAAGCCACTAGGTAAAGTTACATCATATGTCCCTACGGCTAATGCAGCAACTCTTGCTCCATTTCCAACACGCAGGTCCACTACACCTTGTTTGAGTAGTTTTCTATTTCTCAGTCCCTGCACATTTAAACAAATGTGAGATCCACATCCGGTATCTAATACCCATGAACTAGAAACAGAAAGGAAAATATCTATCATATAGATACCTGAAGTAGTAGCAATCGCATTGCTCTTCTTCGCCTTTAGGCCTTCCTTGTAAGCCTTGCAGTTGCGCTTCCAATGTCCAACCTCTTGGCAATGGTAGCAAACCGCATCCTTTTGAGATGCCTTGGGGGCCTCTTTGGCATCGACAACTTTTGCCTTGGGCTTAGCAACACTTGCCTTACCTTTGCCATCTTTCTTGAACCCTTTACCTTTGTTAACCATTAACACAGTATCGATCTTAGGCTTCTAGATATTCATCTATGCGGTCTTAAGCATCGCATGCAATTCCGAGAGATTCTTATCCATTCCAGTCATGTGATAGTGCATAATAAAATGACTATAACTTTCAGGCAATGAATTCAATATCAAATCCGTGGCGAGTTCCAAACTCAACGGATTTTCAAGCCTATCGAGACGCTCAATGTGACCCTTCATCTTAAGGACATGAGCTCCCACCGATTGCCCTTCTTGCATCTTGCATGCAGTTAGGGACTTAACCACATCCTACCTCTCGTTTCTTGCTTGCACTTGGAACATTTTCTTTAAGCGCTCAGCAAGATCAAATGCTGCATCTATGTGCTCAAGGTCCTTCTGAAGAGCCTTAGACATAGTGGCTTGCATAAGGCATGCGACATCCATAGAATCATCATTATGTTTCTTATGTGCATCCCTATCAGCCCTAGGGGCATTTGGAGCAGGTTGAGGTGGAATGGGTTCATTGAGAACGTACAATTTCTTCTCTTGCTTCAGAACAATTCTGAGGCTTCTGATCCAATCAGAATAGTTTGTACCATTCTCCTAAAGCTTGTCCTTCTCAAGGACAGATCGCAGTGACAGGGGTTGATTATTGTGTGTAGCCATTCTACAATAAAATATGCAAACAATATAAACATATATCAATATCAACACATTTATCATCTAAGAGCAAATAATGTATTTCATAAATACTCCCATTAAATTATACACCTTCAAATACAAGCATGTATCATATAATCATAGTAGGCTAAGATCCATATTTCACTTGATTTTGGTTTAACTGAGTCAATGCCCGAAATCAAGCTATTTAGGTAAAAACATCAATCATATCACTATATGACTCTTAGATCTTTTATGAGATTTCAATAGATATCATATATCAAAAGCATGTTTTAAATTTCATCTATGCCTTGAGTCAAATCTCATTTGAAAGCACCAATTAAATCAAAACCCTTTTCAAACATGTGAGACATGGAACGATGCACCTAACTGAGTCAAAACTACATCAACCATTATCTCATCTTGATCACAAATTAAGATATAAGATGCACCCAATTGAGTCGAAACTACATCAAATACCCTAAAATATCACAAGTGTTCTAATCAAGGAATGGCATATGATTTAAATATTTAGAAGGTTTTCAACATGTAACAAAACATCGCATGGTTGTAACATAGATCTCATGTGAACATAATCATGAACATAGGGCTTCACAAAATATCATACAAACAATTTGATTTAATTTTGAGAAATTATAAATCTAATTTAATCATAATAAAAGATTAATAACCTATGTGATAAACTAATCTAATTAATTTATCATTAATCATAAATCATGGCATATCACATATACTTGTTTTTCATAGAAACAAAACACATAGGATCTAGATCTATTTCATATCACATGGTAGCAAGTAATCATATTAAATCTAGCATGCAATTTCAATCCGAATCATGGCAAGACAGGGCTCTGATACCACTGTTGGGTTTTGGGGTTACAAACGCAGCGGAAGATTTTATTTTAACATCAAAACCCTAGCCCTAGAATTCGTCTAGCATGAAGAGAATAGAAATTAATATGAGATAGAATTTACATACCTTAAATGCGATGAGGATTAACAAAGTAGATCACAAAATTCAAGCCTAGAATTTTGATATCGAAACGGATCTTCTTCTTCTACATTGTTCAAACTTTGTGATGAATCAACGAACGGAGGCTTCAAGCTCATGGTGATTAACCTATCACCCTCTATCGCTAATCCACATGCGAACGAATCCAAGAACACCTTCTTGATGAATTGCTAGATGATCCTCTTGATTATTGAATCAATATTCAATAATCAAAGCCAAAACAATGGAATAATTGGGACCTTTGATTCAAAATCAAAATAAAAAATCTAGAGTTTCAAAAACCTTGGATTATGATGTGAGAGGTTCGAAAATATGGCTGCAAGGCTGTATTTATATCACATATAAATCCCCTAACAATTAGGGTAGAAACCTAGCAAAAGAAGAATTCCTTCCTAGCCAAGGAAAACTGTACGGACACAAAATTTGGTCGTGGCACGAGTCGTGCCCTTTGCAAATCACTCGTGCTAACGAGTCGTTCCTTGAGCCCCAACTCGTTCTGATCAAAACGAGACAAAAACCAAGTCGTGTCTCAACCTTGATCACGAGTCGTTTCCATGGCACGAGTCGTGACCCAGGGCACGAGTCGTGCTCCTGATCACGAGTCGTGCCAGAACCCAAAATTCCAATTTTTAGCTCGAATCAAATTCGTTCTTTTGTGTGTGACCCTTTAGAAATTATATTTATGTTGGCAGTGAGTTGAAACATCAACCTCACAAGACATAAGTGACTTCTAGCAAATCATTATGTCCATCCAATTAAATATAACATCAAAGCTTGATTCCTTAATAGATCCAATGTTATAATCCATTTGTTCACGATGTCCAATTGAACATGAGTCATGGTCTAGGTCAACTCATTCCGTTCAATGCTTTCTCGATTTCGAATATGTTGATAATGCAAATGCATTTGATCTCTATCAAATCATTTGAGTGCGGCCACACATTTCATCAACATCCTTCATCGAGGGGCCCAAGCAAACATCTCTCTTCATAAGAGGAACAAATCCCATCTTGACTTATCATTCTTCCCTACATAATTCCAATCGTGCTAACATAGCCCTTATTGCTATCCGATTAAAGACAGTGTTAGACTATATTAAACACGATCTTCGTCATGTGGAAGACGATGATAATCTCAGGTGTAAGGATTCAATAACACGACTATCATGAGATTTATTCATGACACATATGACTATTGACCATGTCATAAATCTCATTAGAAGGTCATGTCCAATACTTGTTCTCTAGCAAGTATCCATAAGTGTAATGTGCATCACATGCATATAATCATCATCATGATTATCCACTACCAACTTATACTAGTTGTTCTCAACAAATAGGGACGCAGTTCAATATAATAAACATGCAAAATATATAATGAACCAAATAATACTTTCTCTATAATAAATAATAAAGATGATTACATAGTGATTTAGATAATAAGTCAAATATAACTAAATGCCTAGGGCACTACACCAACAGCTCAGCCCCTTCTCTCTCACGACTCTCTCGGGCATTAGCAGCCCCACAGCTTCTCTTGCTTTTCCTTATATCAATGACCCGTCCCATGTTAATTTCTTGTTCAGGAGTCAGAACTGCACAAGACCAAGATAACAAAGGATTAGATCGACAAATAAAAGTTCTACATCCGAGCTACGAGTTCTATGTACGAGCAATATATGTACGAGCTGCAAGTTCTACATACGAGTAAATTATCTACGAGCTAAGAGACATACAATTCAAACAAGTTCTATGCACGAGCTGGCAGTTCTGCATACGAGCAACCAATGGACGAGTTAAGAGATAAATACGAGTAAAAACTTACCACCAAAATGGTCCACTTTGAACCTACAATGATCTGGCTCTCCTTTGCAATAGTGACATTCTCTTTCGGATCTAAATCGACCCCCCTCATGGGTGACCCAATCAGGGTACCTTATGCATCTAACAATGAGGACCAGAGGCACCACATCCCCATTACAAATCATCATCCCATCTTGGATGTAATTATTCTTGGTAGTTCCCAGAATATCCCAACTGATGGGTCCCTTATTAGCCACCTCGACCAACTTCTTATTCAGCTCGATGCACCAGTACGGCTCCCAATAATCCTCCTCTCTCACAACCTTGGATTCAGTGTTGGGAAAGGGGAACTCCCATCCTCTCCTACTCTCCACCACCATGACATGAGAATTCCAGGCACTCACCTTATTGGGAAGGTTAACAAACAATTTGGGGGAATTTGACTTGGAGGGGGTGCTAATCCCTGAGTCGACCTTATCAGTCTTGACACTAAAAGATTCCCTAAACACTCTCATATAAGGCTCGTACCCAAGAAAGCCACACACCATGGCAAAGCATACCAAGACTCTACAAGTGTTGGCTCCCAGTTGGAGAGGTAGGGCGTCTATACACTCCAAGAACTCATTTATGAAGGGATCTAATGGCAAGCTCAGGCCAGCCTCGAATTGGCCATAGAAGAAGGCCACCCTAGTAGGATCTTTACTGAAGGTATCACCAAACAATTTAATAAATTCTCTCTTTCTGAAGTGGATCACAGTGAATTCCTTGCTATCCACCTCACAAAAGTCATATACCATATCTATTCGAGATTGAGAGTTCTTCTTCCCTCGAAGCGGCCTAGGAGGCACGTACCCCCTTTCATTCCTCCCAGGTGCAACGGAGGACTCGAAGGCATCCACTATCCGTGGGCTTGAAGAAGTCGAAGCTGTAGCTCCCCCTTGAGCTGCCATATCTGTACAAGAAGAAGAGGAAATAGGGGAATCAGTCCTATAAGTAGCTTCAAGGGACCTAATGGACGTACTAAGGGGCGACCTAGATTCCCCCGAAAATCCTTTTCTATTCCTAAGGAAGGAAGGTTTGCTGGGACCTCGGACGTAGAACAGAGCTATGTGGTCAAGCAGCTCGTAGAAAAGGTTAAAGGAAACAACTCTTGGGTCGTTCGTCTCTAAAGCACCTAGGGTTTCTCCTACAGGCAAACCTAATTCGTTAAAACGTAAACCCCACCGGGTCAAAATTGAGGAGCACTCCTCAACAGTCATCTCTCTCCATACCCCGTTCAAGTGTTTGTATACTCTACGATTGACATTGCAGTAGCCATACCAAGCTCCTGGTTCACTACTAAAGGTCCTAGCCATGGCGAAATCAAAGAAAAGGCAGAAATTAAACCCTAGTACAAGAGGGCGAGAAGGATACCTTAATCAGTTTGAACGAGGAAGGGTTATTGCAGAGGACGAAAGCTCGAATAAAACCAGTTATTGCGTAGCTGCTATCGCCGGAGATATACGAAAGCTTGAGGAAAGTAAAAATTCGAAAAGGAAAAGGATTGGGGTATTTGTATTTTTCGTAATTGAAAAGGAAAAAAGAAAATTCAAACGGTTAATTTCAGAATTAAATTTGTCGTAGCGGTTTTCGAGGCAGTTTCCCAAACGTCAAAACAGTAATGATTGCAGAAATACGGCGCTTCCAACGATCCAACCGTCCAGCAGAACGGCCAGGATTGAGCCACGTCACCTTTGGTCGACCCAACATCAGCTCGAGCATCGACTTAAGGTTTGCTTCAAGTCTTCATCAGAAATTCTTTTAACTTCCTGGTCGACGAAGTCAACTCAGAAAGTTGGGGGCCACTGAACATAATAAAAGTGACGAGCTAGGCCCAGCGAGTAAAGCCCAATCATTTATCTATTATTGTCACCACGTTCTCAGTGGGCTAGGCCCAATTATTACTAGGCCCAAGGCCCATCAGTGATCAGTCGACCTAAGCTCATTGTCCGACCTACGAGGTCCCGACCTAGCTTGGTCCGACCTAACGATCCATATGTTATTCGGGTACGGTCCAGCCCTATTCATCAGTCAGGTCGACCTAGACCCAACAGGCGACCTCGACCTACATCGTTACGTCGACTTACAGAGTCCTGACGTACTTACAATTCTTTACGTAACAAGACTCCCTACAAATCAGGAGTTATTAATGGATAAGATCTCTACCACGTATCTATTCCACAAATTAAGGGATTTCATGCAATCCTACCACAAATACAACTCTCATCAACAACTATAAATACAAGGCAACATCAACCGTTTCAAGGTAATTGCTCTTTGTTATTTTGAATACATCTTGTTCATTATAATATTTAAGCTCTCATACACCTTACTTACTCTCACGCCCGAGGGTCTTCGCCGGAGACCATTCCGGCTAGTCGTGGGTTCTGTGTTTCAGGTCAAGGAGTCAAGTGATTAGTCTTGCTGATTGGACGGAGATTGATAAGCACGATTCTTGTAGCATCAACTACTTTTTCTATTTTTGTAATTATATATTTTCTTAATTAGTGGTTTATAGATTGTATATATATTAATAAAATGTTAATAATAAAACTTAACTCATTTATATCAATTCTCTCTTTCCCATTTGTGAATTAACTTCGTTTAACCATCATTTATTTTATTATAGTATCAGAGCATATATTCATAATTGGACTTCTACGCAAACCCACCACTATTCGCTTGCGCCACTCTACCAATCGTTTCTCCCTCCTCCCTCTCCGTCTTATTTTTCTTAAACTTTCGACACTTCTTCTCCCTTGATCGAACCACTAAACTCTTTCTCATCCCATGGTCGTCGAACCACTAAATCCTTACGCATTTATTATTCTCCTTGTTTTTTATCCTAACTTTCTATTTCTAAGGGTATTTCTCTTTCTTATTCTTAACTCTCTTTTTATTCCAATTCTAATATTTCTATCAAATTATTTATCTCAAATTAACTCTCTTTCACAAATTGATCGACCTATTTTATCTTTCTATGTTTTTAAATTTAATCTTCTTCCCTTAATACTTACCTCCCTAAATCTTTTTCATATTAATTTGATTTTGTCACTTCAACAAATTTTTTAATTAATTTCAGTCAAAAAATAAGACAATGATCAAATTAGAACAGCTAAGAAAAGAAGAGGAGCAAAGATTTGTTGGAGTAAATCCATCCATGCCCAATATCTTGATGCAATTCTCTATGTGAGGTTCCACCTCTCAGTCTGTGTATTGAGTGAGTAGCATAAACCCGTAGTATACGGAATCCAAAATCACACACATTAATCCAATTCCATTCCTCTCCAGTCTCCACTCAAACGTCGGAGCTGCAAGCCAACTCCTTTCTCTCTCTCACACACACACCTACCAGGCGCTAACCTGCACCACCCACTCTCTCTCTTCCATATTTTTACACAAAAAAGAGATATCATTTCCCACCATAATCATAGCCTTCCATTTCATCATTACCCTCTTTCTACTGTTCTTTCTCTCTCCCTAAAAATCTTTTCTTTCTTTCTTTCTCGCTCTAATTAAAAGTCTTTGCTTTGCTAGCTCTCATGGCGGAAGGGTTTGAGCTCTACCACGTCCCTCAACAAAGCCGTAGAGATAAGCTCCGAGTCTCGCAAGAACTACAAGGATGCGCAGGTTTACTCCCTTTCTACGATCCTCACTTAATCCCTGCAGATTTGCTAACATGCGCATCCGCCAGCACCACCCTCGTTAAGGAAGAAGGCAACAACTTTATCAGCTACTCCGGCAACTCACTACCCTTCTCGTATCCAAATCAAAACAACCCCATTTTTTACAACCCTCATAGTTTCAGATTAATTGGTCACAATCATTATCATCAACAACAGCAGTTCAGTAACGTTGTCGGCAGCGGCGGCGGCGACGTTGGTGTGAGTTGTAGTGGGGAGTTAATGATGTATAAACCGGAGCCGTTGGCTTTATCTTTGTCATCACACAATACCCACCAAAGCAATCATCCTTTGGAGTTGAATTTGCAAAGATATGACGAGTCTAGTTCAGTTTATAGTGTCGGCGGTGGCGGAGGGGAGTTTAGGAGTGCAGTGCCGTTGGGGCCGTTTACGGGTTACGCTTCGATCTTGAAGGGATCAAAGTTCTTGAAACCGGCACAAGAATTGTTGGAAGAACTTTGTGAAGTTGGGTGTGGGATTAATTATGGTGGTGACGAAAGTTTAATGGATCCTTCTCCTCCTCCATTGGAGAGCTGTGGGTTTAATGTTGATGATCCCAATAATGGTGGTAGTGATGGAAGGAAGAAATCCAGGCTAATCTCTATGCTTGATGAGGTATTTAATTAATATTTCTTGATCATATGATCTACTATTAATTCTATTCACTTGTTTGCTAAATTATATGCAATCTAACATTATTTAATGCTCCAAAGTTCTTATAGTCACTTCCTAGCATTACACTTTGACCTCTAAATATGTTTTCATTTTTTTTTTATTCTCAACAAATATGGTGCAAAATTAGGTAGTGAAAATTGATTTTGTTTTTCAACCTTTACTAGCATTTTCTCTCTTCTTAGTTCATATGTACATTTAATGTGTGGGATACCTTAATGTACACAATACAATATGTGGTGATAAGATGAATGATTGGGAGGTAAAGTAATCAACTTTGGATAATTTTTGAGTGATGGTTTCTTTGTTTGGTGTAGCTTGCTTTTAATATACTCATCAAATTGACTAAGATGCTTTTTTTTTAGGCTTGCAAGAATCATCTTTTTGAGATATAAAGAGTTTTAGGGTGAGGGAATATATATATGTCCAAAGATTGGTGCCATAAAGTTCCTGACAACATTTGGATGATCAGTTGTATTGTTCTTAAAGTGATCTGTTTGAAAAGATTTAATATTTATACCCCTTCGAAAAGCGAGTGCGTGGTAGGAGGTGTGAATCGTGATGGTATAAGCTAATGGAGATCAGTCGAGTAGGTCTTAGTGCAAAAACAACTTGCAATTATGCAATTGTTCATACTGTTTCTTTTGAATAAATCTAGTCATTTCTTTAACTAGTTTAGATACTTTAATTTCCAGGTTTGGTAAGGTGGAGGATCAAAAACTTTAATGGTTCGGAGTGTTAATATTGTAAGAACTAGCTGAAAAGAACATAGTTTGCAGTTTTTTTTTTTCTATAAATGCAATTTCTCTCTCAGCATAGTCCTTGTTCAATTCATGTAAAAGATTTATAAATAAAATTTGAAAATGGTTCGATCTCTCTACAAACCTATCACCTATGTATCATGATGTACTGTGGAAAGTTTTTTCTTGCTTCTTGTGTGTTTGTGTGTGTACTACTAGGGGGGGGGGGGTTTGGGGAGGAGATAACTCCAGCTTCTGATATTTAGATCAAAACAACGTTTGGCAATGAGCTTAACTTTAAATCAATGGCAGCTACAAGTTTTTTCTTGACCATTTTCTAGCCTAGAAGTGTGAAAAGGAATGAGATGCCATAGAGAGAAATGGGAATGTGATGGAATTTGAAAAACAGGATATATTGATAAACTAGCGTAGTATGCATGGAGAGGAATGCACAAATATCATTCTAAATGATGATTGATGGATATTACTTGCCGGGATCAAGCGCTTAACTAATTTTATTTTTGTTGGGTTCGGTAATTAATATCCCACTCTGCAAAATATTTAAGAGGTACTTGCCATTGCCATGAATTATCATATTTTTATATCAGGATTTTAATTTATGCATCACGGTCTTTTTGGACTAAGGCTTTGTTGTTGGTGGTGGTGGTGGTCTTTATTTCTTTCATTATTAAGTAATTGAAATATTTGTAATTGGCACATTTGATTTTCTTATTTTTTTTTTTTTATTCTAGGAGGCCAACAACATTGTTAATCTTAGAAGAATAGGTCAAAAATGACGTCGACCAGTGTAGGAGATTAGGAGGGTGGAAACCACAATTTGCCCTAATGAGAATGTGATCTTCACAAGACCTTGTATTGTATGCAATTTGTTTTGGGCATGTATGGCCTAGTAAAGTCACTTTATCTTTAGCTCTTGCTGCAACCTTCTTTTTACATGAGAAAATTATTAGTTCTTTCTCATGTTTGTTGTCCTAGACTTCTTTAACCAAGGAGGCAAGATTAAAAATATTTATCTTGTTTTTTGCTGTTCAAATAAAGTTCTTGAAATATTAAGTCACGATGACCGGAAATCCCGCTAAAAAGAACTTGAAATGGAATGACTTTCAGATCTTGTCTTCATATAAAGTAACAAAAGTTTTTCCAAGCATGTATCACCGTTGCCATCTCCCTTTCTTGAACATCATTGCAATGAAAGTTCCCCATTATCAATACACCCCGGTGATGAGCAGTTTGATGCACATCTACACTTGCACACTTAAGGAATTTACTCACTAAAAGTAATTCTTGGCCCACAAAAAAAAGCACAAAGCTTTCTGATGCGACTCCTCATGAGGTGGCATATGTAAGACCTTGCATTTTGACTTACCTTCTTATTGTTGACTGGATTATACTCCGTAATTCCTTTTAGAAACCTAGATCAAGTAATCAGTCAGATTTAAATATTATTGTCCAGCTATTTTCTTAAAGAAAGATATTCTAAAGCCCTAATTAGATTCTAAAATAACTTTCGGTCCTTTCCCCATCAGTTGACCTCCATCAGTTGTGACCATGATCTTCGCTACTCCTCTCTCGCGGACCTGTACTTTGGTGCTGTGTCCTAGTCAATAGTTATCCCCAATATGAAATCTGTTGTCGAATAACACGAAAAAGTAAAATCACCAGCCGTATATCTGAACATTAATTGTAAAGCATAGATCAAACGGAATAAATGGAATGTGTCAAAAATCTGTGTTAAAGCTATTTGGATCTTGATAACAATATTGAGGGTTAAAGTTGAAAGCAAGTGTTAAGTATTCTGGTGTTCATCTATGTGATATGAGGGAGCAAATGATACTGCTAAGATTGCTTGAAATGTGCTTCAATTTATTTATTTTCTGATTTTTTTAAATTATTAAATACCTTAAGCTATTACAACATTGATTGGGGATTGAACCCCTGACCTTTCGTGTAGAAATGGATATTGGATGCTGCTTGAGATAATAATTCCAGATGGGTCTATATCATCTTTTCCTATATTAATATATTATTACCCTCATATTACAGTTTCACATTGATTACCAAAAAAATATATTATAGTTTTACATTTCTAGTAGTGTTGAGTGTTGGGTGTTGAGTGTTGACTTAATTTGTTCATTAGGTTTATAAGAGGTACAAGCAGTATCATCAACAGATGCAAGCTGTTGTAGCATCATTTGAAGCAGTTCCCGGGCTTCGCAATGCAGCTCCATTTGCAAACTTGGCTTTAAAAGCCATGTCAAAGCACTTTCGATGCTTGAAGGCAGCCATCACTGACCAGCTTCAGTTCACTGCCAAGCCACCACCTCATAGCCATATAAATTTTGGAAAAGAAGACACAACTTCCGGAAGTTCTGACCGAGGCTTTTATGGTCAAAGGGCTGTCAACAACTTGGCATTTGCTGATCATCATCAGCAGCAGCCTGTTTGGAGACCTCAAAGGGGACTTCCTGAACGCGCTGTCACTGTTCTCCGATCTTGGTTGTTTGACCACTTTTTGCACCCGTAAGTAGCTCAGCTTCTCTCTCTCTCTCTCTCTCTCTCTCTCTCTCTCTCTCACTCACAGACACTAAGCGAAGTCATGTTCAATGTTGAGAAAACAGAATAAGAAATGATCATTTTTTGTTATTAATGCAGTTATCCTACAGACACGGACAAGTTAATGTTGGCGAAACAAACTGGTCTTTCGCGAAATCAGGTATTTCTTAGTCACAACAAATGGTTTCTTATTTCAATGTACTATCAAATTCACTTACGTTTTTTAATCTGCTTTAAAACCTTTTCGTTCTTGTTTTATATTTGACCAACTTTTACTGAGCAGGTTTCGAATTGGTTCATCAATGCAAGAGTGAGACTTTGGAAGCCAATGGTTGAAGAAATACACTCACTCGAGACAAGACAAGTCCAAAAAACAGCTTCACAAAGGGAAGAACTTCTCCAAGATGCTGACAAGAATGATAATTTACCCCCAGCCAACTCGTTTATTACTGAAAACCCATCTACCTCAACTCAAATGATACAAGATCTGCCATCCAAACGCAGTAGAAATGACTTCTCTAGCAATAACCTGAACCCCACTGGACCCGAGGAGCCAATGAGCTTATTCTATGACAACTTTTCGCGTCATCGCCTAAACATAGGAGGAAACAATGTTGGTGGAAGTGGTAGTGTTTCCTTAACACTGGGCCTACATCAAAACAACGGGATTGGTGGTTTGTCAGAACCGTTTCCCATGAATGCTGCTCGGCGTTTTGGTCTAGATCCTACTAATGAGGGGTTTGTAATGGGTGGTTTTGAAGTACAGAATCATCAGTATGGAAGGGATATTATCAGAGGGCAACTTTTACATGATTTTGTTGGCTGATCGGCTCAGTTACCCCAACGTTGGGAAAAGCTCGATACCTTATCACCGGAAGATTGGGATCGAAGCAATGGGGCTGGGTGAAAGTAGTAGGGGTCACAAGTTATACTCCTTCCGTCCCATTTCCCATTATTCTGGTTACTAATGGTCAACTTGATGACACTTTGATCAAGAATTTAAATAAAAAATAATGATCCTAATGATAATTTAAAATTTGTAATTGGTCAAAGTATAATCAAGTTGACCATTACTACTCAAAATAACGGGACTGGGGGAGTATAGAGATGGTCAATCTATGTTGAAAAATTCAACAGGTTAATGTTAGTGATGCCTCCATGGATGGGTATGCAAGGTAATTCTTCTCTCTTGTTATAAGATGAGGATTAGGATTATAGGATGCATGGACATGGAGTATGCATGCTCTGTAAGTAATTCCCTACCTGAAGAACTATTTTTTATTGTAAAAGTAAACCCTGAGGTGGTATCATAATCCAATAATTATTCCTTGTCTAGGGTGCCTTTCTTTTCTTTCAGTTAACCTTTTTTTTTTCCGAACATAAGATTATTAAAAAAAAAACAAAAAACATAATAGATGTCAAGTTTACTTGTTTACGTGTCTCATTTTATTTGACTATTCAAATAATTTTTATTTTCATCAATCTATATACTATATGAAAGCAGAAGAATTTCAGGCCTTCACACTGCGCCACGTGGCATTATGACGTGGAAAGCCACGTGGCATTTTACAATTAGCCAGACTTTAATGTTTATAACGTCTAAAAATAAAAAATAAAAAAATTTAACCATTATAATTCCTTTGATTTCGGATTAGATGATAAATCAGTTTAAAATTCAAATAATTTACCAAATAAACTACTAATAAAAAGTTTATTTTAGGAATTAAATATTTGAAAAAATCTCACAAAATCTTATTCAGTTTAAAATTTGAAATTTGAAATTTTTCCAATTACCTATTCTATAGACTTGATCGGATTTGATAGGATTTATATAATTTAAACCTTTTTCAATTACCTGATCTAATGAATTTATCTGATTTTTAAACTCTGAATTTTTTTAAAAATACCATTAACCGAAATTAATAAATATAGAATTGATTTTCCAAAAATTCAGTATAGTCCGAAATTTCAAACCTAAAATTTTAAAATCAAAAAAAATTCAAATCTCTATTCCTTTTATTTCGGATATATTACTCATTCAATTTAAAATTCAAATCATTTTCCAAATATACTCCTTAAAAAACGTTTTCAGTTATAATCCTAACATTATAAATACATCTTTTCAGTTTCCATGGAAATTATAATCAAACTTAGAGTGAATTACGAAGGAATTATTCATTTTCATCTTTCGCCCAATTTTTTTAGAATACTCAGTTTTTTCTTTTCAATTTCGAATGGCATCTTCAATTTTCGCTATAAGACAATCTGTCTTCGTGAAGGTAATCCTATTTTTTTAATTTACTCTACAATGTTTTATGATTAAAATTTGGTCTTTATTTATTGTTTGTTAATTTCACAGATCAATGAAATACCCAGTCGGTTGATTCTCTCACATTTCATCAGCTTTGGATCTACTCTTTTTTTTTTCAAGAAGTCTCAAAATTTTTAATTAGTTCGGGCATTGAACAGGAAAAAATCCACGATTTATTGTACGACAATTTTAAAACTAAATTCAATAAACTTGTGAGAGAATTGAAAGACGAATGTTGTTTTATCAACCTCAATTCATGTAAGTATTTCTTTTAAATTTGTAGTTGAAGTTCGATTTTATTAATGCAGTTTTTTTTTAACAATCTATATTTTTGTTCTATATTTGTTTATCTATGCAGTTTTCGTCTCTATCATCTCTGTGGAGTTTTTCAAACGCGGAATACCTCATGGTCACATTCGAATTGATGTTAACTATGTAGATCAAGTGCGCCTTAATCATTTCGACAACAATCAAGTTCATCAGTAGGAATAATGATATTCACGATTTTAGTCTATTTTTTTTCTAAATCATTCGAATTGATGTAATGTTCTTTTTAAGTTTTTAGTTTATTTTTGTTTTCTGTATTGGATTTATGGAACAATGAATTTTTTATCCCATGTGCATTTGTTGTCATTCATGCAATGTGACTCCAATGATTATTCAGTTTATTTTTTAATTATTTTTTTAAATTGTAATGAGTTTAGTTAACATTTAATTTTTCCAACGCATAAAAGAAAAAGAAAAAAGCATAATTCCTTTTTAGTTCGGTTAAGTAACTATATCAATTTAAAATTCGTATCATTTTTAAATAAACTCCTAATAAAAATTATATTTTAGGAATTATTTATTTGGAAAAACTCCAAATAAATAATAAGAAATCTAGAATTGATTTGACAAATCGGTTAACTTACTCTATCAATTTAAATAATTCAAATCGGATTTTTAAATATAAGTAATTTTTTTAGGTATTCCCGAAAATATTAAATTTAGAATTGATTTTCCAAAAATTTGATTTTTAAATGGTAAGCCATTATTTAATGTAATCAACCAAAATACAAACATAACATATTTTTAAAGTGTTAATTTTAAATTCAAAATTAAGGATCATTTTAATCCGGAAATTATAAATACATTTTCCAAATTTATTTTAAGTATTTTCGGTAGTTATATATTTACTATTAGTTATATGGAGTTTATTTGGAAATGTATTAATTTAACAAAGATTCATAAAGTGATATAATTTACAAAAAAATATTTTGTTAAGTGATATAATTTACAAAATATTCATATTTATCCCCAAGATTTGAAGTAATTTAAATTAGTAATATATTTTAGGTATATTATTGTTGAAAAATAATTTCATAACAATCCAATTAAACCACCTGTATCCTATAAATAATAAGTCATTCATCTTTATTTCGCATATTACTGATTTTTTATTTTTCACTGTTAACTATTCGAATTACTTTTTTTTATTCAATTACAATGGCTTCCATTGTGTCTTCCTATTGAGCTTATTATTGAAATTTTTCTTCGCGTTCTCGCAAATTCTTTTTTCGATTTCCTGAATCTAAAATCAACTTCTAGAATCTTTTGGGATTCAGGGAAGGATGATTATATATATCAGAAAGGTTCACTTCGTGATTTTCCAATTAGCCCATGGTGGCGTCGGAGCAATGTTGCAACCAGATTTATGGATAGGTGCCTTGAATTTGGAAATCCTGATGCTCTATTCCGTCACGGGTTGGTATGTAAATAATTACATATTTTTCTTAATATTTTCGGTATTGACCAGCTTATAAGTATTTTTTTTAATATTATTTAAAGTAATATTAATTAATTTATCTCTTTTTCAGATTGGTTCATGCGAAAAAGACAGTTTTCATTCGGGTATTACCTATTTAAAACAAGCTGCTGATAAAGGTCATATGGAAGCTTTGTATACCCTAGGGATAGTACTACTTTTCAACGAAGAGGAATCGAATATAGAGAAGGGAAAGCAAATCATCATGTCTTTCCAAAAATCCGACTTCACCAAGAATCAGTCCATTAAATATCGTTTGAATTTGAAGGCATACATAAATTCATTATGGAAGAGTGATGATTATTACTTTTCCATATGGCCAATATTTTGCAAGGTTGAAGCTCATTTTACAGACAAAAATTGGTCATATTATTCAAGACTTGAAAATACCGGATGTGCTAATTGCATATGTGACATTGAAATCTATGATTTGTTTAATGTATCAGAATGATTTTATTAATCTTTTTAGGTTTAATAGTTCAATTTGATTATAAGATTTTTTTTAAGATTATATTTAGGTTTAGTAGTTTGTTATGATTTATTAGGATGTTTATCTAAAATGAAATATAAATAAAATTTTCGCAATATTAGAACATTTATTGTTTTGTGGAATTCCTGATGGAGCTATTCAAATTTCCATCGTTATGCATCATTTTGTAATTTGCACATTCAATTATGATAGCATATGTGAGATCTTTACGGTGCCTATGGATGCATATGATATTGATTTTAATTAAAAACCAAACTTTGACAAAAGTTTGATTTTGGTTGGAACGGAAGTGGTTACATAGTTAATATGATATTAAAAAAAAAAATTTAGAATCCACTGGAAAGTGGAGCGTACGCTCCAAAAATTAGGGGAGCACCTGCTCCCAAATTAACTCAAAACAATTCAAATTGCTGGTAAATAGGAAGCGCCCGCTCCAAATTTATGGGAGCGCCTGCTCCCAAATTTGCCAATCTTAGACACAGTTTCTGTCCAAATGGAGCGTCCGCTCCTATGCATGGGGAGCGTCCGCTCCCCAGAGACAGTGTGTATTTTCGGAATTGATTGATTCAAGTAATCAATTCCTAATTTTTTTGGAATTGATTGATTTTCAATTAATCAACTCCTATATTTTCGGCAATGATAGATTAAAAAAAAAATTCCAAAATTATTTTAAATATTTTCGGTATTTATATATTTCTATTCTTTATATGTAGAATTTTATTATATAAAGTGATATAATTTTCAAATTATTCATATTTATCCCCAAATTAAAATCATAATTCCTTTACATTCGGATAACTTAATCTATCAGTTTAAAATTATTTAATTCAATCACCTAATATATGGATTTGATCGGATTTTTTAAATTTGATTTATTCAGTTAATCCCCCGAAAATAAGAAGTATATAATTAATTCAATCAATCAACGAATATAAAAAATAAAATAAAAATAAAAACCTAATTCCTAAGATTTGAAAATATTTGTCCCCTATTCTCACGAAGATTTGATTTACTCATATAATTTCGGAATTTTATATATTTTCAGAATGTATATATTTTCTAATATTTATATATGAATTTAACTGTATAAAGTGATATAATGTAGAAAAGATTTGTATTTATCCCAAGATTGCAGTATTTTTTTCTCTTTTATATATGAATTTATTCCTATATATAATCTTCTTCAAATAAAATACTAATTATGCTTATATCATGGGCATGGCTTAAAACTGTGTTACACTTCTAGATGAAACAAATAAAATACTAATTATGCTTATATGATTAATTGATGAGAATATTTATATAATTAATGAATATATTTGACAGGCATCAAAGTTAATTATTCAACTCAAAGTCGTTATTTTTTCGTTTTCACATTAACCTGATGTCTTCTGGTTTTGTCAGGAGGTAAACGCGTCGCTATGTCGTTTTAACCTACCAAGTAGAGACCTTTTTAAGCACCTGTAAATGGATAAAAAATGTGAACTACAGTATAGTATTAGAAACTGTAACTAGATGAAATGTATATTATTGCACATTGTAGCCTAATTTTTTTATGTTTGTTCTGCAACCTATCTTGAAATGTGAATGATTGTTCTGCAACCTAAATGATTTTAGCCTAATTTTTTTATGTTTGTTTTATGTATAGGTGCAAACATGATGCAATTGTAGTTTAAACAAGCAAAGAAGGAGCAGCAGGAGAAAGACTTTGTTTTGTTACAGATTTTGGTTTGGTTACTCTGTAACTATGTTATTATTTAATCAGTACTAAATCAATTGCCCTTGAATTGTATGAATTTAATTTGATGTGGAGCAGTAGGTGAAAGTTTTTGGTTTTGTAACTCTGTTTACATTATAAAGCTTTGAGCTTTATACATTTTGCAGAATGAATTCTTGATTCATAGGAATGGTTCATTGTATATATTGTATCTTCCTTAATCCTTATGCTCAGCTGCCAAGATGTTTTCATGTTGCAGTGTTGCACTCATACAGTGATCGTACGGCTTCCTAATGTACTGACATACATTGTTGTTCTTCCTCTATTTATGCCCTTTCTACTTCTTCTTACATCTGATTTATTTTCATTGTTATTAACTCGGTAAACTGACTCAAATCGAGTTTGAGTACGGCTTCCTAATGTACTGACATACATTGTTTTCATGTTCTTCCTCTATTTTTTCATTGTAGTCTCGACTCGAACTCAACCATAGTTTTAAGATTCTCTATCTCTACAAATGCTTTGCATCAGTTTTTCTTAATTGATTAGCTTTTCTATTCCCGTCGAATTTCGACGGGCTATGAACTAGTATTTTTAATAATGTTACTTAAGTATTTTCAACGGTATTCTATAACTTCAAAATAGAGCATTAATTAACTCCAATGGTATTCTAAACCTTGGTTTATTATAAAGCTAACTCTATTTTGTTGTACCAAAATTGGTGCAAGAGATAGAGTTGCACTATTCCCTTTTTTTTTCTTTCTTTTGATTTTTTTTTGATATTTATGAAAAGATTTATAATATAAAATATATGTAATTTAATATTATTTATGTAAGTGAAATAATAATAAATATTTTAAGAATATTATTATTTGATATACTCCATTAGTTCTTTCTTTCTTTTTGAATCTCATTCTCTCTTTTCTTCATCTTCTTCTGTATTGGTTGGTAATTTTGCTTCCTCTTCTTCTTTTGTTAGATTTCATCCTCTTTATAGTCTTCTGTATTAGTTGGTAATTTTAGAAATTCAATAAATTTTAACTTGATAATATTAAAAATGGAACAACGAAAACAGTTTTTTGGAACATATTTTATTAGGGTTTAGGGAGTATTGGACTTGGATTGGTATCTAAGGCTCCTAGCTAGTAACTTGTCAGGAATTATATCCGGTGGATATCAAAAAAATTAATTTATTTAAATTGGCAAAACTCACTTAAAAATGAAGAACAATTTTTTAAATATAAATTATGTTTAAACATATGCTAATTTTTAACCCATCATTTTCTTTTTTCTGTAGTAGTTTACTTGAAAATAATAATGATTCATGGGAAAAAAAAACTAATATATATATAATTGATGTTTTAATGATGACATTATTTTTTATTTTAAAAAATGATGACATTATTTTAGTGAGCATTTTACAAAATTTATACGATTTGAACTTATTTTTTTCAACAATAATTGATAAAAAAAATATAATGAACAAAAAGTCTTGGTGGCCAAGGGGAATTGAACTCTGGTCATTTAATGATAACGAAATAATAGACGCTTTACCAACCAAACTACCTAAACAAATATCAACATGACGCTCAGTTAAATACTCCCTCCGTCCCATTATTTAGTTCACCATTTTGGCTCCGGAACGCAAATTAAGAAAATGAGTGGGAAGAAAAAATGTTGTGAGTGTAATTTGAAAATAGGAGAGAGAAATTTGAAAATATGAGAGAGAATGAGTGGAGGGAATAATAAATTATAATGGTGTTGTGAGTATTAAAATAATGTAGGAGAGAGAATGAGTGGAGGGAATAGTAAAGATTCTTTGCCAAAAAAGGAAAGGTGAAGCTTTCAATGGGACACCCAAAATGACAAAAAGTGAAGTTATTAATGGGACGGAGGGAGTATATAAATATAAAGTAAATGTTAAAAAAACTAATAAAAAATTATTTTTTAAATTTAGTGGGTGCCTGCCGTCGAACTCACTCTCGTAATAAGGTAGATCCGTCCCTGAATATGGTCCTTCGTCCCATAATAATTTCTCAAGAGGGAAAAATTGGAAGTGCACAACAATCAAGAAAGAAGTATAAATATTTAAAAATATTATCAGTGGGATATGTGTACTAATATAAAAAGTGAGGTAAAAAAATAATACTAATATAAAAAGTGAAGCAAAAAGAGAAAGATTGGTAAAAAATAATAATTGAATATTGTGATTATGATAAGTAAATTATGTTAAATAAAAAATAAATAAATATTTTAGATAATGTGACTTATATCAATGAAACATAAAAATAAATATGTGCTCCCTTGTGGGAAGGTGGGAATATGGTTCATAAACTAACAACTTTCCACTGGGCATTTTCTTTTGAATAATGAATAAGGGCAAATTGCAGTTTTTGATTACCTATGTTTTGTCAATATTTGCAATTTGATTTTCAACAGTGTAAAAGTTGCAATCTCCTAGCCATGTTTGTCAATTTGTTGCAATTCGATATAAAATCCATTAAAAACGTAACTCTCGTTAAAAAACTGAGACATGTGTCTTGCACGATAAATATAAATTGACATTTCGCATGGATTTTATCCAATGGAAGGTCCAGACATGTGGCCAAATTCAGGAAATCCACCAGTCAAGCCTTCAAATGTGAAAAGAATGCCAGGTAGACCAAAGATAATGAGGAGGAGATATTTGTTTGATGCAGACAAGGAAAAGGAGAAAGTAGACGGTGTTCAAGCTCAAATTGCACAAGAGTTTTAGCAGACGGTGTTCAAGCTCCAATTGCACAAGAGTTAGCAGATGGTACAAAGAAGGTGATTAGGAGGATTTACACACACTCAAGTAAATGCAGTGTTTGTAAACAGCAAGGTCAAAACAGAGCAAGGTCAAAACAGAGTACAAATGCCCATTTGTTTGGTATTCACATTAAATACTCCCTCGGTCCCAAAATGATCTTCTCACTTTTTTAGTCGTTATCATGAACGAACTTTGATCAATAATTTTAGGTTGATAACGGCTAAAAAGTGAGAAGATTATTTTGGGACAGATGGAGTAACAAAATTGAAAGACAACCATATTTTTATTCCATTCAAGGTGAAACCATACATTCATACTAACTGGTGCAACCAATCCTATTTACAGAAAGAAACAATCCAAAAATACAACCATGAAACCACAAGCAATGTCACTAAAACACCAATCTTCACCCTCTGTTGTTGAACAATATGCTCCAAACGATTCTTTTTCCTAATCAATCTAGGTGTGAACATCGTAGACCTAAACACATCGGCGAATCGACCCAAACAAAATATTGACAGTCATTTCGAGTCTGCAATCAAAATCAATTTTGAAGGGTTTGAATTCGTCCATGATGTTTGTTCTCTCGCAGTGAGTCCACATCTGCAATTCATCATGGCAAAAGGGGTAAAAAGAAGAAAACAATGAAGCTTTTGGTGTCGTCTTCCTCAATCTCTTCGTCAACTAGTGGCTCACTTTTTCTATGTAATGGGGAATTGGAGAAGAGCCCACAAGTATCAAAGAGATGCAGCGACTTAATGGAAGAGTGGCAGCCCTAGGTCGCTTCATATCCAAGTCGGAGGAAAGGTCTCTCCCCTTCTTCAAAGCTTTGAGGGGGACGGAAATTTTTGAATGGACGGCCGAATGTCACTTGTTCCCTTGATCCCCGCATGGCTACACAGGTAAAAGTCAAACTCGGTGGGGTGGCAAATTTGCATAAATGGAAATTAGAAATCATACGTATACTCAGTGGCGTCTATTGTGAAATATACGTATAGACCCATGTGCCCGGGTCTTAGACTGATTGGCTGGTACTACTCGGGGCAGGGGAAGCGAAGTCAGGCGATATGCCAATATATAAGAGGAAGCCAGGGTTCAGTCGCAACTATTGAATCTTCTCAAGCAACTACTGCACTCCAACCGGAAATGAGTCCACTTCCTGGATTTGAAATAAATTTATTGATAGAGTTTCACCTCAATTTATTGTTCATCCATGGCAGTATTAACGGAGAGCAAGTGGGTCGTTGGTATTTAAAGGGAAGATGACCTCTAGGCGTGCAAGTCACATGCCCATGCGAAATGTCAATTTTGTCCCTTATATTTGACGTGCAAGGCACATGTCTCAGTTTTTTAACGAGAGTTACGTTTTTAATGGATTTTATATCGAATTGCAACAAATTGACAAACATGGCTAGGGGATTGCAACTTTTACACTGTTGGGAATCAAATTGCAAATATTGACAAAACATAGGTAACCAAACTGCAATTTGCCCTTCGAATAAACATGTCTTCAAACCTCATAAACCCATAATTAGTTTGATGTTCAAATCAAGCCTAGATGTTCTTTGAAATTGTCCCTCAATGCTATTAATCAATTAAATAAATACTTGTATATTAGACATACTCGGTTTGTACCGAATGAGTGTTATAGTTGACTTGTCATTTTATTAGTTTGTACATTGATAATAATGCACCAAATAACTTTTCTTATTTAACAATACGACATTTATTTAGGGAAAATTTGCATTTTAGTTACCTGAGTTTGTCGAGATGTTTCAATTGATTATCGAATTTGCATTTGTTACAAGTTGATTATTGAGTTTGTCTTTTTGTTGCAATCAGGTGTAATTTTGGATGAACCGTTAAAAATCTAACGATTATCATAACATGTGCCGCTTACGTTACTTAAGGGCTATTTTGGTATTTTCCATCGAATTTAACCCCCATAATTTTAAGGGGGTTAGTTGACATTTTCTAAAAATGAAGAAATAAATATATATAAAAAAAACCGCTCTCTCTCTCTCTCTCTCTCAATTCTCTTTCTTTCTCTCTCTATCATCACCCAAATTCTTCCTCTCTTGAGCCTTCACCTCTAACAAAACTCTCCAACTCTTTATAATCAGTTCTAGCAGCCAAACTTTAAGGTACAGTAGGAAGAATTGGATTGAACTCAACACCTTTGCTCTTCTTCTTTGAGCTTCTAGTCCTCCTAACATTCATTTCATTTCCTTGCTTAACCTCAAACACACTCTCTATATCAACTTTTTCAGTATCACTCTTACAAGCTGCACCTCTTCGAGGCCTTAGGCTCTTCTGCAGTTCCCAGATTCACACGAGTCAAAACCTCCTCGGCAGCTTGGGCTCAGTTTTTTTCTTTCTCGACAACCTGCTTAAAGATTTCTTTAATGTATTGTTCGTTTAGTGTGTCCCTCGCAAATTACGCTTCACTGGAGCCATTTCCACCACATTATCCCCCAAATCCCCACCAGACTCTAACCCCAACTCACTACCACCACCACATTGACTCAAATTACCACCAACATCTGCCACATTCTCTGACTCTCTACCTTTACCCCGCCGCCTAGGGTTCCTCCTCGCCTGACTCATTTCCCCCATTTCAATTTTGACCAAAATCGAAGTAACCTCACCAATCTTAATGGTGTCTCCGTCCTTGATAACCGTCGGCTGGAAAGGAACAAGCTTAACTCCATTGAGAATAGTGTCGTTATATGATTCGAGGTCTTGAAGGGTCCAGTGAGCGGTGCCGGAATCGAACTGGATGCAGAGGTGCTTGGAGGAAATGCCGCCGTCCTTGATGGCGATTGTGTTGCCACGAACGACCCGACCGATTCTGATGACGGATCTGGAGGTATATTCTAGGGTTTCTCCTGCTCTTGGACCTTTGTCCATTTTCAGCTTCAATTCATCCATGGCTGGTTTTGAGAGTAGACGGAGTGAGCAAGTAGGGAAGGAAGATTATAAGTTAATATGGCTGGTATATTCTAGGGTTTCTCTCTCTATCTTCTCACTCTATTTTAATATTTTTATCTTTTTCTGAATGAAAATGGCTTGCATAATTTTATAAACTTTTTATATTTAACCTTTCCCTCATTTTTAGAAAATGTCAACTAACCCCCTTAAAATTATGGGGGTCAATTTCGAAGGAAAAGACCAAAATAGCCCTTAAGTAACTCACGTGATCAGCACATGTTATGCTATTCGTTAGATTTTTAATGGTTCATCCAAAATTACATATGATTGCAATAAAATGACAAACTCAATATCCAACTTGTAACAAATGCAAATTCGATAATCAATTGAAATATCTCGACAAACTCAGGTAACTAAAATGCAATTTGCCCTTTATTTGGGGACAAATCAAAATAAAAGTTTAACAGCTATTCTGGCACATAGGGAGTATATATGTAGTCATTCTTTTTTTTTAAAAAAAATTCCTTAAATGACAAGCATTAAAAAGTATTTGTCAAAATTATCAAGGTTTGTAAAACTCGCTACTGTCATTAGTAAATTTAAACTTATTGCGTTAAAACTCACGATTCTTAATAGCGAGTTTTATGAAACTCGCTACTCACATTAGCAAGTTTCTCCTTTTCTTGATAAATTCGCTATTGCTACTAGCGAGTTTTATAAAACTTGATCATTTTGATTGTCTTTTAGGAAATCAAGAAAAAAAATGAGAAAAAAAAAATCATTTGTCTAGGGAAGTGGTGGGCCAGTAGTGAAGGACTCTTACATGGGACCAGGACAAGAGATTGATGTAGGTTTTTTGCTTTGCCATAGTGTGCAATGTGCAATTTGCATGCGGTCACTAGTTATTTTTGTTAGGACAGAGTTTATGTAAAATATTAAAATAAACAACAATCACACATAATACACAGATATATGTGCTTCACCAACTTCACTACATACACGGATATAGGGAGAGAATATTATTATCAACTGAAAATCAGCAGATTACAATCTCTAATCTAGTACACGAATTCTTGGTCAAAAGAATTCCTAACTGTGCAAACTTTATATCTAGAAAAACAGACGAGCAATTGAACTTCTGAAACTTTTGCACAATTCCGCACTGGCGTGTCTTGCACTATGCACGACCATGTCTGATGTCCCAACTTCATGCTTTAGATCCAAGATTGGCACGTGCGTGCTAAACATAACGCATAGTTGTGCCAGCTAGAATGTCACCGGAATTACTTCCTTGCTTGTTCAAACCCCTAATTTTGGTGGCCCCAATTTAGATGACATTAAACCCAACAAATCTCAACCTTTACATCTAACCTCTCGATCACATAATCAGAACTCCCCCTCTGCCTCAGATGATGTCTAACAGCTACGAACATTCAACAAGTTCAATAAATGTTGGAACTTGCTAGTTGGAAAGGATTTCGTGAACATGTCAGCAGGATTGTCCGCAGTACTCACTTTCTTCACCTTGATCCGCTTTACTTCTCAGAAAATGATACCTCACATCTATGTACTTAGTACTCTCGTGATGAACTTGATCCTTGGCCAAACAAATTGCACTTAAATTGTCACTAAATATTGTAGCCTTCCAACTGACAACTGACCCACCAATAATGAATACGTACCTGGTCATAGATCTTCTCGTGTCAACATCCCCAAAGTAGTCTGAATCACAATAACCCTCAACTTTACATATGTAACACCTTCATAAATGAGTCCAACATCTGATATACCCCTAAGGTACCTGAGGATCCTATTCAATGCCTGCCAATGTTCCTTACCAGGATTTCCTATGAACCTACTAACAAAACTCACAACATGAGCAAGATCCGGTATATTACAAACCAAATTATACATCAAACTACCAACTTCACTAGTATAAGGTACTCGAGCCATATACTCTTTCTATTCAGACGATTTTGGTGCAAACGCAACAGACAGATGTGCATTCGCTGCACTCAAAGAATCTATAGGCTTTGATGTAGACATGTCAAACCTCTCTATAACTTTCGTGATATAACCTTTCTGGGATACGACAATTTTTATTGGCTTCTATCCTTGTAGATATCTACACACAAAATTTTCTTTGATGCACCTAAATCCTTCATTTCGAACTCAGTTGATAGTAAACCCTTCAACTTCTAAATATCAGACTTCTTGACAGCAACTATCAACATATCGTCAACATAAAGAACCAAATAGATGATCGAACCGTCCACCAACCTATTGTGATATACACAGCAGTCATACGGGTTCCTCGTGTAATATCCCAGATTTTAAGGTAGTGATTTGAAAGAAAATAAAAATGCATTTTCTCTTGGAAGTGGGCCACGTCAGTTTACTTTGCATGGAAAGAAATGGCATGTTGTTGACACCTATTTGGGTCCGCTTGGCTTGCTTAAGATTAAGTAGGAGGGTTAGTGGACAATCTTTTGATGACTCATCAAGCAACCTATTATAATAACTCCTATTTATATTTACCAAACTTGTACTTCTATTACAAAAAATACAAATTTCAGTAGACTTGAGCCGAGAGCAATTAAAGAGACTAACTGTTCGAGGCTTGTTCCGGGAAATAATTTGGTGATTCAATTAAATCAATTTTGAGGTAAGGAGACTATGCAGTATTGATTTTGTGTCAGTTTAATCATTCTTTTTATACACGTATTATCGTCGTACTCCGCTTTATTGACACGTATATTTATTGTTCAGTCTGATTTGGTACTTGCTTTGACTTTGAATTTGCTCGGTTAATATTGGTATTGTTTTGAAAGCATGCTTATTTATGTGATATGGTTCTCAAAATAATGAGATTTGTTATTTGAAATGGTTCAATGGGACTAATTATGTGACGGTTGTAGTGGATTCGGTTCTTATATTTGAGTTGGGTCGGCTCCGTTGAGGGCGGCCAACTATTTGTTTCGGATATTGTTTTTCCACTGGACGCGAACATAATTAGGACATTAAACTGTGAAATATAATCGATTGATATTCGATTTATGAAATGGTTCTTTTTGGCATGTCCATATTTATAACTTCATGGACATTATTTGATGTTTGTGTTTCATTGGCCTCTGTGATACTGCATATCCCCTCTCTTACTGAGCTTCCCCAGCTCACCCCCCTCCAGTTGTATTTTGCAGTTGATCGGTGAAAGATTTGGAGCGGGGTAATTTTAGGAGTATTTGGAGTTAGTAGAAATATTTTGTATTGTATTTTTTTGAAGATGTGAAATGTAACATATTTGGCATTTATGAAATATAAGCATGTGAAATTTTTGGGGCGTTACAGTTGGTATCAGAGTCTGATTTCGATCCAGGGACCTATGGTTTCTTTTTAAAGTGGGAGGATTGTAATATCCCAGATTTTAAGGTAGTGATTTGAAAGAAAATAAAAATGCATTTTCTTTTGGAAGTGGGCCACGTTAGTTTACTTTGCATGGAAAGAAATGGCATGTTGTTGACACCTATTTTGGTCCACGTTGCTTGCTTGAGATTAAGTAGGAGGGTTAGTGGACAATCTTTTGACGACTCATCAAGCAACCTATTATAATAACTCCTGTTTATATTTACCAAACTTTTACTTCTATTAGATAAAATACAAATTTCAGTAGACTTGAGCCGAGAGCAATTAAAGAGACTAACTATTCGAGGCTTGTTTCGGGAAATAATTTGGTGATTCAATTAAAGCAATTTTGAGGTAAGGAGACTATGCGGTATTGATTTCGTGTCAGTTTAATCATTCTTTTTATACCCGTATTATTGTCGTACTCCGCTTTATTGACACGTATATTTATTGTTCAGTCTGATTTGGTACTTGCTTTGACTTTGAATTTGCTCGATTAATATTGGTATTGTTTTGAAAGCATGCTTATTTATGTGATATGGTTCTCAAAATAATGAGATTTTTTATATGAAATGGTTCAATGGGACTAATTATGTGACGGTTGCAGTGGACTCGGTTCTTATATTTGAGTTGGGTCACCTCCATTGAGGGCGGCCAACTATTTGTTTCGGATATTGTTTTTCCGCTGGACCCGAACATAATTAGGACATTGAACTGTGAAATATAATCGATTGATATTCGATTTATGAAATGGATCTTTTTGGCATGTCCATATTTATAACTTCATGGACAGTTATTTGATGTTTGTGTTTCATTGGCCTCTGTGATACTGCATATCCCCTCTCTTACTGAGCTTCCCCAGCTCACCCCCTCCAGTTGTATTTTGCAGTTGATCGGTGAATCGAGGACCGGTGAAAGATTTGGAGCGAAGTAATTTTAGGAGTATTTGGAGTTAGTAGATATATTTTGTATTGTATTTTTTTGAAGATGTGAAATGTAACATTTTTGGTATTTATGAAATATAAGCATGTGAAATTTTTGGGGCGTTATAGTTGGTATCAGAGCGGACCCGGCCAGAAAGCTTTTGAGCTCGCCCGAGTGTAGGATCTTGAGAGATAACTAAAAAAACAATTCGAGATTTAGTATAAACTGAATTCGCGGACGAATTATTTTTAAGGTGGGAGGATTGTAATATCCCAGATTTTAAGGTAGTGATTTGAAAGAAAATAAAAATGCATTTTCTCTTGGAAGTGAGTCACGTCAGTTTACTTTGCATGGAAAGAAATGGCATGTTGTTGACACCTATTTTGGTCCAGGTGGCTTGCTTGAGATTAAGTAGGAGGGTTAGTGGATAATCTTTTGATGACTCATCAAGCAACCTATTATAATAACTCCTATTTATATTTACCAAACTTGTACTTCTATTAGAAAAAATACAAATTTCAGTAGACTTAGAGCTGAGAGCAATTAAAGAGACTAACTGTTCGAGGCTTATTCCGGAAAATAATTTGGTGATTCAATTAAAGTAATTTTGAGGTAAGAAGACTATGCAGTATTGATTTCGTGTCAGTTTAATCATTCTTTTTATACACGTATTATCGTCGTACTCCGCTTTATTGACACGTATATTTATTGTTCAGTCTGATTTGGTACTTGCTTTGACTTTGAATTTGCTCGATTAATATTGGTATTGTTTTGAAAGCATGCTTATTTATGTGATATGGTTCTCAAAATAATGAGATTTGTTATATGAAATGGTTCAATGGGACTAATTATGTGACGGTTGCAGTGGACTCGGTTCTTATATTTGAGTTGGGTCGGCTCCGTTGAGGGCGGCCATCTATTTGTTTCGGATATTGTTTTTCCACTGGACCCGAACATAATTAGGACATTGAACTGTGAAATATAATCGATTGATATTCGATTTATGTAATGGGTCTTTTTGGCATGTCCATATTTATAACTTCATGGACAGTTATTTGATGTTTGTGTTTCATTGGCCTCTGTGATACTGCATATCCCCTCTCTTACTGAGCTTCCCCAGCTCACCCCCTCCAGTTGTATTTTGCAGTTGATCGGTGAATCGAGGACCAGTGAAAGATTTGGAGCTGAGTAATTTTAGGAGTATTTGGAGTTAGTAGAAATATTTTGTATTGTATTTTTTTGAAGATGTGAAATGTAACATTTTTGGCATTTATGAAATATAAGCATGTGAAATTTTTGGGGCGTTACACCTCGTGTAACCAATCTCTGTCATATAGTTGTCAAACCATTTATACCACTGCCTAGGCGAATGCTTTAGTGCATACAAGGACTTCTTCAAATTACCCACGTAGTCTTCTTTTCCCAGAACCTGAAACCTATCTGGTTGTGTCATATAAATCTCCTCCTCCAACTCTTCATGTAGAAAAGTTGTTTTTATATCTAGCTCCTCGAGCTCTAAGTGTTGATGTGACACCATTGCTAATAGCACTCTAATAGAAGTGTGTCTAACCACATGTGAGAAAATCTCATTGTAGTCAACCGCCTCCCTCTGTGTGAAACCCCTAGCAACAACACGAGCTTTATACTTGACTCCCTCATATGGTGACGTACCTTTCTTTTTCTTGAAAACCCACTTGCAAGTCACAATCTTTCTGCCTTCTGGCCTCTTTGTTAACTCTCATGCCTGATTTTTGTGAAGTTGCTCCATCTCATCTCCCATAGCTGCATGCCACTGGGTAGACTCTGAACATGTAATTGCTTCCTTGAAAGTGGTTGGCTCCGAAGGATCGGGCTCCACCTCCTCAACAATCTTAAGTGCATAAGACACCATGTCTTCAAAACCATACCTCACAGTAGGCATTCCGAAATTAGCCCGTCTAGATCTCTCTTGAGCTAACCCATGTTCTTCGAAAATTGGTGATTAACTATTTGGTGTTTTTGTCTCTGAAGGTAGATCCTAATTAACATATGACTGTGGACTGCTCAAATATGTAATATCTTGTAGCTCCACCTGTTTATCAACAATACCAACACCTGATACAACCACAGATCTCATAATAGGATTAAGCACATAATTTTTATCAAATACAACATTCCTGCTTATAATAACCCTACCATTCGATGGAGAATAAATCTGGTATCCCTTGACACCATCTCCATAACCAATGAAAACTCATTTTCTATCCCTTGGCTCTAATTCCCATCATCCACATGATAATAAGCAGTACAACCAAAAGCCCTTAAATTAGAATAATCAAAAGGTTACCTGACCATACCGGGAACTCTGAGATCGATACCTATATGTGGTCCGCGATTTACCAAATAACACAATGTACTAACCGCTTCTGTCCAGAACCTCTTAGACAACCCTGCATTGCAGAGCATGCACCTTGCTCTAGCCAACAATGTCTAATTCATGCGATCTGCAACACCATTCGGTTGTGTTGTACCCCTGATAGTGAGATGTCTAGAAATCCCCACTTCCTTACAGAGCTCATCTAACTCAGCACTGCAGAACTCCAACTCATTATCAGTTCAGAGTCTCTTGATCTTCTTCCTTGTCTGATTCTCCACTAATGTCTTCCACTGTCTGAAATTTGTGAGAGCCTCACTTTTTTACGTCATAATAATCACCCAAGTCTTACTCGAGTAATCATCAATCATAGACAAGAAATATCTGTAACCCCTCAATGATTCCTGACATGAAAGTCCCCAACATTTCGAGTGAATGTAATCCAGACTGCCCTTCGTATTATGAACCAACTTAGGAATCTTGCTTCGTTGAATCTTACCAAGTACACAACGCTCACAAAACTTAAGGTCATTGACCTTATGACCACATAAAATACCATGATTCTCCAATATCTGCATTCCTTTAATGCTCATGTACCCAAGCCTAATATGTCATAACTTGGTCATATCTTTCTTGACCACTTCAGATCATGCAACCAATACTGGCCCAGAAAGCGTCCTTCCTTGTAGGAAATATAATGAGCCCCGCTTAAGGCCTAGCTATTAGAATCACTTTAAAACCTTTACAGACATAAACTACTCCACCTTTACCTTTGAAACTTTACCCTTTATTGTCTAGCTGACTAAAAGATATCAGGTTTTTCGTCATCTGTGGAACATGTATCACATCTTTCAAAGTGCAGATTTTACTATCATTAGTCTGCAGCTTGATAGAGCCCATACCAACCACCTAGCAAGTACAATGTTAGCTATATGAATATTACCCCCGTCTACCTGCTCATAGGTCGTAAACCACTCTCTACTCGGATTGATATGATAAGAAGCCCTATAATCAAGAATCCACACATATGATTGTTTTGCAGACTCTTTTGTCACTAGAGTATAATCCCCATCAGAGCTGCTTGTATCAACTGGGGCAGAATTAGCTTCAGAATGATTTGGAGGCTCGCCTCGCTTCTTCTTAGTACAATTTGTGTTCCAATGTCCCTTTCCCTTGCAGTAATTACAAATATCATCAGGTTTCGGGTCTTTCTTGCCATAAAAAGACTTGACAAGCGCCGCATCAAGCATTTCTCCACCCACATTGTCAAAATATATATCAGTACCGATATTGTGAATTGCGATCAGCCGATCAAGCGACGGGGGAGGATACAAATAGGCATCATATTTAATTTGGTTAATTGGCCAAATTAAAGGATATTCTCAAGCGATGTGAGCCTGTGAGGTTAAAGAATATTTATTTAATTTGACTAATTGGCTTTGACTTTGACAAGATTTACTAAATCTTGTAAATCTTGAAGATACTTTTTATTTATTTAATATATATGAAAATTGAATAGATGTAAAATTATAGTAAATATTATGAATATTTATTATTTAGAAGCATATCGGTACGGTTCGGTATGAGTAATCGGTGTGAAATCATGTATCCCAAATCGAACCGATAGATTCGGTTTTTTAATATTTCATAAACCGTACCTATCCAATTAACCGTTAGTACGGTTTTTCGGCGTCAGTTTTTTCGGTTTTATTCGGTTATTTTGGTTTTTCGGTTTTTCTGCTCACCCCTAAATTTTAGAGACATCAATAATTGGTTTAATAGGATGAAGTACTACTTTGAAGGGTAGTTGTACAGACATCTGTTTTGAATAGTCCACAAAAAAGGGTAATTTTGGTACTCCATGTTTCTATATTCTTTGATGCTCAGACTCTTTGTATATCCCGTCGTACCTGTGTCGGACACTCCTATTTTAGTCCTGTTGATAAGGGGTCGACAAGGTAAACTAAAGAGTCGGAGCATCCTAGAATGTTTGGTCTATGTAGGTTTTTTTTTTTTTTTTTTTTTTTAACGCTCACTATTTATTTTTCATTTGCTCGTAAAGGGCTAAGTGTGGTCCATTTCAAAATAAATATCACATTTTTAAATAAGGTAACAATGCCGGTGCAATTTACCATTGTACAAGCAATGTGCAAACAAGTGCAATCTTTAAAAACGTTCTTTGACAAGTCCAATGCGACATTTATTATTGGATGAAGGAGTATTAAGTTGTTATTTTCTTAGTCAAAAATTCTATTGGGTATATACCTTGTGCTGGGTATCTTGTATTCTTATTTTCCCTTCTTTGTTAGTCAGACTAAAGACTATCAGCAGGATCAATGTCCAACTAGAAAAGAGCAGAAAAGAATAGGAATGCCGACTCAAATGATGCGCCTACACAATGTAACACCATCACCTATTGAAACCTGCGATATCTCAACTCTCGGGTCAGAAGCAAGCCGGCGATTGTGCAACATAATCGCCTTTCGAATCACAAGAAACGGATCTGGTGCATCACCCCATTCCTTTCCTCCCATAACCACAGAACCGTACCATAAAGTGTTGTCGTATGCAATAACACCTCCTATCTTTACAAGTTTCAACACTTTGTCATGGTATATATGGTAGTTTGGCTTGTCAGCATCTATAAACACAAAGTCAAACATCTCTTCTTCCTCCCCCTACACAACACATACGAGATAAATGATGATTAAATCCACTGCTAAGTTACCAACAGATCTAAAAGTTGAAACTGTCAGATAATGAACTTACTTGAACAATCATCTCATCTAAAGCAGAAATGGCATCCTTGTTGACCAATTTGATCTTATGCTCAACACCAGCATTGCGAATGAATGGGAGCCCAACTTCATACGATTCACGATCACTATCTATTGCAACAACCTGGCCATCGTTAGGCAGTGCAAGGGCAGTTGATAGGAGAGAGTAGCCTGTAAAAACACCAATTTCCATTGTCCGTTTTGCGTTCATGATTTTCACAAGCATCGACAAAAACATCCCTCGGGGGTCACACTTATTTCCGCCCTAAACAAAGAATCATCAACTCACAATTTTTTTGTCAATTATTCACTACAACATGCCAGTTAATTTTACCTTCTGAAATATGTTCATACGGAGGACTTACTCAGGGCCATATTTCTTGAATGTGGCTTCTCTTATCTCTTTGAGTTGATCATCTTCTCGTGGATATGTACTCGTTTCAAGTATGTACTACACAACGAAATAACAAAAAATATTATCAATAATTACGACATCTTTCATGTATCCAAACTGTAATTAATTTCCATTGCGTGCCACGATTTGAAGATTAATAGTAAGAACTAACGTACCTTTAAACCAATGTATTCAATTGTTTTTTTTTTTTTTTGAGAGATGTATTTAATTGTTGTAACTTCGCTCTAATTGCTTATTTATTAATTTTTGAGCAGTTTAAATCAATTTATTCGAATATAAACCATATTCAGTAGTGGCGGATCCAGGAATAATAAGACTTAATGGACGTTTAAAACCACCTTTAAACCATTTTACTTTATTTACTCACTGCTTATTTACTTTTTTAGCAGTTAAACCTATTTATTAAAAATATGAACCCTATTGTAGTTTCCTCATCTCTAATGCTGTCTATTTGTCTATTGTTAACGTAATCTTTATTCTAACCCATAATATATTATGACTGTTAACATGGATTAAATTTTCTCCAAGTTCATCATCGTACGTGAAAGGGATGTGATTTTTCAATCCAAATTTGTGTTTAACGGACACTTAAGATTTTTAATTATTGGATTTATGATCACATTTCATTAAAATTATTGATATTAGAAGGTGAGGGAAAGGACGAGTAGCACTCATAAGAAAATTAATTAAAAGAGTAGGTCTCCAAAAAAAAAACACATTTTTACTATTGATTAGGAAAAACGTATTATTAAAAATGCGGTGATATTTTTGTAAATAACTGACACTAAAAAAAAACGTGTGTTGACATTTTTATAAATAATCGAAACTTCTCAACACCCCTTTACACTACTCAACACGCGAACTGACACTCTTTAACACACGAACGGGTTATCTTAAACACTATCACCGGTTATCTTTTAACGCTTCATTTATAAAAACTCCAACGTCCGTTTGAGGGCCTAAATGATGTATTTTTGGGTTTTTAAACCCTTTATCACATGGCGAAGCCCGTGATTTTTGTTGGTCTCGAAATTCCATTCACAAACAAACTTTTTGGATATTAATTTCAAAGGTTCTGGATATCAATGTCAAAAGTTATGGATATTAATATCAAATACTTCTTGATATTAGAAGGTTTATTGGTCATTACCTTGCTTGTTAATTCATATTCTGAAGATTACTTTCCCCGTCCTACGTGAGTGGATAATTATTTCCTATTTTGTCAATCCCACGTGAGTGGATACTGCCTAAAATGACAAAGTTTTTACACTATTACTCCACTCATTCTCTTTCATACTTTACTTTTATACTCACAACACCAATCAACTTACTATTCCTCCCACTCATTCTCTCTCCTATTTAATTTTTCATACTCATAAACACCTATTACCACTATTTTTCTCTCTTCTTTTCCTTAATTCTTGTGTCATATTTTTTGATATCCACTCACGTGAAACGAAAAGAGTATGTTATTAATATCTTGAAACCTTTAATATTGATATTCGTAAGGTTTGTTGGTCATTATCCTGTACAAATTTGCTTGTTAATTCACATCCAAAAGTCTTTATTATTGATATCCAGAATTATTTGAGATTGATATTAAAAAGGTTTGTTGTTTATGGCCTTGTTCAAATGTGCTTGTTAATTTATATTAAGAAGACTTTAATATTGATATCCAAAACTTTTTGAAGTTGATATCCATATAGCAATAGACTTAGACACGACCTTGATTCCTAGCGCGCGTAGTTTCACTTATTTACAAAAGTGCCACTACACACGATATTTTCATTATTTACAAAAATTGTCATCGTACATTTAAAAACACGTTTTTAATAATCACTAAAAATAACACGTTTTTTCTCAGATTTTCAGTAATTAAAATTGCTAAATATATATATTAGGAGCTAAAGAAGTGAACCTACAAGAAAGTGGTGTAAATTTGCCTTAGTTTGCCCTATCAGTAATATAACCTCCGATTTCTTTTCTTTTTACTCCCTCTATCTCATAATAAAGCTCTACTCCTTCGATCGCAAAATAATATTAAAAAAAAAAAAAATACCTTTTGGTCATCAAAGGTCATCAAAGTAGTAAGCAAAATTTTAAAATGAAAGTAAGACTCACTTTTTATATTTATAACAATTATTCATTTATTTCAATAGAGTTTTAGGTTACAAATTTAAGTGTATTAGATCTGTTGTGTAAATGTTTTAAATATCTTCAATTCAATACGAAAATCACACGAAGGAGATCAAAGCGAGGTATAGCCGTCAAGTTGGGACGGTCCCGTCGGGACGTCCCGTCCCGCTATACAAATGGGACGGGATGTGACGGAATATTTTAGTCCCGTCCCGTTTCGTCCGATCCCGTTTCGTCCCGTTCCCGTCGCGGAACAACATAGTGCGGTCCTGCCCATCCCGTTCCGTCCCGTGTAAGTAGTAATAATCCCATTAATTATCATCCATTCTAGAAGATCCGCAGAATCACTAATACAGACTAATTCATATCAGTTTGAATTAGAGAATATATATAATTGTTGTTGTTTTTTAATTTGTTATATACTTCGGCAGCTTCGGCTACAAATGAGAATAGCTAAACAAAATGGTCATAAAAGAAAAGTCATCTTCTCTTCTGGAATGTGGAATATGTGCCGCCTGGTTATATATTCACACCTCTATATCTACTCGTAAAAATTTACCTAATAGTGGAATGGGTTAGAATTTCATAAATAAAATGCAAGTAATTATTTACTCTCTATTATTTGTAAAAGTTCTTGAGAATTACTCAAATAGGCCGTGGCCTTGGCGCCTAGTCAAAGCTTATCCCTCCTAGTCAACGGATCCCGTATTGTCCCGCGGGATCCCGCGTCCCGCAAATGGGACGGGATGGGACTGAGTATTTTAGTCCCGTCCCGTTTTGTCCCGTCCCGTCTCGTCCCGTTCCCGTCGTGGGACAACATAATTTCGTCCCGTCCCGTCCCGTATTCCCGAATTGACAGCTCTACCCCCAGGCCACCTCTCCAGCTCTCTCCACATCCGTCAACGTCCTCAGCAAAGCAAACACAGCCGTCCCCTCGGCATGTCCAAACAACGTACTCGAAAAGGCAAACCACAGAAAAGACAGCAATCTGCTCAGCAGCAATCCTCTCATCACCAGCCTCATACCTCCCTATGCTCTCCACGATCTTCCCTTGGATCACTGCATACTCCATCCCCATCCCCTTTTTGGGACTGGGGATAAAGCCTAAAAGATCCTGCAAATCCCTGTCACTGTAAACATCCCTCCACTCGATGCTACGTCCCTTAAAGGACAGGCCCGTGATCGCAGCATAGTCAGAAGGGGTAACTGTAGCCTCGCCCCAAAAGAAGTGGAAGGTGTGGGTCATGTCCCACCAATGCTCCGCCAAAGCAAAAGTCAAGCCCTTACTCTTCGGCAACTTCACCAATCCCCTCAAGCACTCAACAAACTCGTACAATCCAGTCTCAATAACGATTTGCCTCGGACTCATCATCGCCCCCCTACCCAAGATCGGAAGCTGATCCCATAGGCTAATCACAGACTCCACTGATCCCCGGGTCTTCAGCTTATTTAGTTGATCCTGCACAAACCGATCACCACCCTGCAAAAAAAAAAAAGGAGAAAAAAAAAAGATGTCAATAAGCAGTTGCATTTGCATACACAAGCATAAAGTTTTGAAAAAAATTCAGCAGCATAACGACATACAATGGACTCAACCCCATTTTTCTTGCACAAAAGAAAAAGACTTTCAACAATCACCATCTAGACATTCATTCATACATAAAGGGACATGTCAATGACAAGGAGTCAACAGAAGCAAAACTCCGTCCCGCTTTTCACAAAAAAAAAAGCACACATAAACAATTTTCCACATTCATTCATTCATAAGGAGTCAACAGAAGCAAAACTCCGTCCCATTTTTCACATAAAATCACAAAAGGCACGCATGAATAATTCTTTGCATTCATCTCATTCATAAAAAAACATCATCTCATTGCAAAATCCCACATGCAAAAAAAAGTCCGTCCCGGATTCGGCAAAATTTTCGTCATCTAATATTTCAAAAATGGCAAATCGCCCATTCTTTTTTCAAATAAAATGCATATTTGTGTTACCCATATATTCAACAAAGCATGCAAATCATCAAAATTCAAATTTCAATGGCAAGAACAAGGGTTTTCAAATTTTCAAAAAAAAAATTAAAACCCTATTTCTAACAATTCAAATAAAATCAACAAAAACAATGAATGGATTCGAGATATACCGTGCGAAGATCCGGATCAGTCGACCAATGCTGCCACATATCGGGATATGGCTCCTCCGCAATCGATTGCGAAAGTGAGTAATGCCTCCTCATCCTCACGAGCTCTAACCTCCTCTCCGCAATCGGACCGCGTCCTTGGCCATGAAAAGCAGCTTCCCCGTGTTCCATGACTCAAAAATCGAAGAAAATCGAAGGATTTTGAAGCTTTTTGGACAAAAATGGCGATTTGGCTCTCTCTCTCTCTCTCGTAAAATGCGTTTAAAACTGTGAAGAGGAAGAAGAAGGGCTGCGGCCCTTTTAAAACCTGTCTGGGTTACGTTCCAATCCGCGCGGACAGGAATGAAGGTGCAAAAGGACTATTTTGCCCTTTAAAAATCCCAGACTCTGCAGTTTGGTCCTGGACTTAACGGAGGATAACCAAAGTTTACCAAGGTTAGTCCCCTTTTTAAAAGAACCCAATGGCAGTAAAACGTAAGCCCGTTTTCTCCAACGAAAGTTAACGGAATCCTGTTTCTTTCCTCGTTTTCATCCACGGCGGTAAAACGTAAGCCCGTTTCCTCCATCGAAAGTTAACGGAATCCCGTTTCTTTCCTCATTCTCATCCACGGCGGTAAAACGTAAGCCCGTTTCCTCCATCGAAAGTTAACGGAATCCCGTTTCTTTCCTCATTCTCATCCACGGCGGTAAAACGTAAGCCCGTTTTCTCCATCGAAAGTTAACGGAATCCCGTTTCTTTCCTCGTTTCCATCTACGGCAGCAAACGTAAGACCGATCCCTTCAAATGAAGTCCACCGAAGGACCATCTATCCCCTCAGAGTCCGTCCCCAACAAAAGGATGCAAACCATCGAAGGAAATCATTTCAAATCAAGGTCTGAGGCACCTAAAAAGCCATCTTTAAGGTCCGAGGCACCTAAAACGCCATCTTTAAGGTTCGAGGCACCTAAAACGCCATCATCAAGGTCTGAGGCACCTAAAACGCCATCTTCAAGGTCCGAGGCACCTAAAACGCCATCATTAAGGTCCGAGGCACCTAAAACGCCATCATCAAGGTTTGAGGCACCTAAAACGCCATCTTCAAGGTCTGAGGCACCTAAAAAGCCATCTTTAAGGTCCGAGGCACCTAAAATGCCATCTTTAAGGTTTGAGGCACCTAAAACGCCATCTTCAAGGTTTGAGGCACCTAAAACGCCATCTTTAAGGTTCGAGGCACCTAAAACGCCATCTTTAAGGTCCGAGGCACCTAAAACGCCATCTTCAAGGTTCGAGGCACCTAAAACACCATCATCAAGGTTCAAGGCACCTAAAACGCCATCATCAAGGTTTGAGACACCTAAAACGCCATCTTCAAGGTCCGAGGCACCTAAAACGCCATCTTTAAGGTCCGAGGCACCTAAAACGCCATCTTCAAGGTTCGAGGCACCTAAAACGCCATCATCAAGGTTCAAGGCACCTAAAACGCCATCATCAAGGTTTGAGACACCTAAAACGCCATCTTTAAGGTTTGAGGCACCTAAAATGCCATCTTCAAGGTTTGAGGCACCTAAAACGCCATCATCAAAGTTCGAGGCACCTAAAACGCCATCATCAAGGTTTGAGGCACCTAAAACGCCATCTTCAAGGTCTGAGGCACCTAAGAAGCCATCTTTAAGGTCTGAGGCACCTAAAATGCCATCTTTAAGGTTTGAGGCACCTAAAACGCCATCTTCAAGGTTTGAGGCACCTAAAACGCCATCTTTATGGTTCGAGGCACCTAAAACGCCATCTTCAAGGTTTAAGGCACCTAAAACGCCATCTTCAAGGTTTGAGGCACCTAAAACGCCATCTTTAAGGTTTGAGGCACCTAAAACGCCATCTTTAAGGTTTGAGGCACCTAAAATGCCATCTTTAAGGTTCGAGGCACCTAAAACGCCATCTTCAAGGTTCGAGGCACCTAAAACGCCATCTTTAAGGTTCGAGGCACCTAAAACGCCATCTTTAAGGTCCGAGGCACCTAAAACGCCATCTTCAAGGTTCGAGGCACCTAAAATGCCATCATCAAGGTTTGAGGCACCTAAAACGCCATCTTTAAGGTTCGAGGCACCTAAAACGCCATCATCAAGGCTTGAGGCACCTAAACGCTATCACTTCGGTTTCGACACGAAACACGAGGAAAGCAATAAATCGCAATCATCCTCTGATTCGACAAACCGAAATCATTGCCAGGCTGACATCCTAAAACAGTCACTCTAGGGTCGACGTCTGAAGATAGTCGAAAGACCCGAACTACGACTGGCTTGATTCCTCTTAAGGATACGTAGGTAGCCTATCACTAGGTTCAGCCATCAGACCAAAATGGTCATTCCTTTCCCGAAAGGTCCGACCAAAATGGTCACCCTCTTTTCCCCAACAGATTGGGACCTCACATTTATCGACGACCCCACTTCCTCCGAAAGTGCCGTCGCCGAGGGGCTACTGTAAGTGTCCCAATCTGAGCCACCAACGTTCCGTCAGCCCAATTTAACGTTTTCCACGTCAAATAAACATTTAAGGGCATTTTGGTCACTTCCTAAGGTAATTTAAATAAGGAAGGACCTTAAAGGAACAACAAAAATAGGTTGGACCTCGCTGGGAAGAGTCATTTCCAAGAAATTGACCCACTTTTTCATTAAATGCAAGCAGCCAAAACTGCTTTCTGCAAAATCAGGCACGCCAACATTCCCATCCGCGCGGACAGGAATGAGACTCAGTCTCGTCCGCGCGGACATCTTTGAGACCTAAAATCAGCCTATAAATTAAATCATTCTCTCTCAGTTTAAGGATCCAAGAATTCGAACCCTTACTGTTATATTCACCAAATACCCAGAAAACAGCCTAAACACCAAGCAAAAACACAAAATCCCAACACAAATCTTGATCAAATTCAAGCCCCAAACACAAATCCAAGGAAGATAGGGTACAACCATTGGTAAACCCTCCTTCTCCTTACCTTAATCTCCCTCATCCATGCATACATCTCATATTTTAAAGATGTAACTTGTTCATATACTTGTTCTTCATCTCTTGTCCTAGATCCAAGAGGATCTCCATGGATTTCATTTCCATGGATGATTCTCTATAAGGATCAACATTTCTTTTAATTTGTTGTCTCTCTTCTTACATTAACTAGTTGTTACTTGATCTCTTGACCTAAAGTGTGGTCACCTTGGAGTTCATCTCCATGGATGATCACACTAAATGGTCCATATTCTTACTTTCACTTTCCTTTTGTGTTATTGGTGCTTGTTTGACCTAAAATGTAGTCATCTTGGAATAAATTTCCATGGATGACCATTTTAAAAGGTCTAAATTGTTTTTACTTCCTTGTAAGTGTTTTCCTAACCTAAGATCTTCACCTTGGAACGATTTCCATGGATGAAGATCATTAAGGCTCCTAGGTTACAAAAGGGTGAAGTTGATACATTGAGTTCAAAGATCTCAAGGATGGTCATCTTAATGACCACCTTAGAAATCCACTCTAAAGTTGATACACCCTTAACCTAAATTCAATTTTTCATACATTAATCTTTGTTTTATGTTAAATCTCCCCATCCCAAGCAAATGAAATGCTTTCAAGTCCTAATGTACCCTAAAGATGGCTTGATATAGTAGATCACCACTAATCATGTTTAGTGATCACTAATCAAAGCCTAAGGAAAGTGGGGACAAGCATGGATGCAAATCCCAAAAATGTTTTCATTTAACACTTTCAGTTGCAAAACTCCAGTTCTGATTCTGTAACTCCAGTTTACATTCAGGAATTTACAGAATCAGACTGGAAAGCTGCAAAAAAGGATATTTATTGTCTCATCCGCGCGGACAGAATTGACCCTCACTCTGGTCCGCGCGGACAGAAATGTAAGGGACAGACATTTTGTTTTTCCAGTCATTTTTCACTCACAGAAGCACACTATTTTGATAAATTTCAGTCCAGTCCAGTCAAAACTTTTATTTCCAGAAAATTCCTTTTGCAAAACACACACACACACACACAAATGATTTTAAGTTAGGAAGACTCGTTTTACGAGGCATTCCGGGTGAACCCTAATGTTCTTCCCGGAATGTAACGTGACCTCCGAACCCATTTTTCTAATTTTGGGCATTTTTCAAAGTTTTGACCCTTAAACTAAAAACGGCGTGGCGACTCCGTTTGATTTTCATATAAAAAAAATCGGGTACATCACACAAGGTTAGTTTTAAGATGTACTTACTGATGCACTCGATGTCCTTAAGATGGATGAATTTTCCTTTCGTAGATTGACCTTGAGCCTCCAATTGAACTTTTTCCTTAAGCTTAAGCTTGCGCTCAGGCATACCACTATAAGAGTCAATACTTGTTTAGTATCATTGAGAAGGTTAATATTTAAAAAGAATGGTTTTGTCATTTTCATATTTCATGATGAATATTATCTCAGCACCTTAAATATACTTGAGCATAAATGAAAGATTATCTCAGCACCTTAAATGTGTTCTCATTTTCAATGCCCCAACAACATCTGATCAAATTATTTATCCATTGATGTTTACAAGTATGTTTACAATTTCCATCACATCTAAGAAAACCTAACAGCGAATGAAAATAGGCACCGTAACAATGAATTTAGTGGCTAAATATACTCTTAACTACTCTATATACACATACTTCATATATTAAGGGTAACCAAAGTCCATCATTTCATCAAGTAATTCATACCGCAAGACGTGCAAAACATCATTTTATATACACTGACACATAAGAGATTCCTCATGCTACTCTATGTACATTAAAAAGGATGTTTTCTTTAGAAATGTACTCCTACCATGTCTACAAAAAGGCTCAACATCATTCCATCATCCCCTTCAAACTGTAAATAGTTGATTTCTCTACTCCCTCGGTCCCAAAATAATTGTCCAAATTAATCAAGAAATGGCATTGTTAGAAAATAAGACACACAACAATCCATTGCTTTCATTTTAGTTTTTATCGCTTACAGTAATCTACTTGGTTAGGTCATCAAAAACAGAAACACATCCCAAACTATCTCACAATCCATTCAAAGTCAATTTAGTAAACAAATAAAGATGCCCTTTTATGCAATAGATGATATAAATAACAAATTAGATGTTACATTCTAACAATAATAGCAGGGAGAATGCACTTGCAGAGAACATAATGACCATAGAGCAGCAAAGAAAAATACTAAAAATTAAATACAAAATAATAACAATAAAATTCTCTTTACTTAAAAGCTGAGAGTGCTGAATGGAACCAACTTTGAAACAAACATTTTTGTTAATGCTTCAAATCCTTACACTGCGTAACGCTTTAATGGTTTGATGTCACCATTCCTATTTTTAAATCAACCAATAACAAAATCATCGTTTCTGACACTAAGCCTATCCATAACATCAACAGACTTAATCAAAACAGGTTATATCAACAACATATGCAAGCTCCTCCGAATAACCATACAATAAATGAGATTAGCAAAGAAAAAAATGCAAAGTTTTGAATCATAGTGAGAATAGGGAACAACATATAGAGAAAAAGCATTATATTTTGTGTGTGCCCATACTTTAAATTTCAAGTGAAGTCTAGATTGCAAGTTTTCTTCTCTACACTTCAGAACTTTTCGGTGATCCACTTTTTCATGATATTTATGACGAACCATGAAGATTATGCATAGATGTATCTTTAAATACCGGAAACGAAAAAGCAATAAAAAGGTACCAGATACTGCAAGGTAGATATTAGTGTGTACACGAAAATAATGACAAAAGCTAAAACAACATCCCTAACTAGCTACAAACGTTCACTCAAGAGTAATCATTAAAGTGGAGTTTGAAAAGATAGTCTGACTTGCATTGTGACATTATCTAAATATGGTCATGTTTAATTAGAAACGATAGTAATACCTCATAAGAACAAGCCATCTGCCGAGAATAGTTTTTCTAAAGCACACCTCAGGCAACATATCTTTACTAAAGTGACCAACAACCAACTGTTGAAGGAATTTAAAGGACTATTTAAGCTAACCATATTGCAAGGAAAGCCAATACATAAATCAAAATATAGATAACAATGAATTTGGATGGAACTTAAGGTAGGCTTTGGATATTATAATGAAAAAATGTCTTTATATGAGGCATAACATGACTGAAACATTTAACAGTACAATAATTAGTCCATTCACAAGTATCAATTAAAAATCTTTCTCCATCCGTCACAAAATGAATGTAAAAAAAAATTCAATAATAACAATGAATCAATCTCATTTTACATATTACAACTCTTATAGCTTAATTATAAAACCAAATCACCTCTTATAATAGACTTATAAGATAATTTTGCCTCTTATTGAACCTAGAATGGAAATGCAAAAAATGAAGGACATTAAGTTGAAAATTGGAGGAGGGCGACCGCACCCCTCTAATGGTAGCGGCCGCACCAAAAGACTAGAAGCCACAGAGCGATCGCATCATGTTGTGGAGCAAACGCGACAAAAACCAATTAGGAGAGATTAGGGGTGTATGGAGAATTATAATATGAGAACAACTATTTATTTGGAATTTACAAAAAAAAAATTCTTTAAAAGGAATAAAATCTTGGCTGAGGGGCCATAGGGAAATTTTTCCTAAAAGGAATTTGGGTATAATTTTGATCTCGCAAGAGTTTTTAAATATCAAGGGTTTTTAGGAGAATGAATTAGGGTGAGGAGCCTTGGTGGAATTATTCCGAAATAAAATCCCTCCAAATTAAAACACACCCTTGAATTTTCGGCCCCGGAAGCGTGAGAATTCCGTCGAGAAGCTTCTCCAAAATACTGTGGAGGGTGGGGAAAAACACCAAGCAAACCAACGCCGACAACGATGGGAAGCGCCGCACAAATTCCGACGAGCTTCGGCCATGAATTACGAGCATGTCTTCGCTGCAGGCTCGTCAAAACCTACGATCAGGTTCCCCTTCCCTTTTTATTCCCCTCATATTCCTATACTGCTGTGTTATTCTAGATATTCATCTTTACCCTATTTTCTTCCGAATCTAGTCGCTTTGATCGTCTTGTTAGGGTTCTTCTTTTCTCTTTTTTGCCTAATTTTATGTAATTTTCTTTGATACTCCGTATAAATTATTTTGTTTGTTGCACTTTCAGTTTAGAGAATCAGGATGTGAGAACTGCCCCTTCTTTAAGATGGACGAAGATAATGAGCGGGTTGTAGATTGCACCACTCCCAATTTTACTGGGTAAGTCCCAACAATTTTTTTTTTCTGTTTGTGTGGTTCGTTTGATATATCTTGGTATTGTATTTACGAATTTCTTATATTTCATGTCTTTGGAACCCGATTTGGGTTGGTGATATAAGTTATGGTTACGAACTTTCTATCCTCATTTCACTTGCACTCCTCCCCCTAGCCAGAGGAGACCAATTGGGGTTATTGGGTTCATAATGTTTTACATATTGATTTTTCAGTTTTTGTCGTGTTTTGCCCATAGGGTTAGCTTTACGTGTCTTAATAAGTTATTTGGTTACATCTTGATTGTATTACAGGATTATCTCGGTCATGGATCCATCCCGAAGCTGGGCTGCTCGGTGGCTTCGAATTGGTATGTCTGATTGTTTCTTTAGTATTTTGATCTTGGATTCATATTTGGTTATGAACTCTTGCTAGCATCTCTTTCACCTTTTCATGGAAGAATGTTGCACTGTGCATTACCGTTTAATGGTTGACAGTGTGTAATTGATTGTATTTGCAACAATTTATGCTGAATGATAAAGAGCGGAAAGAAAGATAGTAAAATGATAGTAGGGATAGGGACATTGGACGTGATACTGTTATCGTGTCTTTGGTCTTGGGAATCCTTTTCTTGATGCTAGGTATTAGAGATGGTAAATTCTAGGGATCCTATGCTTTGTCAGTTTCCAATCAAATCTATGCAGCAAGACTGTGATCTTTGTTGGTAGCCCCATGTGAAGTGATGTGATGTGTGATCACTGACATTCGCATGCTTGTTTCATCGATCCAAATGGAACTTTGGAATTCAAATGGAACTTTGGAATTTGGATACAAAACATGGCATCCGTAGCACCTTTTGCTTGAAATTTGCTTATTAGTGTAGCGTTGTGAGAAGAATTTTATCTTTTTGAGTCGCCACCTATATTATTCGTTTGGAAAACATAGAAAAACCATTTTGAAAGAGATTTGGGTTCGGGGCTTAGGTTATGGAATGGGTAGGTCAAGGAGCATCCATTCCACCCAATCCGGAGATTGGTCTTGCTAAAGAAAAGAGAGGTTTTTCAAAAAGAAGAAGAAGATTTTAAATAATACAAATAAAAGATCCATTTAACGGGGTTAAACGGAATGTAGGATCGATTGCTTCGAGACCGTCTCCATGTCTTGGAGAGGCTCTAGGCCGATCCTAGATTCTATGGACTTATACCACTCTAACAATCAATTAGAAAGGGATTTAGGGAGTTACCTTGCGTGAGGTGATTTGGGCAGAGTTTCGACTCAAGTTTAGAATCGAATCTTGATACGGACAGAGCTTCGCCTCAGTCCTTGACTTGGATCTTGATGTTTGTTTATCAACAAGGTTGACAAACAAACTTTGAGGTGATTTTTAGGGTGATTTTGTAGGATTCTTTCAAGGAGAGAAACCAACAAAATGTGTGTGTTGTGAAAATTCTGGACCTTGTCCTCTTTTGAACCTTGGAAGTCACCAAGTATTTATAGGGGTTGGGGAAGTGTTGAAGATGAGATCAAACACTTGAAGATGGTTCCAGACTCCAAATTCTATTGGTTGGCCGGATGGATGAAGTTTTATCCCGAAAAGAGGTTGAAATCGACGAGGAAACTGCCTTCTGCATGCTGCAGAGGGAGGATATCTCGCGCGAGACACGCCATCTCGCGGCGAGATATTGCTTCTGTGGACAATTCCGTCCTTTCCTCGTTATCTCGTATGCAGTTTAGTCCCAAACTAACGATGGTTAGTCAAAACTTAACGAAACATGACTAAATGGTGGATTTCTACTTCTTGACTCAAAGCGAGACTTAGAGTGGTATAAATATAATCCGATGTGTTCAGAATGGGGTGTCTACAGAGCCCCTCGGCGACAATACTTATGGAAGAAGTCATGTCGTCGATAGAAAAGACATCATTCTGAACATCGGGATGGTCAGGCCGCACGGCTTCCTACGTATCTCTATCGGAGAATCAGACCATGACGTAGTTCGACTCCAAAACACGAAAAGGCTGCTTTAGGTATTTTGAAAATTATTTGAAAATCGAGGAGATTTTGTTTTTTGAAAAGGTAAATTCATACTGAGGAATCAAATCAAGACCCAATTCAGAATATACCTGGGCTCTGAACCTGCGGGAAATATGTTAGAAAACAAAGGCTTACCTGTCCGGTCCTTTGAGTCCTGTTGATTTTTGAGACGATTCGCCTTTCTGGGCTCCGAATCGGGCTTTTTGTTGTTGAGGATGACGATTCACCTGTTTGGGCGTTGAATCGGGCTTTTGGTTTGACGATCCACCTGTTTGGGCGTTGGACCGAGCTTTTCTTTTGACGATCCACCTGTTTGGGCGTTGGACCGGGCTTTTGATTTGACGATCCACCTGTCTGGGCGTTGGACCGAGCTTTTGGTTCGACGATCCACCTGTTTGGGCGTTGAATCGAGCTTTTGGTTCGACGATCCACCTGTTTGGGCTCTGAATCATGTGGATTGAGTTGATCTTTGGACCACTCGGTTTTCGGGCGACTGGTGCCGTACCGGGCGATCGTGCGTATGTCACGTTTGGCTCGTTCCGTGACTTGCGGTGCCGATTTTTCCACGTTTCCTTGCTAGTTTATCATTTCCAAGGGTAAATGTGTCAAAATTTTGAATTTTGACGTTGCGTAGATGCTTATTGTCGAGGACAATTTCGTAAAATTCCAGAAGGTATATCTCGCGCGAGATATGATGTATCGTGCGGGACTTCTACTGTCGGGCAATATAACAGCAACTCTTGCTTAATTTGAAAACATCCTTTTCAAAATTCCCTCCCTAGCTCAAGCCAAGGTCGTTTTCTCTGTGATTTTTTCGTGGATTGCTTGGTGTTTCTTCCTTCCAATCAATTCTCAATCCCTCCTCCCTCCATAATCAATGGCTCAAGAACAAAGGAATCCTATTTTGGGGAGTTATTTACTTGGGAAGGATTATCCCCGCGATGATCTCACCTTTGATAGGCACGCGCACATCTCCACCGCTGTTCGGGATGGTTTGGTAAGAGCTTCTTTCCCAACTCTTAATTCTCGTATTGCATTGAGCTTGAACCCATTTTCCTTGAATTCAAATTCCATCAATGGCTATTTTTTCTTGTTTTTGTCTAGAACTAGGTTCTTTCTTGCATGCTCTGATTTTGTGCATTTTGTTGGATGATTGTTGTTACATTGTGTGCGTATGAGCCTCCTACACATCATGGATTGTAGGAGAGGTTGATTCGGATCATTAATGGCATCCTTGGGCAAGCTTTTCTTGTACGCACGCCAAGTGTTCGATGAAATGCCCCAATGAAATTTTTCTTCTATTTCATTGATTTTCTGACATGGAATGATTTCTAATGTTGCCCTTTTTGCTTTTCCTTTGTTCTGCAGTCATATAGGCCAACGAAGAATTGTCGAGGGAGCCCGAAAATGGCTAGAGCGGTGTGGGACAAGATCAAGGATCTTGATGGTGTTCGGGATAGGGTGGCCCAAACGGGGTTATTGACCTTTGTTGATAACCTTCAGGGGATGAGGCGGACTCCTCAAGTTCTTCAAGCGATCCGGGAGAGGTGGTGGGATACTACCCACACCGTGCATTTGCGCTTCGGGGAAGCGACTATGACTCCGACTGATTTCCTTGCTATCACGGGGCTAGAGTTCATTGGCGATCCCCTGCCGAAGATTTCGGGTTATAAGCATGCGGGTCCAGCTGCGTGGAGGCAGTTGATCGGTTTCTCCCCTAACAAGGTTAAGGGGTTTGCTGCTGAGTTGACACCCCTCCGGCGCCAGATTGAGGATTATGCGGAGAAGCCGAACGCAGTCACTGATCGGTTGGTGAGGGGTGCCCTCTGGTACATCCTTTCTGAGACCATCTTCGCGAACCACTCTTCTACGGCTCGTCTTTCTCTGTTACGTTTGTTGGTGAATCTGGATGAGGTGAGCGGATATGATTGGGGCTCAGCGGGGCTGGCCTTCTGCTATCACGCCATGGACGAGGCGTGTAGGCACACCAAGGATTCCCTGTCAGGGTATTCTTATGCCTGGGAGGTATGCTCTTTGATTTTGTCTCTGTCCTTTGCTTGTATGCTTTGTCTGTATTTCCTACTGAATCCGCTCTGCTTTCTTGTGCAGATATGGGGCTATACTGTCCTTGGATTGTACATGTTTGAGCTGGAGAGCCGGACCCCTTTGTTTCCGGATATCAGGAGGTGGAGCCACCCTAATCGGAGCGTTGATGAGGAGGAGAACCAGGAGTGGACCCTGACGGTCGCGGAGGCGCGGGCCATGCTGGATACTTTCGAGTATGAGAGGCTGGGCCTTTATCCATGGACCCTGTTGGAGCGGGAGGTGCATCGTGCTTGGGATGCTACCGGGATGCAGAGGATGCTGGCATTTTTGGAGGGAGATACTATGTATCTTGGTGAGTGGGTCTTCCCACAGCATGGCCGGGGTAAAGAATCATATATGGTGCCGGCAGATCCGCCTAGAGCGATGTATCCCACCCACTCTATTCCAGATGACGATTATGCTAGTTTTCTGGTGGGTGATGCGGTGACGGCTTGTGTGATTCCCGGGGCCTCTTATGCGGAGTTCCTTCCTCGCTTGATGGGTCCCCTCCTGGTGGGTGATAGGCGATCGCACGCTCGTGGCTCCGCCTCTGCTTCTGCCTCAGGTTCATCAGCCCCTAGCACTTTTTCCCAGTCTGCTGGTTCTCTGCCTTTTGCCCCGGATTTCGGTCCTCTGAGCTATACTTATATGATGGGGAGTATGCCAATGATGGGCCACATCCCGACTCTGGATCATATTCCTGAGGGTTACTGCCTCCCGCCGGATGTCTCCTCGGTATGTTTCTGTTGGTATTTCACGTATTCGTCCATATAAATGTATATGTCCGACTTCATCTGAGCACTTCCTTTCTTTTGTTGTCAGGTCACTATGTCCGCGGCCGATTACAACCGTGGAGCGACCAAGTGGCAATTATTTTTCGATGGCGCAGCCAACAAGAGAGGGTTCGGCATCGAAATGTTGTTGGTAGACCCTAACGACATCTATACTCCACTGGCAGTACGTCTTGACTTTGACGCCACCAACAACACCGCAGAATACGAAGCTTGCATAGCGGGGCTTGAGGCAGCCCTAGAGCGCAACGTGACTGAACTCGAGGTATTCGGGGATTCCCAATTAATCATCAATCAGACATTGAAGAAGTGGAGGGTCCAAGATCCAACCCTTCAAAGATACAGTGCCCACCTCCAAGAGTTGGCACAACAATTTCAAGATGTCTCATTCCACTACCTCCCCAGAGACAAAAATCGGTTTGCGGACGCATTAGCCACACTTGATTCTTTGGTCGAAATCCCTAAAGGAAAAGCAGTCAAAACCTTCAAAATAACACGGCGTGCAACTCCTGCCTACTGCGCCGTTATAGATCTCCATGACTGCAAGGACAAATGGTTATCCGAATGTGCCATTGTTGGGAACTCCGAAGAGAAACCATGGTACTATGACATTTGGCATTTCATCCTAGATGGAACCATCCCACCTGAGACGGACCAAAAGACTCAGATCGCCCTTAAGAGGTTGGCCGCCAATTACGTCATCACTGCGGGCCGTCTATTCAAGAAACATTCCCAAGGAAACCTCCTTTGTGCCACCGAGGAAGAGGCCCAAGAAATAATGGACCATGTTCATCAAGGCATATGTGGAACCCACATGAGCGGAAACATGCTCGCCAAAAAGATCATCAGACAAGGGTACTTTTGGCTAACCATGGAAGCCGACTGTACCAGAATGGTCAAGAAGTGCCACAAGTGTCAGATACACGCCAATCTTCAGCATGCACCACCTTCCCTGCTGTACCCTATGACTTCTCCTTAGCCGTTCTCGACATGGGGAATAGACGTGATTGGAAAGGTCACACCCATAGGAGCTAACGGACACTGCTTCGTCCTAGTAGCCATCGACTATTTCACTAAATGGGTTGAGGCCGCCTCCTACAAAGTTCTGAATGCCAGAAAGGTTGCAGAATTCATCAAGCACAACATCATCTGCCGATACGGGATTCCGCAAGAGATGATATCCGATAATGGGTCACACTTCGAGAAGGAAACCGATCGTCTCCTCACTGAGTACAAAATCACAAGGCACAAGTCGTCCCCTTACAGGCCTCAAACGAAAGGAGCAGTTGAAGCCGCGAACAAAACAATCGAGACTATCATCAGAAAAATGGCAGTCACTGGAAAAGACTGGCCCGACAAGTTACCTTTCGCACTGTGGGGATACCGCACTTCAGTCCGAACAGCTACAGGAGAGACTCCCTACGCCCTCACATTCGGAATGGAGGCTGTCTTACCAATAGAATTGGAAATACCATCACTTAGGGTTCTCCTAGAAAACCAAGTGAACGAGGTCGACTGGCTAGGAAGCAGATACGAAGAGTTGGCCCTATTGGATGAAAGAAGGTTGAAAGCAGCCGAACACACTCAAGCTTACCAAAGAAGAATGGCAAGAGCTTTCAACAAAAAGGTCAAGACAAGGAACATCAGAGTAGGTGACCTGGTTCTCCGTGAGCACCGTCCTGGACCTTTCAACCCGCTAGGCAAGTGGGGACCAAGATGGATAGGACCCTACATTGTGAAGAAGATATTCTCTGGGGGAGCCCTTCAGCTGGTGGACTTAGACGGAGATCAACTACCGAAGCCGGTCAACATGGACAAGCTCAAGAAGTACTTCGCGTGACTTGGCCTCCTAAAAAGAAATCGCTCGCTAGGTTGAAAATCCCGAAAAGGACGGCCTAGGCAAAAATTAGAGCTCGCACAAGAAAAGAAGCCCGCTAGATTGAAAACCCGAAGGGGCGGTCTAGGCAGAAGAAAGGGTGTGCATAAAAAAAAAAGAAAAAAAGAAAAAAAAGGGGCCTTATCTCGCGCGAGATTACCCCTCGGCATGGAGCCGTATTTTGTCCTTTTTTCTCTCAAAAATGAACTACGTTAGACCTGAGCCTCTTATTTAATTGATGTAAAAGAGGAACGTAGGCAGCCTTCGGGTTCGGTCTAATCAAATAAATAAATCTACTTTTGTCCTTTATTAATCGAATGCATTTTATTAATGACAAAAGGGAAATCCTAACCACAACGACTAATTTGCTAAGCTAACAACCTTGAAAAAAATATACTAATAAAGCAAAACAATTGATCTATCAAAGCAATCTCTTGGTACTCCTTAAGATCTAGCCTTTCATTGACTTGGTAGGCCGGCGGACATGATCTCCACCGTCGTCGCGATCCTTCTTGCGCTTCAAGCCCCTCAAAGCAGAGCATCCCTCGAGACGATCAAAGACAGATTTCGAAAGCCTTTTGAAGACACTAGGCCTATCTAGAGCTTGCGTCTTTCCAGGCATCCCTTTGCCTCGCCTCTCGTACCAATCCCCGTCGAGAAAATCCTGAGTTGGATCAGTTCGCACATTAGCAGGATCAGACTGAGCCTCGCTCCTTCGCAAAATACTGCTAGCTACAAAAGAATCCCCTAGCAGTGAAAGCCGCAGATCATCAATCTTCTCCACACTAGGGTGACCGGTATGAAGGAACCAATCCAAATACTTGTCAGACAAGAAGATGCTTGCATTAAAAGTCCGAAGGTTCGACCAGCGGTCCCGACTAGTTCCTTCACCCCATACTTGAGCTAGCGCCTGCGCAAACTCTACACCAATGTAAGACACTTCACGAGAAGCTCCTTCGAAAAGATAAGTGTCCTGCTGCTGACCAAGCTGACGGAGCACCCGCTTGGGAAAATAAAAGGAAGAATCTCGCAAACCCGGAAGAACAACCCTGTCAAAACCCTTGGTATTGGCAACATACTTGTTCAACCTCCAATAAGGTGGACACCAAAGAATGTCAGCAGTTTCGGTCTTCGCGATCAACTCAGCCCACTCATCCACCGAGAGATCCTTGATCAACAACTTTCGTGTATGATAAGTGAAAGGGGAATATTCCAACGGGGGGCCTACCAACTTGAGATGCTCCTTAAGCCAAATAGTCAACAGAAGAGGACTCCCTTGAGTCATAGCACCGGTCTTATGCAGCTCATCAAGACCATGCAGGGTTTCACCCAAGATTAGCGGAATAATGTTCCTAGAACGTTTTCTAGCCTGCAGAACAATTTCCACCAGTTGGGAGTCAACCAAGCCGTCCCTGCATGTAAACAGAACATCTCCGAAAAGAGAAAGGGCCAGAAAGTTCCGTTTGTAGACATGAAAGGCGTCATCCTCTGAATCTCCGCTGAAGCGTTCTGGAAAAGAAGAGCAATCAACCCATTTGCGATGAACCAACTCATAGCAAGTATCAAGGGGGATCCCTAACAACTCATTCAAGGCCTCCGAATGATTCCTATGGTATTTAGGAACAGCAATCTCGCCAGTCAAAGGCATGTCCAAGATAATGGCAAATTCTTCAACAGTAGACACCATCTCATTCAAAGAAAAATTGAAAAGATGGACAGAGGGATCCCGAAATCTAGCAGCACCCTGCAACAGATTCCAATCCGGTTGGAGGTTCTTCAAAGTGAAAAGGATTCTGAATCCAAATTCTGCAATAAACCTATTGCGAGATCGGTTGCGAAACGACCTCACAAAGTCTCTTGATGCTTGCTTGAAAGAATCAATCACTTCGGACGACAGGGAAAAATCATCGACAATCATGAACGTTGGGGCAATCTCCTTGGAAGCCATGGATCGTAGGGTTGGAAAAGAAGGCAAGAGTTTCACCCTAACAGAGTATCTCTAGAGTTTGAAAGGCTAGAATGAGTCATCTGGCCGGACTACGGGGTGATTTTATAGGGAAAACTGACACAATCCTGTTCGAAAAAGGAAGAGAGCTCTGCCTGGGTAGCGTGTCTCGTGCGAGACACCTTGTCCCGCGCGAGATATCCCTACGGCAAAATAGCAACAGTTCTGCTCAAACAGCAATCTAGCCCCGACTTGACGAAGCAAGTCTCGAAAAACCTGCGCATACAGTTCATAATACGCAGTGCGACACCAAGATCAAGCTCAAAATTGTGGCCTAACAGCCATTCTATTTCCAAAAACATGGAAAGTCGAGAAAGTTAATTAACTAACTCATTAAACCTAGGATTAGGGATTAAGAAAACATGTTTTTGTGCTACCTACTTGTTTCTAACAGGCACCAAAGAAAAAGAAAAATTGTCTGGGTCCACAAGGCCAATATATACAACATCATCGAAATCGATAAAGAGAAAAGGAGGGGATCACGCCATCAAGTCGCTGGAAGCCGCCGGCACCTCCGCCATCACCACCATGGGGGCTACCATCCCTCCTCGACCTCTTGGCTCCGCAAGTAGGGGTCACTTGCGTCCGAGGCAACCGCCGAGAGCCGCCGAAGCCTTCAGGAATGTGCCTCTCGGAGGAAGTCCGACAAGGGCTGTCAGGTCCCGCCATCTTAGTCGCGCCACGGGTGTACATCGTCCGCGGACGAAGTATTTGATCGACAACCAAAGAGAAAAGAAATGTTCGGGATGAAGTCTGGACATATACACTTATATGGACGAATACGAGATATGATATGAACGAAACATAAGCTCCGAAAGAGGGCTTCATCGGCGGGGAGGCGGTAACCCTCGGAGGAATATGATCCGTAGTCCTGATGTGCCCCACCGTTGGCATGCTCCCCATCGTATGTAAGTATATAGCTCAAAGTGGCCGAAGTGCGGGGCGAATGGCAGAGAGAACCGGCTAGACCGGGAAAAGAAGTGCTAGGGGCGAGGAACTTGAAGCGAAGCGCAGGCGTAGGCCACAAGCAGGTAAACGCCTATCTCCCGCGAGGCGGGGACCCGTCAAGCGAGGCAGAAACTCCGCATAAGAAGTTTCCTGGCATCACGCAAGCCGTCGCCGCATCACCCACCAAAAGACTCCGTGAGATAATCATCCTCGGAATGGAGTGGGTGGGATACATTGCCCTCGGCGAGTCATTTGGCACCACAGTCACGATAGTCTACTCCAGGCTATGCTTTGTGGGAAGACTCCGCTTCACCAAGATCCATGGTATCTCCTCCAAAGATGCCAAAGATCCTTCTGCATCCAGGTAACATCCTAACTCACGATGCACCTCCCGCTCCAACAGGTCCAGGATAAAGGCCTCAGCTCTCTCATACTCTGGTATCCAACATAGCCCGCGCCTCCGCCACCGTCGGGTGGTCCAATCCCGATCTGGTTCTCCTCCTCATCAACAATCCGGGATTTGGGTGGCTCCACCTCCTGATATCCGGGAACAAAGGCGCCCGGCTCTCCAACTCAAATCTATACGGCAAGGGCAGACAAAGATAGCCCCATATCCGCTTACAAGAGAAAAGCAGCATCAAACTAGTATGAAAGCATAGCAAACAACAGCATATCATACGAAGAGCGTAAATGTAATCAGAAGCGGCATACACTCCTGGGCATAAGAATACCTCCCGACGAGAGAATCCTTGGTATTCCTACACGCCTCATCCATGGCGTGGTAGCGGTAGGCTTGCCCGCCGAGCCCCAATCATAGCCGGGCTCACCTCATCCGCATCACCCAACAAACTTAACAAAGAAAGACGAGCCAGAGAAGAGTGGTTTGCAAAGATAGTACCTCGTAAAGGATATACCGCAGAGGACACCCCCTCACCAACGCCGATCAGTATTCACATTTGGCTTCTCCAGGAAGTAGGCCTCCTAATCATGTCTTGGGAGGGGTGTCACTCGGTGACAAATCCCTTAACCTTGTTAGGGACGAAGCCGATCAGCGCCTCCACACAGCTAGACCCTCGAGACCTATAACCCCAAAGTCTTCGGCGGGGATGCCACCAATAAACTCCAATCCCGTGATGGCAAGAAAATCAGTCGGGGTGCATACGTTAACTTTCCCGAAGCGCAAATGAACTGCGGTGGCAGGTAGTGTCCCACCACCTCTCCCGAATAGCCTTTTGGAGAACTTAGGGAGTCCGCCTTATTCCCCCTGAGATTGTCGACAAAAGTGCAAAAAGACCCGCTTTGGGCCACCCTATCCCCGAACGCCATCAAGATCCTTGATCTTGTCCCACACCTCCTTAGCCATTTTCGGGCTTCCTCGGCAATTCTTCGTTGACTTATCACATTTGCAAAACGAGAGGAAAAACGTAGAGAGGGCAACTTTAGAAATCATTCCATGTCAAAAAATCAATGAAATAGAAGAAATTTTTCTATTCAGGGCATTTCATCAAACACTTGGCATGTGCGCACAAGAAAAGCTTGCCCAAAGGGTGTCATTCATGATCCGAACCAACCTCTCCTACAATCCATGATATGTAGGGAGGCTCATACACGCACAATGCAACAACAATCATCCAAAAAGAAATGCACAAAATCAATGCATGCAAAGAGGAACCTAGTTCTAGGCATGAAGACAAGAACAAAAGCCATTTGATGAAAATTTAATTCAAGGGAAAAGGAATTCAAGCTCAATGCAATGTGAGAAATAAGAGTTGAGAAAGAAGCTTACCAAGCCCTCCCGAACAGCGGTGGAGATGTGCGCATGCCTATCAAAAGGTAAGATCATCGCGAGGGTAATCCTTCCCCTAGCAAATAGCTCCCAAAATCGGATTCCTTTGCTTCTTGAGCCATGGATTATGGAGGAGAAAGGATTGGAAAGTGATTGGAGTGGAAGAAATACCAAGCAAATCCACACGAAAAATCACGGAGAAAAGGACCTTGGGCTCGAGCTATGTGAGAGAAATTCTTGAGAGTGGATGTTTTCAAAATGAGCAAGAGTTGCTTTGTTTATATTCCCGACAGTACAAGTCTCGCGTGGT